>CM055099.1:43462913-44039545 GCA_029204225.1 Diphasiastrum complanatum | reverse complement strand
TTGTGCACGAAAACTTTCACATGCAAATTGTCATTATGAAGTAACATATCTCAACTTTACAGGTTCAAGTCACTTGATTACTTATTGTGATTGAAAACTTCATCATAAATCCTAATGTACCATATATTTGTGTAAAAGTTTCTTTGTTTTCATGTTTTGTTGGAAATTAGCAAGTTTGCAAAAATAATCATAGGCTTATGAATGAGGATAATGATATGAATAGAGGTGGTTAATTGATTTCTTTGGATATAGTTCTTTTGCATCTTCAAACCTTTATGGATCTCAAATATACAAATAAATTTGATGGAAGAGACTTCCAACTATAGAAGCAGCAAGTAAAGATGGTGGTAGAATAAATGAACCTTTGAAATATAGATGCTAGAGTTGAAACTCCACCAATTATCTATCAAATATTAGATAAGGTTCTTTTATTTAATGCTAGAAAAAAAATGCCATACACTACCATGTGTCTTGCATTGATAGATTGGATGGAAAATATTTCCAATTGTGCAAGAGGTTGTACTTGTGAAATTTAAACTTGATTAATTGGAGATCAAAGATGTTACATGTCCATTTATTGAAGATTTGGAATAATCCTAGACATTAATAGTAGCTCTCTACTTGTCATGATTATTAATTATGTCTCAAAATTCCATTCAAGGCCAAATTTGAAATTAATAATCTTGAGAGGGCCCAAACATTTTACTTGTGAAAGCTTTGCAATCCAAGACACTTTGCCCACTATAGAAAAGCTTCATAGTGTATTTGTGGCTGAAGAGTGTAGGATGATGCACACCAATGCAATAATGAAATCAAGGTCTTTGCAGGATGGTGATGAGAAAGCCAATTTCTCATTCAAAGGCAAGAAGAAGACCAATGGAAAGAAGAAGCATTCCAAGGAGGCCCATGAAGATGATGATGCATCAAGCTCAAAGGGCAAGATTAAGGACAAATCCAAGTTCAAGTGCTTTTTCTGTGGAAAGAAAGGACATTTTACATCAGAATGTCTCAAAAAGAAGAAGGCACAAGAGAGCAAGCAAAGCAACATTGCACTTCAAGAGGAGGAGGACGAAGAAGAATCATCCTTGATGGTTTCCAACAAACCTCTATCATCCAAGTGCAACACCAATGATTCTTGGTGGATAGATAGTGGGGCTAGCTCCCACATGACATTTCAAAAGGGCTATTTCTCCACTTTACTCTCATACAATGATGTACATAGATCTATCTATACAGCTAGCAGTCAAGAGTGTAAGATAAGTGGTATTGGAACCATTCCATTGTATGTTGGATCATCCAAAAGGATGAATCTTGAAAATGTCCTTTATGTTCTTCCCAAGCTCCCCTAGCTGTCGTGGCATCACTTATATGGGTGATCACATGGTCTTTCACTGAAAGATTGACCAAGGACAATGCTCTCTGCACCTTTTTATCAAAGGCCCTCATGTAACCTGGAGTGGTATTTGGCCGGACTTCAATACCTCCTATGATTTTCCATAACTCTTTCTCCATCAAAATGCTCTTCATTTTGAATTTCCAGATGTTGTAGTTAGAAGCCCCATCAAGTTTGCTTGCATCGCCCAAAATTGCCTCATTGATGTTTGCCATTTCCAAACTGCTTGAAACTTCACCTGTAGGCTAAAAAGTGTATGCTGAAGCCAACCATGATGTCATAAATAAAAAATAATGGCCTGCAATTTTTGGCTTACCAAGCCACCCGCTGCTCTTTCGCCAAATTGGAAGCCAAACTAGCGTCGCTTTCCGAAATGCTTCTCGTCACCAACTCCCAATTACGTGCCTAATGGAATGGTGAAATCACTTCTGGCATGCTCCGAACACTTTCTCCACGGCAATCACTCTGTTTTGACATACCGTACTTGCAAGTACAGTCAGGGTGCCCTTCGTTTGGAGGCTATAGCCTTTCGTTTGGCCAAAATAGGCTTAAGGAGGTGAAATAAGGGCAGTTTGAGTTTTTGAACTGTTTCTTCAGTATGAAGGAACTCCACCCTTCAAAAACTTGGGACCCAACTATTACTTTAGTTTCAAAATTTTTAATGACGTTGCAATGCACTTTTCACTTCAGACCCCTTCAATGACATTTGAATTGGGCCCATGTTGATCCGATGGTTGTGGGGTAATCAACGGCTTATGTCCACTTCGACCTCAACCCTTCATGAACGTGGAGTTCAATCCTCCGGTCCATATTGTATTTGTGCACTGGGAGAAGTTTTTCAAGACGCTAGGCACTTCAATGCACTAGCTCCACTCTCTTGCTGCCCGCGCACGATCTGCGCCTCCTCCATTTCAAGCTTTCTTTCAAAAGCTATGGCTATGGCAGCCTCGCAGATTTCAATCCACCTCTCTACACAGTCAACGGCCACCCACGGCCTCTTCACAGGTTCTCAACAATAGCAAGGCGCCCACCATCACGCATTTATAGATCCAAAAGTGGTTCAGAAACCGAAGATATTCACCATTGTTTAGTTCAAAAACCTAGTTGAGTGAAGAACAGCTGTCCTCTGGACTTTATTTGATCTTTTTGAGAATTTCTTTGAGCAGCTACCTATCCCTCTGAGGTCGCCCAACAACAAGCAACCTTTTGCACCAAACCGCTCTTCAAACAGTGTCCAATTGGATTCAAACCAGTCACAATCGCCAAGCAACCCTCCAGAAGAATTTTGGGCTTCAATCTTTGCTTGCTTTCTGATTCAGCCTACAATTCCCTGTCTCTGAATCCTTTTTACAATTTTGAGCTATTCCACAAATCTCCACAAACTGATTTTGTGCCTCCTAGCCAACAAACCGTCGTGAATTCGCAGCTCTTTGTTCTTGTCCGGTAATTGTAGCCACCAAGGGATCTGATACCAAATTAAGAAAACAGTTTGAAAACCCGACCGGATCAATCACTATAGCACAACGTCAAGTGCAATAAGACATGACAACAGAACTGCTCTCCACAAACTGTATATTCAAACTGATAAGCAAGTACAAAGATAAAGCTATTTAAAAGCACTCAAAGGGCTCGTAAAAGAAAGACGGCCCAATAATTCTAGAACTGAGCACACGTGGTGCCGTCAAAATAAGAAAGCACTGTATAAGTCGATCATTGCTATTTTAACTAGTCGGACAATGATTGACGATAAATCTCAACCTTCCTAAACAAGTAATTGATTTTGCTTTGTGAGACAGGTCGATCTGGTACAACAGTGTGTAGTAGATTGTCTCGCTCTTTGGTTGTCGCATCCAATTCTTTTAGGATCCACTCCTTTTCCATCTGAGCGATATCCAATTGACCTTGCAATAGATTGACCTGTTGCTTAACATATTTTGGACGACTTTGTCCACCTGATTGATCAAAGCATCATGGAGTTTGGCAACATAATTCTCTATTGTTTCTTTTTGTTTCTTGGCCTTTTTGATTACCGCCTCAAACTTTTATTCGTGTTGTTTTGCAATCTTCAGCTCCCAGTTAATCTGAATCAGATTCTGACTGCTCAAGGTGTTTTCGAAGCCGAGATCCGAAATCTACTTCTCAAGTGTAGATTTTCCCTCTATCATATTCTAGATCATCCGTATAGAACACCAGACATTTTCCCTGGTAGGAAAAGTCTTTGCAAACTTCTCAGGTTCCTTGTTCGCTTTTCCGTGGATCCCACAAATGGCACTGATTTGCCTTGAAGTATGACCTATGGATATTCTTCTTCTAATATTTCTTCAGCTTCGTATCCTTTAGAGACCTGCTCATCAAATGTGTGTGGAGATCTGACAGTAGTTTGGATGACGATGGTGTCAACTTGGATTTGAATCTTGATATAATGGACTATGATGACTAGGTTCAAATTGACTATTTAGATTGGCCCAATTCAGGAGTTTGAACTACGGTTTTTAGGTTTCCTTGGTTTAGGATTCAAATTTAGAGGGAATCAATGTTTTTGAAACTTGTTTTGTACGTCGTTTCAAAATGCGTTTGAAACTTGTTTGAAACGAGAGGTTAAAATTCGAAAAGGAATTTTTTTTTTTTGAAAATGTATTTTTATGAGTTTTTTGGGATTTAGAAATGTCAAAATAAGACTAGCACTAAATAGATACATCCAATTTCTATCTCCAATGTCCATACTACTATATTCCATACAAGACTAAGTTGAAAGTTCACAATGTTGGGTGTTTCAAAGTTCACACGTAGTTGATGTGATTGATTACAACTTACCAAAGCTAGAAAATGGAAATACATATTACAATTTACAATCTACATGAATCACAATTCGTCTTAACTATAGTACATAAGAGATAATCCATAGCTAGTGCTTGAAATACAAAAAAAAATTCATAAATTTGTATAGTTGTTTCGAATGTGCATTTGATGTTTCAAAACAGGGCCATTTCGTACGTACCATTTTGAAAATGTTGAAGGGTTTATTTATAATTTATACATAAGAGTTTGGATTTATAGTTGAGGGGTTTTAGATGAGGGGATTTGGTTTTAAATTTCAGGCTTTATAACTTTTGTTTGACCTTTCACTAATTCCATTATTGTTTTGCATGTTTATTGGAAGATTAGTTTGAAAGTCTTCTACAAGCACTGATCATATACACCCAATGCCCATCATACATGATGGCATAAGCATTTTAAATGAGGCACAACCATTATTTGTACCCTTCCTATGGCACCTAAAAAACGGTTTCATGAAATCATAAATCCCTGCTACGACATAAAGCTCGTCTCAGATCCTCAACGCGTCCAACGTCTCGGTTCGGAATGGTGTTTTGCTTCTAACCGTTTGAGTTGATAACTCTGAATGATCTAAAGAGTTTTTATAAGAATTAGAATTGAGGCCCTAATTTTTGCCAACTTTTGATAATCGGTGCAATAGTTCTTAGCAAAATCGAGGCTGGATGCCTGCCACACTAGTTGGAGGCTTCATTTCTACTCAAGGAATGAAGGAACATACCCATTCCTTAGGAACTGAATGTTCATTCCCATGGAACCTATCTTTGTACTTTTGAGTTCTTCAAACTTGGATTCTAGTGAAGAAAGTATTCTCTTTGCTGGCAGATGCATTCTCAAGTCAGACATACATATCAAAGGCGCATCACTAATCCTACGTAAAATTACCATTTCTTTTTTGTTCAAATCACGTACATTCCTATGTGAAATTACCCTTTCTTTGGGTGAGGGGTTACAACAACATTTGGATATGTTACAAGTGTTTGGAGATATCTTAGGTTTGATTGTGCATATCAAGAGAATCCAGATTTTATGGGTTTTAATAACTCTAGGATCTTTATGTGTCGACGGGTGTTTACTGTAGGTGGACAATCACTAGAGGTGGTATCCTCTTGTACCAATTAGGGGACATCCTTCATTGGGCCAATTTTCAAAATGAGATAGGCCACCACAACTAGATTGCAAAAGGGTCATGCTTCTTGGTTAGTCTTATAGACTTTAACATTGCATCCAGTTTACTTTGGTTCAATTACAAGTTTGTGGAGACTAGTCACTTTGAATCCTCACATGAGCAAGCTTTGCCTTTTATGCACGTTGGTGGAGGTGGAGTCATTTCTTGTTTAAATGCCTTGTTTATTAAGAGATCAGGGTATACTACCATTGTCTTTTCCATTCTTCTCTAGCCACACTTTGCTCACTGATTTTATATGTAGACCCCAGATGTGTGGCTCTAATGCTATGCAAGATGTTATTGCATTGTAGAGATATGTGTCAGAAAATATGAACACCAAGATCCCCTAGACACAGATTACCTCCTTCTCGAGGAGATGCTCTAGAGAAGAACTTGAAGCTGAGACATTGTTTCCTCTTCAATACTTGCATTATCATCTATCCATTACGATATGATAACTATTACATAGCTCCACATAGTTGGTGTACTCTATTTAAATTGTATTTCATATTATCATCTTCCAAATATATCATTTATGAGAGTAAAATAAGAATCTTACTAGTTTTTCTACTTTAGTGTTTTGATCCAGTAGTTGCTTTGTTTTTAGAAACATTTATATGCTCCTTTCTAGAATATATCATACTCGAGGTGTACTTACTTGACCTTATGTGCCTTTTTTAGCATTGAAAGACATTATAAAAGTCTCTCTTTCTTTCTTTCTTTCTCACATACGTTGTTGCTTCTAACCTATCTCAACCTAAAGCTTAGTCCAAGTTTCATCTTCAAAACCAAAGCTTCATTGCACCAGAATCTTGATCAAAGAAAATATGACACCCTGATAACAAACGAAGTACGAGAAGGTCAAACAAAGGAGACCACAAAGTGAATTGATAGCAATGAGAGGAGGCAAGGCTTTTTGGAAGGGATTCCAGGATAAGGGATAGTAAGGCACAGCCTATGACACTATAAAAAGCATAATATTGAACAAGGGCATTGAAACTAATAGAATTGCAAAGAATTCAAGCATTAGTTTGTTGTTTGAAACATAGGAATATGGAAGTTCTAAGTTGTAATTGAAGAGTGTCATCACTATAATAAAGAAGGTAATAAAAGCAAAGATCGTGGGATGGCTTCCCATGTTCATGACTCACCTAAAAAGCAATTAAATTGTGAAAAGTATTCTCAAGAAAAAAATAACCGAGTGAAAACTTGAATTGTTGCAGTTCACTCCTCAAGATTCTAGCTCTTGAAAAAAACATGAACTTGGATAGCTTTCAAATAGATGGAGAATCAAATTAAGTAGGGGATCTGAATGGTGAAAGCCACACAAAAAGGATCTTGTGACCTTTTATGAGGGAGAATATGACTACCTATGGTTGGAAACGGTTTTGGCTTTGAATATCGACTTGTGTAATTGGATTTTGGTTCAACATTGAAACAATATCCGTTCCTAAGGAAAACCTTTGGAATGGGTATCATCTGTTGAGTGTAGGCCTGTGTGAATTGGCTTTTGATTCCACATTCAAACTATACCTATTCAATAAGAAAAACATTTGGAATGGGTATCACTTGTGGAGTGCGGGCCGGTATGAATTGGCTTTTTATTCCACATTGAAAAAGTACTCGTTCTTACAAAAAAACCTTTGGAATGGGTAACATTGTTATGAACATTTTAGCATGTGTTGGGTTTGCATTCTGTTTTGAACCAACAAATTTTAGTTTTTTTTTTTTTTTGGGTTTTGGCCTTTTCCTAAACAATAAAAAAATGAAACAATAGTGAAATTTCCTTAATTTTGAGTCATCAGTTTTATTGATTGCGAAGCTAAGTGTTTTCCAAAAATATTACACTTTAGCCACCCTTCCCTCTTCTTTTGATTTGAGACAACTTTTTGAAGGCGGTTGAGAAAAAAAAAAAACTAGCCCATTCCCACTCTCGAACTAAAGAAGCATTTGCCTGAGATCCACATCTAATAAATCCTGTGTTCTTGTATCCTCAAGGCTACTTGCCTTACAATACAATACCTCTTAAAGTATAGGAACTACAGCTGCAACTCTTGATGCCCATTGACGTGAAATGTCTAGATTTCACTATGACAATAATGCAAACAAGCTTGCAGCTATAATTCTTCTATTTGTCAAGTTTCTCCATTTTTTGGTATGCAAATAACCATGATTCCTCCCATACACCGAGGAACGATTGAAGGACCCTAACCTGGAACCATTGAAGGACATCAATAGCATTATTTTAGCCAATGGGAAACATTAAGGGGAAATCCGCTGTAACAAACCGGCCTCTGAACAGCCAAGCACGGTGTCTGCAATGCCCATGGAAAGTCCAGGCCCCGACAAGCTTTACAGATAGTGGGAATGTATTGAGCAAGGAAATAGTGGGACTGTATAGACCAAAAACTGGTCCAAATTAGTCCTCGACGTCCAGAATGTGAGACGGGAAATTGTCACAGGTTCGTGAATCCGATACGAACCAAACGGACCCGTTGTCGCTCATTTCTAGCCTCGTTTGCCAAGAGACGCCCTGTGGGCCACAAAGACAGCTATTAGGGCATAGCAAATGGGTGAAGTTGCGACTCTCTAGTCGATGGGTCCAATACCTTCGAACGGAGTCAGTTTTTTGGGGCTTTATGTTTCGGCCAGTGGGGAACGTCAAGACGAATCCACAGTAACACACCGGTCTCTCAACGGCCAAGTACGAAATCTAGAACACCCGTCCAAAGTCCACACCCAAACAAGATTTAGGGAAAGTGGGAGGCTATGGACCAGGAACTAGTTGGAATGAGTCGTTGACGTCCGGAACATCAGACGGGAAATTGTCACAAGTTTGTGAATCTGATACGAACCAAACGGACCCGTTGTCACTCATTTCTGGCCTCGTTTGCCAAGAAACGCCATGTGGGCCACAAAGAACTCTATTAGGGCATAGCAAATGGGCCAAGTTGCGACTCTCTGGTCGATGGGTCTAGTACCTTCGAACGGAGTCAGTTTTTGCGGCTTTTTGTTTCGGCTAATGGGGAACATCCAGACGAATGCACAATAACAAACCGGTCCCTAAATGGACAAGTACGAAATCTGGAACGCCCGTCTAAAGTCCAAGCCCAAGCAAGCTTTAGAGAAGGTGGGTCGGTATGGACCAGGAACTGGTCAGAATCAGCCGTTGACGTTCGGAGCGTTGGATGGAGGGTGGTCACAGGTTCTTGAATCTGATACTAACCAAACGGACCGGTTGTTGCTCATTTTCGGCCTCGTTTGCCAGTTCAACTTTAAACATCGATATTTGGCATCTGTCGCTACTAGTTACGTGTAAAATATCATAAGTTGAAATGTTATTGGAACGTGGCAGGCAGGCTACCGTAAAGTCATTCTCTTGCTAGGAGAATTGAAAAATCAAGGCCAAAATAAAAAGGTTAGAATTCAGAAAAAACTTGACCCATTGACTCACTTGTGGATCTTCACTATGTTTTTTTGTTAAGGGTCCCTAATCACAAGTTTAAAACACATATGTGATAGATGGTGCAAATCTAAAAGATCACACACAAGGTTCGAGTGTGTTGGGGTGCTTTTCTATGCTTGCTTAAGATATCTGCAATACAAGGTATCAATTTTTGCCCTGAGTGACAAAATTTGCATTTTTTACCAGCCACTCAAAATACAATCGCCTAGCTAATGTGGCCATCATTTTTGAGCAAGTGTGACTTTTGTAATAGAAAAACCCTCTATTTATGGTTAATTTAGTAGTCTTGTATTGTTAACGAGTTTATAGTTACTTAAAACATTTTTAATGCATAGAAGGCTTTGCAAATCAAATAGTGTATAGAAACATAGTGAGAAAGGCAGATGATATACATAGAGAATTTCGCGGAGTTCTATTTCGATCAGTGGGGAACGTCAAGACGAATCCACAATAACAAACAGACCTCTCATCGGCCAAGTACGGAGTCTGGAATGCCCGTCCAAAGACCAGGCCCAAAAAAAATTTTAGGGAATGTGGGACGATACGGACCAGGAACTGGTCGGAATGAGTCGTTGACTTTCGGAACGTCGGACGGGGGGTGGTCACAGAGATTCATGAACCCGATACAAACCGAACGGACCCGTTGTCGGTCATTTCCTGCCTCGTTTGCGAAGAAACGCCCAGTGGGCCACAAAGAACTCTATTAGGGCATAGCAAATGGGTCAAGTTTTTGACTCTCCGGTCTATGGGTCCAATACCTTCGAACGGAGTCGGTTTTTGCGGCTTTCTGTTTTGGCCAGTGGGGAACGTCAAGACGAATCCACAGTATCAAACCTGTCCCTAAACGGACAAGTTCAGAATCTCAAACGCCCAAACCCAAACAGGCTTTAGAGAAAGTGGGTCAGTATGGACCAGAAACTAGTCGGACTGAGCCGTTGACGTCCGGAATGTCGGACAACGGATGGTCACAGCTTATTGAATTTGATACTAATCAAACGAACCGGTTGTCGCTCATTTCCAGCCTTGTTTGCCAAGAAATGCCCTGTGGGCCACAAAGAACTCTATTAGGGCATAGCAAATGGGTCAAGTTGCGACTCTCCGGTCGATGGGTCCAATACCTTCACAAACCTGTGACCACCCCCCATCCGACGTTCCAAACGTCAACGTCTCATTCCGACCAGTTCCTGGTCCATACCGTCCCACTTTCCCTAAATCTTGTTTGGGCCTGGACTTTGGACGGGCGTTCCAGATTCCGTACTTGGTCGTTGAGAGACTGGTTTGTTACTGTGGAATCGTCTTGACGTTCTCCACTGGCCGAAATAGAAAGCCGCAAAAATAGATTCCGTTCAAAGGTATTGGACCCATCGACCGGAGAGTCGCAACTTGACCCATTTGTTATGCCCTAATTAAGTTCTTTGTGGCCCACAGGGCGCTTCTTGGCAACCGAGGCCAAAAATGAGCGACCATGGGTCCATTTGGCTCATATCGGATTCACGAACCTGTGACCGCCCCCAGTCCGACTCTCCGAATGTCAACAACTAATTCCGACCAGTTCCTGGTCCATACCGTCATCCCACTTTCCCTAAATCTTGTTTGGGCCTGGACTTTGGACGGGCGTTCCAGATTCCGTACTTGGCCATTGGGAGACCGGTTTGTCACAGTGGATTCGTATTGACTTTCCCCACTGGCCGAAACAGAAAGCCGCAAAAACCAATTCCATTCAAAGGTACTGGACCCATCGAGTGGAGAGTCGCAACTTGACCCAGTTGTTATGCCCTAATAGACTTCTTTGTGGCCCACAGGGCGTTTCTTGGCAAACGAGGCCAGAAATGGTCAACAATGGGTCCGTTCGGTTTGTATTGGATTCACAAATTTGTGACCACCCCCGTCTGACGTTCCGAATGTCAACAGGTCATTTCGATCAATTTCTAGTCCATATCGTCCCACTTTCTCTAAATCTTGTTTGGGCCTGGACTTTGGACGGGCGTTCCAGATTTCTTACTTGGCCATTGAGAGACCGGTTTGTTACTATGGATTTGTCTTGACGTTCCTCACTGGTCGAAACAGAAAGTCGCACAGACCGAGTCCATTCGAAGGTATTGGACCCATCGACTGGAGAGTCGCAACTTAAGCCATTTGTTATGCCCTAATAGACTTTTTTGTGGCCCACAGGGTGTTTCTTGGCAAACGAGACCAGACATGAGCGACAACGGGTCCGTTCGGTTCGCGGATTCATGAACCTGTGACCACCCCCATATTCTATTAGGGCATAGCAAATGGGTCAAGTTGTGACTCTTTGGTCGATGGGTCCAATACCTTCCAACAGAATCGATTTTTGCGGCTTTCTGTTTCAGCCAGTGGGGAACGTCAAGACGAATCCACAATGACAAACCGGTCTATCAACGGCCAACTACGAAATCTAGAACGCCCGTCCAAAGTCCAGGCCCAAAAAAGATTTAGGGAAAGTGGGACGATATGGATCAGGAACTGGTCGGAATGAGTCGTTGACGTTCGGAACGTTGGACGGGGGGTGGTCATAGGTTCATGAATCCGATACAAACCGAACAGACCCATTGTCACTCATTTACGGCCTCGTTTGCGAAGAAATGCCAAATGGGCCACAAAGAACTCTATTAAGGCATAGCAAATGGGTCAAGTTTCGACTCTCCGGTCTATGGGTCCAATGCCTTCTAACGGAGTTGGTTTTTGGGGCTTTCTCTTTCGGCCAGTGGGGAACTTCAAGACAAATCCACGTCCCTATACGGACAAGTACAGAATCTGGAATGCACGTCCAAAGTCTAGACCCAAACAAGCTTTAGGAACTGGTCGGATTGAGTCGTTGACGTCCAAAACGTTGGAAGTGCACAATTTTGCTTGAAACCGTTGCTTCTGGTGTCCGATTCATGTCTTTCTGGCTTGCATGAAGGAAATTTTGTGCCATTCTGATAAAAGGTGTAGTTGTGATTTTCAGCCTCCCAATTTTGCTTAGTAGTTGCTTTTCACGAAGAATCCCATCACAAGATTCTATTAATGAAAGAGTACTAAACCCTAAACCTTGAGTTTCCAAGTGTTGTCATCAATAGGCCCACTGCCCTCTGCAATGTAGTTTTGCTAATTGAAGTCCATAATAAAGCTAACCCTAAAACAACTCAAGTATTAATCGAATGTACGATTAACCTTGAATGAAATGTAAATGTGTTGATAAAATGAATACAATATGAAAATCCTGTAATAGTTGTTGAAGTGAACAACCACGCTAGACTAAATGGTAGAATTTGTAAGAATTGGAATGGAAACTGGCTCATTATTAATATAAATGATCGATGCCCCAACTGCCCAAATAATATGGTCAACTCTTTCCATTGTCAACCTGGGCCTAAGGAACTTCCCAAAACATGACTGTTAACTCTCCCCCCTCCTCTTAATTTTAAGGTTCTGAAAGTAGAGTAGTCGTAGATGCAAGTTCCAAAACGATTTAGGGATATTAGATGCAAGTTTCATAATGGTTTAGGGATCAGGGAGCGTTTTGGATCGGAATGTTGCCAAACAGTGTGTTGGGGTGGAAAAAACAACATTTTAGGATGTACAAAAAAATCCAAAAATGCAACTTTATGTCAATTTGCCAATATACAATACACTAAAAATGCTCTTCACAAACCAAGTTGTTGAACTTGACCATGACTTATGACTTGCAAAATACGTTGTCTTGTAAATAAACCTTGCATTATGTTCTGTCAACTTGATAAAATTATCTTCAAATATCAAATGTTCATTGTGCGTTTCATAGTATAGACTCTATGCTCGAACTAAAGTTTGAGCAAAACTCTACCATCACTGTGTGATAATCTACAAAATTTGATCCTACTATTTGAAACAATATATTATTACCGCACCAACCATTCTAAAATCTCATTATCAACCTTGTATTGGATCACAAGGTTGCTTGCAAGCATTGCATACCACTTTTTGTTGCTTTTGATAATATCACAAGGTAATATTATCGACTATATGCTTGAACTTAGTATGATCAAAGTGCCACTATTTCTTCATACATATAATTGCATACTCCTTGATGCCATAAATTGCTACTCTTACAATTCCATACTTTCATAATGCTATTCTCAACATTTTTGGTTACCATGGTTGGTTGTAAATTTGGGCATATATTGCCTTGTTATCACAACTCACATTAGGATTTGTCAACACTGTGAAATTGTCTTCAAGCATTAGATGGCCATGATTTTTTTTTAAATCCCATATTTTTTGATCTATGCTTAAGCATGGGTTCGAGGTCGCTCCTACTACAATTGGATTATCCAAACCATTGTAACTTGACTATTGTTGCACCTACTACTTTATACTCTAAACACACTACTTTTTAAATGTATTTATAAGTGTCTGCTCGACCTTGACTTCGAGCACACCTTGGCTCCCCTGCAAATTGCTAGTCCTAAATCAAATGGTCATAATGTTTTCTACTAATTTCATATTGTGTAATTTATGTTAGAACTTAATTTTGTGCATAACTTGTGTATGAATTTAAGCTATTTATTGATACTATATACTACTATTGTAATTACAAATTTCAGATATTGTGAATTTTGCATGTAGGTACAATGGCTGAGGACAAGCAAGTTTTTTCACTTGATACTATCATGGAATCACTGTGCGTAAGAAGGCTAGGTACACTCAACCAAGTCTGATCATAGCAGGTGAGGTCGACTTGGTTGATTCAATTGGAGAAGAAAAAAAACCAATTAATTGGTATACGGAAACATACGACACATCAGGAATACATATGGAAGATGTTCATCTATATGTCTGTTCAAAAGATCAAGAGTACGGCGATATGGGAGTAGTTTGGAATGTTAAAGAGAGTGAAGGAAAATATGCAACACCATGTCTTGGGGTTGTTCTAGAGAGTTCCAAGGATGAAAAAATTACCTTTTGAAGGATTTAGTCTCAAAGACATGCAATCAAGCAAGGACGACAAACGTGGCTCCATGAAGGATCTTGGGTGGAACTTAATGAGTTTCGATAACCTTGAGGATGCTGGCATCACGGACATGATGCAAATTATTGAGGGATTTTTAATTGTAAAGGGAGAATTGACAAATGTCACATCTTTTTCCAAAAAGAGTTCGGATGTTCAAAAGGGAGAAAAAAGAAAAAGAAAAAAACGTACGAAAAATCAAGAATAAAAAACTATTGAAAAGAGAAACAATAGAAAGCAAGGTTCCACATCTAAGCAAACAGAAAAAAAAAAAAAAAATAGTGCCAAATTTATGGAAATAATGCCCTTAAATCAACAAGCAGATGCTATGGTTTCAAAAATGGAAAACTCGTTGAGTGTTGACAATGAGCAGGTCTTGCAACTCCTATACAAATGGAAGGGATATTATCCATTTGGAATGGACACATCCTATAACATTGATGTGACAAGATGTTTTCAAGCTCCTAGTCACAGAGTGTATCGAGGATTGGTAAAAGACCATGTATTGTGGTTGATAAAAGAATTTTGTGCACATCCTCAACCTTGTGCTGTTATTGCAGATGTAATGCCATTTGATCCAAAGACACATGAACCATTACAAAACTTAATTTCGAGTCAAATAGACAAGGTCAGTTATTAGGTTATATCAGGTCAACACTCAATAGAAGCTACAAAATTGATGTAGGGCTTGTCAAATCAAAAACTGAAAGATGCAGCAAAAATTTACAAATATAGAAGATCTAGAATAATATTTAATTGTCCAAGCAAAGATTCGGTTTTAATATCAAAGGATGCAAACCTGATGGTGGCAAAGGTCATGCAAAAGGAGCCATTCATCGATCAAATGAAACAAGCAAGAGGTCAATGGATAGCTTTCAACAGGCCTGCAAAGCCTAAAGCTAGCATCAAAAGAACTGAGACTTCAAATAAATCATGGGAAGTAATTGTATTGCTGTCAAATTATTAATTACTACTTTGTGTTTTGAAACTTTCAATAATTGTGTAAATGCATAATTCTTTCTCGCTTGTAGGATTTTGTGGAGACTGCCGAGTGTACATTGCAAAAAGGTTTTCAAAAGCACAACATTCACATGGTCACTTGTGACGATGGTGTTTTTGACAACTGGATGAAAATTATGGAGATGTATGTTGCTGGACAATTGCCAAACACTAGAGGAAATCTCGAGCCTTTTGTAGAAAAAAATACCACAAAAGGAAAGGATAAAATTGGACAGATAAAAGAAGTGCCAGAAATAGTAAATCTCTGTGCTACATTGTTTAGATGTATTGAGGGAGTAGATCCAGATCAGGTGCGAGGTTTACAAGCTGAAACCATGGCCAAAAAAGTCCTAATAAAGAAAGGCAAAGGTGTTGAAGATAAGGTAGATATGGACGATGCATATAAAAAAATAAAAGGCGATAAAGTATTGCAAGATGCAATCATATCCTACCTTCAAGAATTCACACTAGCCAAATCGACTTGGAGCCATTTGAGTGCCGTGTATGGCATTGAATCTGAAGAATATGCAAAGATGTATATGTGGTCGAAGGAATGGTCAAAAGATGCATTGAATCGTTCAAAAGTTACGCCTCCACTGCTGACAATAGTCAAAAATAATGTTCACCGCTTGTATTTGAAGTTCAAAGGCTTAGATTCGGAAGTAAATCAAAGTCCTTGGAGAATTTGTATAGCTGGCCTTCAATTTGAAAGACATGCAAAATTTTCAAAAAAGGTTGATGGTCCTATATCTATAGGATTGATCATTCTAGATACACAACTACATAAGGAGATTTCAAAAGTATGGACAAAGGACTATTTCAAAGCTTCAATCTCTCATGTCCAAACTTTTAATGGTACTAATGAACTAGTCATGGTATTGTTTATGGACTTTATATATATTTCAAATCTAGTTATGGCATTAAAAGAACTAGAATATACTTTCCATTACGAGGTAGGAGTTTATAGATCAAAATCAGAAAAATTACAGCAAAGTCCTACACAACAGCAGTTGTGGTAATCTTTTAAAGTAAAGATTCCAAATTTGTGACCTACAACAACTTAATTCTAAGTAGAACAGAGACATTTGACATTTCATCGGACACTTCAACGATAACTTCGGATGAAGAGGACGACATCGAAGACCAACCATATGAAATGGTTGGAATTCATTTACTGAAAAATCTTAATGATTCTATTTTTATTCAACATCTCGTAAAAGCATTTTGTAGAGAAGATCAATTTGTAGTAGATCTTTTCTGTGGAGGAATTGCTTTGAAAGAAGGGTTACTAATGGAACAAAAAGGAGTTGCCATTGAATTGACTGATATGAAAGCAAAAGCTTTGGAGCCAACATGTTCAAATCTCATAGACACAAATCCATCAGTGGCAAAATTTGCAGGATTGTTAGAGGTTCCAAGTTCAATAGAAGAAAGTCATATTCCTATGCCTATTACAAATGTTGAAGAACTTGCCTCTGTAGTACAAGAAGCAGGGGCGATATGGGAAGAAAAAGAGAAACAAAACAAAATTGATGAGAGTGGTGAACCCCCTTCTGATATTCACATTGATGTACTTGAACATGAAAGTCATCTTTCTACAGGTGATTGACATAGATTTCTCAAGTTTTGATACCTATAATCTCATAGTTTATAGTAGCTTTTTTGTAGTGTACAAATGGCCATGGTAGGAACCAAACTGTTAGATAATTGTAGATATTTAAAATTCCTCTATGTACAATTAAATCTTATCATTTGATATCATTTTTTTTGTGATTTCATTTTGAATTATATCATGTTTTTATTTTTGTCTGCCAAAATTAAAACAAATGAATCATGTGCTTATGCTCATATACTCAATATCCACTATATTGTCAATCAAAAATAGTAAAAACTTAATAAATAATTAGAATTTTTTTTTTAGTAAGACTTATTTCAACAATCTTCTTTGTGAACGTTGTGATAGGAAGTATAAAAGGAAAAGAGATCACTTTACAAAAGGTGGAACTTGATAAAATAGAAAAGAACATACATTTCTCAAGTTTTATAAATAATGACAAATTTTTTTTGCAAGAAATGTCATGTGAAAGCATAGGTGAAAAGTTGCACTATCATACACTAATACTAGATCTCAATGGACTATTGATGTGCAAGTTTGGAAACGGTCCACCAACCAACCAAGAGATTTATAACATTGGGTGGGAAAGGATCATACTACGCACGGGTTGCATTGACTTCTTGAGTGCGATTTCCAATCATTTTAATATTGGGTTGTGGTCATGTGCGAAAGAGAAGAACACTGTACCAAGGATGCAATTGTTGGAGCATGTGGCCAAAAGACAATTTTCTTTATTTATGACTTGAAAAATGTTTCAAGCAATCGTGACCTTGTTTATATAGACCAGACAAGCCAAATGTGGAATCAATGTTCATGCCACTATCTCGGGTGTGGGCGAATTTCACAGGTGTTTGTGATGAAAGAACTACCATATTAATAGATGATAGTCCATACAAAGGATGTCTTAACAATCCCGGAAATTGCATATTTCCCAATCCATTTATAGGAGAAGTTGAAGACGATGTACTCAACAACAAGCTTTTTTCGTATCTTCTCAAATTAACACAAGTCCTTGATGTTCGACCAGTCATAGAAACAACAAGATATGGACAACTGTCAGGTATGGCTGAGATATGTGAGATATGTTTGATATTCGAGATGCGAGATGTGCGAGATGTTTTTGACCCTTTGCATATTTTTCGACCCAGAGTAAAATCCATCAACTCTGAATTTTTCCGAAGACTCGAATTTTTCCAAAGAGTCAAATTTTTCCAAAGGATCGAATTTTTTTGAAGACTCAAATTTTTCAAAAGACTCGAAATTTTCCAAAGGCTCGAATTTTTCCAAAGGATCGAAGTTTTCCAAAGACTCGATTTTTTTTCGAAAGACTCAATTTTTTTTTCAAAAGACTCAATTTTTTTTTCGAAAGACTTGAATTTTTTGAAAGGATCGAATTTTTCCAAAGACTCAAATTTTTCAAATGACTCGAATTTTTCCAAAGGCTCAAAAGGATCGAATTTTTCCGAAGGATCAAATTTTTTCATTCTATATATGTTGCTATCTTGATAGTATGCAGAAAAGATACTTGTGAAGAGAGTTGTTTTATCATAAACAATGACTTAAGGCGCTAGATCACGAGCCACTACCATACTTTTTTAGTTTCAGTTATGTGATGTTTTCCACTCTTTTGGTTAGAAAGCATAGGCTATCAATCGCAACCTTTTGCTCTTAAAACAATGATAAAACGGCTCTTACATGTTTGTATAAAAGATAGCATTGTTGAGTGAGTTTTGTGCACATTGAATATGCGCTGGCTACTTCATATGTTCACGGACAGAATTAAGTATATATACAAATACTACTACTTCAGGGATCACCAATAGCTTTGTTGGGGACAGCGAGTACACTATTTTCATATTGTTTGAATGAATACATTCATTACTAAGCAAATTATGTTGATCAAACATTGCACCTTCATCGCTGAAAGGACAGCGATGGTGGCACTATGGAATGCATAAAGAACTGTCTTTTCAATGTGATTGTTGGCCCATCACTGGTAGACAATGACCTACTGCATAGTGAAAGTATTGTCAATCATCTTTGATGTACGGGTTGTGATAAGTAGAATGCAAACAATGATACGCAAAGTTATGTGTCTCTCTATTCACAGAAACTTCTAGATTGCATAATCCCATCCCGATTCCAATTTTAAGATTTGGAATACACTCTCATACAAATATGTGTAATTACAAGCATCTTTATGAAGAGTCTAAATGATAAGATATGGGTGATTGTATGCTCTCTTTACTAGTCATAAGCAGATACTTCGTTTCATATGTAAACACATGCTGATTGGCATTACTTTTTATGCTACCACCAGTATGGCAAATACTAGACTCGAACTCGCTTATTATCACTCTTCGAAGGAAACGTCTTTCTTATCAAATATGACTTCCTCACAGGATTTGTACACGACATCTATTCAAGTTAGTGTTGCAATACTTTATTTGGCTCATTGGTTTACAATGCGATGATGGTATATACACAAAGAGTAGTGTACAAAGACGAATGGTGGTAAGACAAATAATAGAAAAATGTTCCGTTTATACCTATAGCAAGATAAAGTAAACTACTTTACAAATTTCGCTTGTTCTTCAAAGTAAACTTGCCTAGATAACTAAGGCTACATACATGATGACTTTGCAATTTCTCTTCCCACTAATAAAGGCTAAAAACGATAACACAAGTATTGATAACCTAAGCGCCCTTAATGCACATGGATTTGTGCAAGGGATCGCTACACTCGTAGGGGTTGGTATGGCATCGATTTGCCCTAATTCTATTGCAAGTGTCAAGGTAAAATACTTGGCCATGTAGAACCACATGTAGGTATTTTTTTATTGATTCCTAAGACACAATCGGTATTAAAACAACAAAGCTAACTATGATCTTTAACAGCTATGAGCTTATTTTGACAATCAGTCTCAAAAGGAAAGAATCAATGCTTGAAAGCATCTATTAAGTCTATCTCTAATAAGTTGGTGTCTCAGTGTCTTGGGCGCTCGAGCGTATGTGGAATCAGCTTACATTGGCATTAACATGCATATTTAATTGATTACAGTGATCAACTATATACAATTTACATTTGTGCAGATGTATGTGCAATAAGATGGCATGGAGCCGTTTGCGTCGTCTGGAATAGATCAGGGCTGCTGCTATCATTGTCCAAGTAGTTGCATAGTACAGGAAGTGGGCGTGAGAAGGCTTCGACCATTCGGAGTCGAGCGTGTCGCTGCCAATAGTCAATGGAGTCAGGATGGTTCCCGATAAATCAGTTGAGTCAACAAGCCGGGCTTCTCGGATAAGTCGGCCAAGTCGGGTTTTCCCGATAAGTTGGCCAACTCCGACAAGTCGGTTGACTTCGACAAGTCGGATGCCATTCTCTTGCATGTCTTCAATAATAGAGTATTTTTGCAGACTATGCGACAATGCGTGTAAAACTACAACAACATGAATGGAACTAAATTAACATGGAATTTAGGAGAGTAGAGGAATAAATCCAACATGAAAGAGGACAGAGCACTAAAGGAGAAGAGAGGAGGGGAGAAAGGGAGATCAAATCTACTCTTAAAAACTACAAATGAGCAAATATAAAGGATTTGGGCATTAAATACAATGAGAATAAGATCTCTTATTTGGCCATTTCCTATTGGATTTCTCAAAATCTAAGTTAACAAAATCTTTTTTTATCCAAAGCCAACTAAGTGGCTTGGCCTAACATTCATGTTATTCTTTAGACTATAATTTATGACTTAGGCTCGTGCCCTAGTTTATTAACTACAATTAAGGCTTTTTGAACTCTTGCAACCTTGTGAGTTCCTTTTTCAGAGGGTTGCATGTAAACCCAATCAAAAGTTGAGAATATTTGAGGCACCCACCGCTCATTGGAATCTTTGATGTTTGCAACAATGGAAGCTAGTTTAGTAATGGGCTTCCTTGATTAACTGGAGGCCATGATGGATAATGATAATGCTGGATAAGCAATATAGTGTGTGAGAGCTTCAGATAAGGAAGGTGAAAAATAATGAAAGAAACATAATACTTGTTGATTATAAAGAATGAGAGAGAGAGAGAGAGAGAGAGAGAGAGAGAGAGAGAGAGAGAGAGAGAGAGAGAGAGAGAGAGAGAGAGAGAGAGAGAGAGAGAGAGAGAGAGAGAGAGAGAGAGAGAGAGAGAGAGAGAGAGAGAGAGAAACTTGTGGACACTCAAAATTTGAATGAGAACTAGGCTCACCTGGTTGGGTAGATAGACAAGTTGATGGTCAATGTAGTCTAGGTAATAGATGTACTTATTCTTGCAAGCTAGGCCAGTGTGGGTCTAGGTGATGTTAACTTCTGGGAGTAGTTATTGTTTCATGTAGGGTTAATGTTAGAGGTGTATTGTGGGTGCACACTTGATTTAGTCTGCACCATTGAATTTTTCATGTCATATGGACATTCCTTCTCATTTGTCACTATTTTATTGGTACATGTGTCGTCATTACACTAATTATAATTAGTGAAGAGGCCCTTTTGAGTCCAAAAAGGGCCCTAATGGTACCTACGGGATAGTCAAACTATCGAAGGAGTTTTGAGTGTCGACTATAGACTATCGACATATGCTTGAATGTTGGATTCAAACAACTATCAAATCAAACATTCAAACCTTTTTCAATCTCAACTCCAGATAATTCGACTCCAACTCAAATCAACAAATTGTTGACATTGACATGATACCACTCTAAATAAAGTTAGTTATCTATGTAAGCTAGCACTGTGCAACTATTTTGACAATGACAGCAGCCACAATCATCACCTGTCCGGATAGTGACAGCCATGATCGCCTGCCAAGATCCATATCAAATGGCATAGCTCAATGTCTCTATACATTTGTATATATGTCTGAATAAACGTACAACCTAGCATTCGGAATCAGATGATCAAGCATTGTAATCAATCAGAAGACATAGCAGATGTTATTACATAATAACATTAGCACTTCAACTTTTTGTCGATTTGATATTGTACGTCCTAAGAACAACTACGAGATAACATGCATGTTATAACCAATACATAATAGGTTGGGCAAGAAGCAATTTATACTAGGATTTGTGTTTATCAATGGTGGCTATTTTCCATTCCATTATTAAAAACAAAACAAGTTGTGTCAATTTCAAGGAAAAGTTATGTCAATTGAAGCAAAGATGGAATTGATGTTTAACAAATACCCTTTATATGTTATCAAGACCTCGAAAATACCCAAAAAAAAAAAAAATACTTGTATGTTTATAATACTTTGATATGTACATTATTGGCTAGATTATGGAGAGTTTCTAGCAACTGTGGAGCAAGATGGCAAGGTCCCTCACATCTTGGAGGCACGTCACACATTTCAACCTGGCACGCCTTGAGCCACACTTTTTTTTTTTAATGTTTGAGGTGCTCGAACAGCCATGAGCGGCATGGCACCCAGGCATCCTGGGATGTTATCGCATAACCACATCCTTGAAAACGATTTTGCATAATAAAGTTAAAAGCAACCCCCCTGTCTTCATAGGTGTGCACAACGTAGGTTGCACTTGAAACTAGAGTGCACATGGCATTTCAAGTGCAGCCCAAATTTGAAGATGCGGGCAAATTTTGCACAAGCATTGGATGGTTCGGGCAGGCTCAAGCAGTGCTGCCACGTGGCATCCTAGCATTGAGCCGTGCCCAAATCTTCCCACATGTGGATGCTCCATGTCCTCCAATGTTGCATGCCATTTCCACACCTCTAACATTGCATCTAGAGCAAATAGTTACTTGGTTTGCTTGAGCTTACTCACATCTTAGTTATACCATCATAATATTGTTTAGTTTTCTATATAAGCAAAAGGCTATGAACATTCCACAAATGTACTAATTAGTACTATGATTTATTTTGTTACATAAATACTTTTGAAAGTTATCATATGCTCATGCACCCATGTGGTTGGAGAGTTCTGGCTGCAAACTAGCCATAGGCTAGATTGGAGAAACTAAGTTAAAGAAATGCTCGTCCTTCACTTTTAGAGCCACAAATACTAAATTAAAGCGTACGTGCTTTGTCCTTGTAATTCAAATCTTCAATATAAATTGGGTTAAAACATATTGAAAGAATAAACCCAACGTTATGGGGAGTTTCCTTGGTCAAGCAAAATGGATCTAATCACTTGCTTTTAAGCAGACGTCCATAAATAGGTTTTGCTTAGATGGACTGCAGTAAGTTAATTAAGGATCACAGCTTACTTACACTGTTATTATATTGTTTGGTTTTTAATATAAAAAAAGGCTATGAACATTTCACAAATGTACAGTTAAGTACTATGATTTTTTTGGTTACACAAGGTAGGTAAAGAGCATAGAATTGTTGGCATGTGAAATGAACTCCCATATACAATGAAGCATTACAATTGCATAGTTTAACACGAATAGAAGTGATGCATTACAATAGGAGAAATTATCTTGCAACAAACATTTGGTGTCGGGAAAAGCATTTCATGTTTGACCGATTGTGGATGGGCCACAATAACATGACACAGTGTCATCATTACAGAGAAGTGCCCTTGCCTTCAAATTGCAAAGATCCTATATCTTCATAATTAGTTTCCATGTGTCTTCATAATCGGTTCCAATGAGACCTGCTTCCAAAAAACAAACCAAAAGAGAGTGCCTAGTCAATAAAGAAAATTACTCCTCTTGTTCTGCCTAATTTTCAGAATTGGCAAAACTGAGTCAAGTACATATACGTGAGACATGTTTCATATCACTCTTTTTGCTTTCTTGCATAATTGGCAAATTCAAGTGATGATACCAAATCACTTCTAAAAAGCATTCAAGCGACCTCTTATTTTTTTTGTGACTTTCAATTCTTGTGTCTTGGCATTTTGATTTGATGGTGGTAACTTTTCAATGTTATTTTTCATGAGGAACAATAAATATAACATAACTTTAAAAAAGAATTCATCTATCTATTGCCAGGAAGGTGTTACATGACATTATATAAGTTTTGATCGATCCACTTGAGTATTGTTAAGAATTTTTTTTTATCACTTAGTGAATCTTTAACCCCAATGATACAGATACTACAGTGACACCACCTTCCGAACTCTCCTCCAATTCAAGAACTCTATTGGCCTTTCTCCTAGTTCTTGACTTAGAAGCAGATCATTCAGCATTTTGTATATAAAACTCGAATTTCTGCATGTCCCTTAACAAGTTAAACGCTTCTCAAACCTAACTTCAAAATAAGAACCATATTATTTGCTAACAGTACTTGTTGATGAAAAACTCAGATTATGTTGTGTTAAGATTTCATGACGTTGAGAACTTTCATGAAAATGCTGCTCTAGTATTCTCTCAATGATATTCTGATCAAACAAGGAGTGCAGCTATTTTCAAAAAAATTTAGCCTTTGCTCCAGGTATTAAGCTTTGATTGTTTTTTGGGCCTTATCAAGCCATTCTAATATTTTAAACTATTCTCTAAATATTTCTGCTTCGTCAGCCACTGTGATGAGCTACATAAACACTTTATGCTTGTCAAAAAAAATAGAACATGTCATGAGCTCCATCATCAATTCAGTGCCTAGGTTAACAGAGCATTCTGAATATCAAGCGCCTATACTAATGCTGAAACTCATCAGAATGGTCACAAATTTCCTTGCTACCGCCCATTTAGGAACGTCTTTTCAAAAATGATTCAACAATCGTTTGCTCAAACATTTTTCAACGAAGTTAACATGGCCTTTTACTTGATGGTTACGAATGCCATTTGTTGGTTCTGAAAGACCTTTTCTATTTTTGTGTCCAGCAATTACCTTCCTGAATGCAATCAAAACTTCATTCCTCAGATTCGAAATAGTCAGGAGTGGTCTAGATGTTGCACTGCCAGTCTCCAGGCAATACCGATTGTATTCCAAAAGACTTGAGATAAAGCTGAGTAAGTCATGATGTAGAAGGTGCTTTGTTTTTCTCTTTGATATACTCTACATGTTCCTTACAGCTAGTACTTTTATCTTGCAATGAGGTTTGGCATTTCACAAGGAAATAAAAGCAATCTTTTGAGCAGTCTTTGTACTTGTTGCGCTCAGTTTCCTACCTATTGGAGACCTATTGGAGAACCAAACCTCACTTGATGGCTTTGACTAGTTCAAGAGTAAGGTCTCAATTGCATGAAGTTTAAATATAGCCGGATGAGATCAGCTAGGGTGTTGCTTCTCATTATCAGAACCTTGTTTGTACTGCAGAGACTTTTGTTGGCTTCCATTTGTTTGACAGTCAGACTTTGATGACTTTACCTAGAAGGCAGTGTTCACGGTTACAAAGGCATACCATCTGGACAAGGAGATATATAAGTTAAGCATCCTTTTGAGACATATATATTGTCACTTGCTCTTAGACCACACGACTAACATACTCCTTATTAACATACCCTAAATATTCCAAAGAGCTATGTCCTTGCACCTCCTTGAAACAAATTTTACTTTTGCTTCATCAAACTCTGTAAGCAAAACCTGACTCTTACAAGATTCACAGAAGGCTGGAAAGCTAGTATCTTTCTGAACCAAGTTGTCTGTGGTGAGGCTAGTTCCACTATTTCAAGTTCCTGTATGCACAAGATATCATATTTCGCTCACTAAACATGGACTTATTTGCTGGTAAGTGTCTCAGCTATCCCGCGTTGAAAATTTCAAGGCTCCATGTTCTATTGACCTGCAACAACAAGCAATTCCATTGTTATTCAGAATGCATCTACTTACAATTCAAGGTTCATAATCAGAGCTGTATAACACCACTCTTGTGACTTCATAAGGTCACAATGTGATCTCGTCTTCCAGGGAATTCTCCACTCCACGAGTGTTCAAAAGCATACACCATGCCAAATAGTCAAATGTGAAAGCTAAATTTTTTTAACGTTCATACGGTACCTTCTACTGAAGAAGCTTGTGATGACAATCTGGAGGGTAGCGGCTGATGAGGAGTGGGCTGGAAATTATCCAAAACAACAAATTAATCTAGCATATATCAGTACAAAAGAGTACTCATGCTGTTATTGATATTTTTGAAAATTGCTTCTACAGTTTACATGTAAGGCCAGTAATAGGAGTAACAGTCATATTCATGAGAACAGTGAGAATCGAAAATGTAAACCTTTAAGCCAATTACCATTAAGCAAAAAAGTGCACACTTTTACGTTTTAGTGACAGACTTTAATGTTTGTGCTGAAGGTTATAGGGGGTGGAGCAATATTAAAGACTACCATGAACCACTAATTATGTTAACAGACTCTACAGCACATAAAATTTAGCAAGAGAGTGGAAAAGCAAGCTAACAAGCACTGAAACTCAGGTACAACAAAATACCTGCAGCTTCGGACGAAGAGCCTCAATTGGATTCCTAGGCTTCTGCTCAGATCGTGTACCCTGTTGCTCCTGAAGTGGTTTAAAATTCCAAAATTCCAATACAGAAGGACATGTGAGTCACCACTGTCAAGCCTACAATTCAGGTTCAAAAATTACAGCACCTACTACTAGTCTACTAGATATAGTTATCAGCTTACCTTCTTGGTTTTATTCAAGCCTGCAGTGAAACAACAAAGGTCCAAACGTGTAGATTGAAGATTTAGACAAGATTTGTCATCTCAATGTATAACTCTACTAAAAAAACCTGTCACTCTGGTCTGATGCCAGAAATGCATATGTAAAAGATTAGCAAAAATGGAAAAAAATATTGTAATCTGATTAGGCAGAATCCAAAACTGTGGTTACTGCAAGCCAAGAACAACAACAAAGAGCAATTGAATCAGATGGCAAAAACAGCTGCAGAAGCATCTCAGCCGAATCAAGAAACGGATCACGATGCATTCATGACAAGCCATCAGAAGCATCAGACGACAGCTCCTGGTTTCTTGATTCTGGAGCCACTCAGTATATGACCAGCCGTATCGGCTGTTTCGAATCCTATACGCCTTAACAGTACCAAGGAATCATAGAACATACAGAGATCCAAAACAGACAGCACTACGATGGTTATCCAATTCCATACTTGGGAAGATTGACAGGAGGCCCTTAGACAAAGGCCTAAACTTAAGGGGTTCATAGATTTCATGGATAATGACCTCACAACCATCCAAGTGATTGAGAGAAGAAAGGTCGTCCAAGAAGCGAGAGAGCAAGAGTGGGTCACCTTTAGGGATGAGAGACCTATTTTCTTAGAAAGGAAGTTTTCCCCAAACACCATGGCATAGGAAATTGGGGCCTCAAGGCGTGTCAAGATTGTAAGGTCCCTTTCATCCCTTGTACAGATAGGACTATGGAATTGTAAAAACACTTGGAGCTACAGGACCATCTAAGAAAAGGGGACATTCTCTTCTTCACTAAGACTCACGAAAGCCAGATCAAGGGTGTATACCAACCGTTTCACGTTTCTAGTGGTTTTCCGCTTAAAGAGAGGAGATGAGATCTCAAGGTGGGAAACTTTGGGAGAAGTGGCATGCCTTTTCAAGGACTCGTTGTGTCCTTTGAGGATAGGGTTTGTGTGTCAATTTGGAGACAAATGTTTGCAGGTAGACAAACGAATTTTCACGTAGTGGATGGCATACTACATATTCATGCTCTAGACAATGGGGAGATCATTGGATAATGTTAATGGATCTGGTACTAGATATGATGAGCTTTTACTGCATCTATGTGAATCTCATGAACTTTCCAAAGGGATACTTTTATGTACTCCTCTCTAACCTCCTTGCTTACGCAAGTTCCCTCTAAAAGCCTTCCCCAAAACTCGATCTTCATCTTCTTACAACTGCCCTTCATACAATGGCATCACTTTCTTTTCCATCAGAACCTTATCGAGGCAAAAGACATAAATGCCCCAAAAATCTGTGCCCTTGTTATCCCTTGACATAATAATGCCAAGGACCTTTTGCTAGATGCCCAACGTAAAGTTCTATGCTTCTAGAAAAGAAAAAGGCCTATGAGATTTCTTAACATAGCACTCGTCTTCAGTGTGGGTGCGACATAAAGGGCAGTGGCATGTTGTGAACAAATGTAGAAATCAATGAGCGTTGGAGGCAGGTTCTTAAAAAGAAATTCATGTTAATAGGTGCCAGAAGAGGAGATAAACAGAAACTCAAATTATCCTAAAATATTAAAACATATGAGTAGGGCAATGGAACAAGAGCAACAAATAAACCTCAAAGCAAAAGAAGAGTAAAATGCTTGCGGATATCTGATTTTGTTCCCACTCAAGTTTTAGGTGTGCTAATACTATACATCTTACTTACAAAGTCAACAATCTTATGGGGCCAAAAAATGATGTAACAATCATAATTGGACATGTGATTGCCAAACTTTATGGGATTATATTACAGACATCAATCAACAACGAGGCAGAACTGTTACATGCTATGGGTTAGGCAAGTTTAAGAGCTCACTATTCTACATCAAATAACATATTCACTCTCATAGCTCTCATTGAGGAAGCTAAATATAGGAAGGAATGGGTTTATTGTTGCTTTGTTGATTATCGGTGGGCATTTTGACTTGATTCCTATCTTTACCAATTCACATCTTACCCTAACTCAGGAGTACTCTTTCCCGTGTCACATTTCCAATATGAATGCAGCAACTACTAGTCAACTACAGAAGACTCAATGCCAACTAGTTACATTTTACTCACAAAGGTCCCCAAAGGCTGGTGACTTGGCCATTTCAGTAATTACAAAACGTACATCTATCTATGAAAACTGTAAAGGAGTAAAAGCCCTAACACCCTTAATACCAACACACTTGATATGTGTGTTCTCAATCTTATGTACCTTTGATTACCATTCATTTATAAAGCTCTCTCTCTGACCTCAAATCAAAAAAACAGTCGAGTGCATTGAACTAACCTTCCCAAGGGCCCAATCAGCAGAGTCAAAAAATGCTCGCTCATGATCCTGAAAGATTTAAAAAGGTCAAGAACACACTCAAACAAAACAAACTCTTACATACGCAATTTCATCAATGAGACAACTATTATTTGTGAAAATGCACAAGTTAAACGTGTAACTAGAACATTGCATACAAAAGGAAAGGAAAGACTATGCAAAGCTTACATACTCAAATAGCACAACATAATATATCATCATTAATTCATATCATCTTAAACTAGATCTACAGTAGAAAAAGGAAGAAAAAACCTTGGAAATAAGAGGAGGCTTTTTCGGTTTTAGACCTCCATACTTTTTACGCATTGCTGCCTCCTAGGGGGGGGGGGAAATGAAAGTTACAACCAAATGTTGTTACTTCAAGCACCAAATTAGAACATGCTGGAATAATGTGAAATGATAAGGAAAGCAAAAATGAAAATGATTTTTTTAGGCTTAACACCTGCTCATCAGCAGATGGCATAGACTCTTGCTCGGAGAAATCTTCTACTGACGTTGGGGATGACCCTCTTTTATCTTCCATGCTCGCCATTTGTTGCTCTAGTGCTTGAGATCATGAGAATATAATCAAAACCACATAGAGAATTGTATTTTATGTCCACCAAAAGTTCTAATCTACTCCTATTTCATAAACCATTATTGCAAGTAGAAATCCATTGAGGTTTGACTGCCAACCATATTCAAAAATCTCCTTCAATATAGAAACATATTTATGCCCAATTTTATGAACATTTTTTGCGTACGTTAGGCATGCAATCTTTATCCATACAAAGTGCATGCAACCTCCCCACATCTCCTGTTTTCCTCCCCCTTTGTTGACGCCAACTTTCCATTCAATTCTCCTCTCTTTCCCTTTATATATTGTAAAGAATAGTTTTTAGATAAAAGGTAAGCAAAAATATTGACAATATAGACTTGTTTACTATCTCATCTCAGGGTCATGATCCTCGCAGATTAACATTGGTGTCAACACGGTGATGCCATCTAAGGTGCTAATATTTGTGGCAATTTAATTCAAACACAATGCCATGAACACAAAGACGACATTTACTCACGTCCACAAGAACCAAATGGTAATGGCTATGCTCTTGATCCTTAGAAGATGTAAATGTTCATAAATGGATTTAGAGGAAGATTTGATAAGGACACTGAACCAATGAAACCCAAAATCGAGTCGTTACAACAAAAGAATATGGAATAAATGGAAATTTTGTAGTAGTCGAAGGTGCCTCTGGAAGATTAAATAGATAAAAAGTAAGTTAGCAAAGAGTCGGGGGGAGTTCATAGGCAAGAATGGATAACATTCAACAACAAAACAAATGCATATCTAGATTTAAAAAATACGTTGCTTTGAACCCTCATGGGATACATGATATCAGCTTTGCTTCATTTGAGGCTTGTTTGATTGTGACGCATCAGAGAGGAGTCATTTGTTCTGACTTATTTGAAATAGTTTCAAAATTTGGCTAGGTGTGAAATAGAAATTCAAATTGTGGTTGCACACATCGTAGCCAACATGCAATTGACGATCTTTTGCAACTCCCATCCCTCATTGCTTGTATCGGTGGCTTCCAAGTCTTTCCCACCACAAAATTGAATGATTTATTCCTTGACTAGACATTTTCACTGTCTCATATACTCAATTCATGTATTGTATACAATGTGCACCCACATATGATTGACCAAGATTCTCAGTCATTGTTCCAACCAATCTTTAGTCACACATTTAAAAGCACCCATTGTTGGGCACATCACTTCCCTCCAAAACTGTTGCCTTATTATTCAAACTTAATAGCCTTCAATTATTAAGATGCTTGGTTCTTCATGGGGGAACTCAAAACTCAACTACATTGCATGTAAGGCTTTTTCTATATAAATGTACTTGGAGATCTTCAATAATCTTTGAAGGAGATTGTTCATTGTCCATCACTTTCTATGCTTTATCTGATGTGCCATATATTGGTCGTAAGTTGGTAGCTATAAAGTCCCTCACCAAGGATACAATAGTTAAGCCAACCGCAACAAAGCAACAAAAGGGAATCGGATGGTGGACAAACCAACCCAACCAAATCTAGGTCAAACGGATCTAGACCCCAAGCTATGGATCAATCACTCACAAGGAGAGAGGAGTCACACTAGTAGCATGTAGCTACTAACATCAATATCAAGCATACACTAGTGAGAGCCCAATGGGTATAGTTATACCCTCCAAGGCCCATGCACCACTAGTAGTGCACTGTGACAACTGGACACATCTGTAGCCTGACTTGGCCACATCATTTAGTTCTCCTATGAGTCACTGATAGACCCATATAAATCCACCGTCTTGAGTTTTAGGCCTCCAACCATTAAGTATGGCCTTATACACATGAGGGCCACAAACAATCATAATTAAATTACGAGTCGAGGTAGGCCTATTGACGAAATCCGAGATCGGTCTAGTCGTGGGCATGATAGTAGCAATGCACTTTTTTGAGCAATTGGGAAGCTTCTTCTTTTTGCGATAGTCGTTTTCTCCCTCTAGTCATTCTGCCTGGATGCTTTATCTCTTTGGCTGCCTTCTCTCTTTTTCAAAATTTTTGTCAAAACTTTTCCTTATCAAAATTAAGATCTATCAGTTTGCAATAGTTTGTTAGTTGACCCTGGAGTATTGATTTTCTTTGCTCGTTGTTCTTTAGAAAACCTTAACTTTTACTTCTAGATAAAGTGATCTTTTTTGTACTTTTTTGCTACCACAATTGAGAATAATCATTGTGTATGAGGGCACTAGACTAAAGTAAGACCATTGACGCAAATTCACTTTCAAGTTAAACTTTGGATAAAATGTTGTTGTCTATCCAAATTTTTTGTTCAAAAGAAATCTTTTTCAATTTTCATTTTGAGACTTTTCCATTATATATGTAATCAACTTGTTCATAGGATCTTGTCAACATAGTAGAGATGTGTGCATATGGGCCACATGACCTTCCAAATGAGGTAGAGCAGCAACTTCTTGATGCGACAGAGGCATGCAAATATGTAGACCACAACATTTGGATGATGGGATGCATGTTTTGGAGCAGCCATATCTTGTGTCTAAGGTAAAATACCAAGATTGAAATATCCTTGGTTTATACCTCCTAAAGTCCTAGTAACCCGTTCTAGCAAAGATTCGTGTATATGACCTAGATGTAGCAAAGGTTCCAATTGTAGCAGAGTTTCCAGATGGTACACATGGTCTTCCAACTGAGGCAGAGGTTACATGTATAGATGGAGCACTGGATCGTCTAGATTCTCTTGTTGGCCCTATAGCTTGAGATCATGTACGCTTGGATGCAATTTTTCATTTGTTCTTGCTATTGTTCTAGGTGTGTTTGTGGAGCCAATTACTGAAGATGGTGATTCAATTCATGGGCCTTATGGGTTGCTTGGAAACCCTATAAGCGACCATATTCACTTACTCATAACATTGCAATTTGGCATTCTTGGTCTAGACACCCAATTTGAGATGCAATTACACCATGTCCAATTGATGTTGCTAGACATTCTTGGTCTTTGCAGATGGCTTGAGGCATGTGTACTTCCAGCTCTATTATTACCAATGGTTATGTGGCATGCTCAGTTGATACACCTAGCAATGTCACTTCAGATAGACAAGAATGTTCAACATGTACTTGGTGAAGCAGAAGTACAGCGGTATCGTTTCTTTGACAGATGATTTAAGCTCCTATGGTAATTTTTTTGTTTGACGGGCCTTCTTTCATGATTTTCCTACGTACAGGGGTGGCTTGATTATTTCAGCTATGGTAGTCAAAGTCTATAGTACAGGTCTGATTCTTTGGGCCATCTCTTCACAGTCCTTTGTAGCAAATGCTCTCTAATATGCATGGTCCCTTATTATGTGCTTGGCTTTGGATATGTTTAATAGCATGGTGGTACCTGATACTATGTTCCATTGGTCATACAAGGTTGTTCCACCTGGGTTGGATGTGCATACGAGTTATGACCCACGTACATGCATAAGTCAAAAACTGCCACTAATCTCTTCCTTAGCAGATAAAGGGTTGCGCTCTTCTCGGAATTCTTTTGCCCATTATGTGCTAGCAAATGTGTAGCCTTTTATTCTTCAAGGCATCCTGTGACACATCTCCTAGATGACCATGCCTCTATCTATGGCTTTATTGATGGTACATTTGTGGAGCCAATCCCTGATAATTATAAATGGCATTCCTAGTCTAAATCTTTTCTATCAATGCATTTGAACCAGTTCTTGTGTGTGGACTTTATGAGTACCTTGAAATATCAATGGTGCATTAAGAATCCTTTAGGTACCTTTGAGCATCCTTCGACATTCTTGCATCATTCGCTGGCTTGGCACGAGATGTATATGATTGACAATGCTGGCTTTGTTCATCCACCAGCGGGCATGGCTTAGTGTTATGTGGGACCTAGAGTCCCTTCCCGGCATTTGACAACTACATTCTTCATCCATATTTGAGGTATTAGGTACCCATTGATGGTCACCATTGGTGTTCCTAACGCATTAGTAAAGCGATATGATCTATTAGCTACAATCGTATTTCCAAATCTACAACATTTATCAGACAAGGTTGTCTGATGATCCTATTGATACCTTTATGTGATATTCTTGGGCCATATGACGTCTTGTTGAATCCACATTTGTACTAGCCTTGCGAGAAACATTTATCATGCCCTACATTTCGATCAAATCAGCTCAGCAAATTATCCAAAATTTGATAATCACACAAAGAGGACCAATCAAACTATGAAGGATAGACTTTGTGCATATGAGTGTCTTCCTTTCCTTGAGTTTTGCAACACTCATAAGCAGTCTACCACTCGCTACGACCCATTCCAAGAAGCATTTGAACCTTTGAAACGCGTTATAAATGTTCCAAACATTTTGAGAAATCAACAAAAGCATTCAATCTACTACGATTGACAAAGTTCATATCTTTGTGGAAAAAATCCTTTATTCATTTGCTTAGGATGAAAAGTGCACAAACGGTGAAAATTGCTTTGAGTAAAAACTTTTTCTTTTTGGGTCAAGTCTCGGAAAAAAAATGTGTGAAGTGTTTATGTTTCAAACGTGTTTGAAACATTGATATTTCAAACACATTCAAATGCTATTGTGGCCCCTTTATGCTGAATTTTGGGTCCCAACCAAGACCACCCATGCTTAAGCAATCAAGTTCCAAACAATGGCCGATCTCCACTAGTTCAAAAAGTGTCTAGAGTGCTCAAAATTGAGCCATGCATTATCCAAACCTTGAATGAATTTCTCAAGATTTTGGGAAGGCGATTGGGTGTATTTGTAAATACAAAAGGACTTGAAAGTAGTGAGCCTTAACAAAGTCTAAGAGGTCGAAAGAATAGAAATGAGCCTCTTTTGTTTCGTTTCTAAGGGCGTAGATGTCTGAGAAGAGGGAGCATGTTACGCCCCTGACCAACTACGGTTAGTCAATGTTGAGTTAGAAATGCCCCTGAGAAGAAGCTCTAACTTGTGGTTAGGAATCGCATGTCAAATATAGTTGGCTATAGCTGGAGTTGCAACCGGCAGTCAATTAGGGGGCATCCAAACTAGACATGTGAAAGAAGCCGCATGGTATCTGGTTACCCCTGTACTTGGCCATTGGCCCACTCCTTGTCGTATGACACAGATATCAAATAGTTTGTGTCATATTAATCATTCTCATGAGGCAGGTGTGGAATCTAGATTTCTATGGTTTTGTATCATGTAAATTGTAATTACTTTCAAGTTTCAAGTTTCAAATTTACTATGCTAAGTAATTTGTGTATGCTTTGTATGACCCCTTTAGTATGCATCACTGCATCACATCTAATATCAGTTTGTTAAAGTCTAGAAATCTTCAAACGACTTCTACAAGGCTCCTTCATAACTCATTACTCTACATGCAAGTAGCTCAATGTGTATGATAAAATGGACTTATGAAAATCTGCACTAATATCCTTGATTCACTGATTCACAGTTGACAAACTTTTGTGAACTATTTTCAATTGTTTTATTACCTTTAGGTGGTGTTTCTTTTCACCCTAACACACCAATTTTAAAAAAACTACATAGCATTCAGTTCCAAAATGATCCATTTTTCCAGGACCATTCTAGAACAAGATCGGGACGATGCATTTCGGAAAAGTGCAACTATGTGTGCTACCTAGCAAGAGCATTGATCATAGAATCATAGAGCGCATCAGTGGGATCAAACACAAGATAGAAAGGAAACTTTATTGATGATTACAACACAGAAGTATTATGCAAGCATGGTGTTGGAGTTTCCCCCAACTATCACGCATATTTGTCGGGCGGCACATGAAACTGCTTGAAAATTTTACACATGCTATACGTCTTCACCCCATTTGACTTCCCCTACCTCCTTTGACTTTTTAGCACCTCCATACTACTACGAGGGCCTAACCTAATGCCCCTGGATATTTATAATTATGAGACACTAGTGACCTCTTTATGTACGTATAGTACAATGTATATATATAACTTAGAGATAGTGTTCTCGTATGCATTAAGTCAATTACGTGAAAATGAGCCATGTGGTTTTACAACATACACTAGACATTACTTATAATAACCCCATAATCCATAATGGCTATGTTGTTATCCGTGAAACCTAATACATTTCAAAACTTTTCAAATTTCTCTTGCTCAATGCTTTTGTGAAGATTTTAATTGGTTGTTTGTGTCATAGCATGAGAGCTTGACCTCCTCACTCTCCACCTTGCATACACAAAGTGTTGGTCGACCTCAATGTGTTTTGTCATCGAATGGTACCCATTTTTTGGCTAGCTGGATACAATTTCCACTATTGCAATGTAATATTATGGGCTACTTGTTGCAACCACAAGTCTTCAAGGAGCCACCTCAACCAAATTGATTCACATGCTGCTTTTGTTGTTGCTCAGTATTTTCTGATGAAAGAGCTGCAGATGGCTGTTTCTTGTTGCACTGAAAACAGCTCTCTTGTCCCTCAATTGAAAGTGTAGCTCACAATTGACATTCTAACTTCTTTGCCCCGGCCTAAATCAACATAAAAATATTCATGAAGTTTCAACTCATTTTCATCATTGGATTCAATACCACAAGTTGTGGTGCTTTCTAATAAGTATATCCTTTTGAGCTTTAGCGTACTCCCTTTTGATAATTTTGAAATTGATTCACGATGTCTAGTGATTCAAATGAAGTATGTGATTGGCTTTTTCCTTTCAACGTTTCTCTTTTTCGAGGAGATTCCTATGTGTTATTTTGACCTTTTTTTTTTCTTTTTTGAAACTTTTCTTAGAAACATATAATGATGAAGCTCTAGTTGACCATGAAAAAGGACCGCTTGAATTCCTTGTGGAAGATTGGAGAAAGACTTGCATTAAAGGAAAAAATGGGGATGTTTTTGATATGACAGATGCATTGGCATGTGATCGATGTCAAACATATCAAATAAAGGTTAGCTTTCGTTAGGTGAACACAAGAACAATGAACATTGTTCAAGAATATGTGATGAAACGGACATAAGGCAATCAAGAGGTGCTATTGGAGATTGACAAACAACAACATAAACAATAGGTGTGTACATGTAAGTGACTCACAAAATACCTATATTTGAAGCAACAATAGATAAAGAAGCTAGAACTCATGAGCCTTAATCCAAAGGGACTAAGAACTCTTCTCATACAAACATGGAACGTAGACTTTTAAGGATAGTTAGAAACCTTGGAAATATTGAATACGTTGTTGACTCTAATTTCAAACTTGAAGCAACAAAAGAGTATGTTCCAATAGTTAACTCCGATGAAATTCAAACAATGATTGGTGGCCAAGGAGAACTCAAAGGATATGATGCACACACTTTCACTAAACACAAATCAAATTGATTTGCTTGAATCTTTTTTACATGCATACATTTTGCTTTGCATTCATGCTGAAAGATCCAAGTAAGCTATGAATACAAGCTTTTCTATTTTGAAAGCTTTAACAAGGCTTTGATTTTTTTCTTACTAGCAATCAGCATTGAGTAAATATTTCCTCTCTATAGCAAGAATCAAGGGAAAAATGATTTCAGGAGTAGAATGATTAGGCAATGTTAAATTGGTTATCCTTCATACTTGTTGTGCATTTGTATGAGATCTAACCAAGCTTTTGAATGTAAGTTTCTAATTGAAAGATGATGCGATCAAGTTTCAGCATACGTGTATTTTCTTTTGCATATTATCAAAAGCGAACTGAGATTAATTTTAATCTTACAAGTTTTCTTTGAGATAGGAATCGATTGAAAGATGCTGGCACTAGCTATGAATTCAACCCGATTGAGAATTATGGGCACAAGATGAGAAACCCTAGTAAGCTGCTAAATAATTTCAAAATTTGATAAGATGAGTACTCACCAATGAATAAAAATCCACTTAAGATGTTAATCAAGAGGAAATTCTAGGCAACATAGAATGCAGATTATGAAATCATGAATGGATTTAGGCTTACTCGATCCTATGAAAACTCTTCTGTTAAGAGAGAAAGATATCCAATCCTCAACATCGACAAGAAAGATGAATTCACAAATTAGCAATGCTCTGAGAACATGAGATCACTCCTTTTGTTGAGAACAACCTTAGACTGTATGTTGCTTAAATTTATGTCTACCTATCATATTAGGAACAATGGACAGAGGACCACCACAATGGAAGAGTGACTCTGGATCTCCACTACTATCCTGTACCTGGCTCTACACCCACAGGCCACCATATAGGACCAGCGCTAGGCCTCCAGGAGACCATAAATTCCTCTCACATGCACAGTTGCTATTGTGCATGTGGATGCCCTTCACATGCATACTGAACATGTGGGCACATAGGTCCTACCTAACTTTAGGGACCCACCCTTAGTAACTAAAGGTGCCCTCCACTTAGTGGCACTCCCTATGGATATAGACCAAGCCCTCTAGATCCTAGTACCTAAGGGTTATTATCCCGAACTACGGGGCTGAGTGTCACCCCGTCGGGAGCCCTTAGGGACTAACGAGTCACATGTATCCCCGTGTTTGCCAATGGCCCTAACATATCAAGTGTATTATGGATTCAAGTGTCTCTAACCATTTCATGCAACCATGCATGTGTCTATGGATGGGTGGAGAATAATCACCAAATACTTTTTTATTCCTTCAAAAAAAAAAGGTATATTTGTGGGTGATTCAAGTGCTGGCCTTTTAGGCAAATGTACCAACAAATACCTAATGAATGATGATACAATGTTCTGGTATTATTTTGGTAAGTTTATTATGGCAGGACTATGTACTCAAAAAGACGTTAAGGGAATTTTAAGTCATTCAAAGGAGAGACACACAACTGCTTATGCTCTAAAAAGACATGGCATTACCAGTTTATGGTGCATGATTTACTGTCTTTAAAGATCACAATACCTTGAAATGAAATTACCTTTTTCAATTCAAAGCATGGTACCCACGGTTCTCAGAACCGTGGGGTCTGAGAACCGTGGGGTGAACCGTACCACGGCTCACCATAATTAATAAATCAATTAATTAATTAATGTTTGATTATAAATGAGCTAAAAATAAATAAAAAATTAATTCATTAATTATATACTGTACGGTTCACCATGGTTCCAGCTAAAATTTTATGAGAACCGTACAATTCACTGTACGGTTCTCAGAACCGTGGTGAACCGTACACGGTTCATTAATTCTATGATTCAAAGAAGGTAGGAAATAGCTTGTCTATTCAAAAGACGGGAGATGGTTAAAAGCTTTCTATTGAGGGAAGTGGTTTTCTATGCCCTTGAAAGATATTAAAAAGCATACGATGCATACATTTTAGATCAATATTCACATTTTTGATATATCTATATACCATAGATGCACTGTGATTCAGAATCGCGATTCTGATTGCGACAGAATCGCGATTTTGAAATGCGTTTCGAAATTTTCCCAAAATCGCGCAGAATCGTTTTTTTTTTTTTAAGCAATATGGGTACCAGATGAAAGCTTTGATTGAGAGCATTATGACTGTGTAGTTTGCTAATGTTTCGGGTGCGAAACACCAAAAAGTGTGTTTTCACTTAGGGAGTTGGAAGGAGAGGCCCCTCCCAAACCCCCCACTGGGGGGCTACCTGTAATAGATCCCAACACCACAGTAGGGCAAACACTAACTGATCCACCCAACCTTGCCTACTCCCTGATATAGAATAAGCCCCTCCTAGCCCAGTGTGAGGACTGGTAGCATGCTACTGCCAAGTGTCGGCCACGTGGCACTGACGTGGCCGACTGCACGTTGGGACCCAACTGGGGGCCCTATCCTGCTGACAAGGTCCCTAGGCTGTGTTAGGCCCGCCATGGCTATGGACCGTGCTGGGGCACACTACTCACACTGTCTTGCCCTGTTGGTCATGTACGCTGGACACGACCCTGACTGTGGTATCTGACCTATCTGTGTTCTCTAGGGTTCGGCACTGGTTACGAGCTCGTAACACTCCCTCCCCCTTAAGAACCGTCTTGGTCCTCTGAGACAAAGTCTGGAAAAATCTTGCGAAGGACGCTGCCTCTTTCCCAAGTGGCATTCTCAACAGGCTGATCATTCCACTTAACCAGATATTCTCGGTATAGAGTATGACGAGTCTGCGTCTCTCTGCTATCAAGAATTTCCTCTGGTTCATGTGGAGGTTGTTGAGGATCCAATGGGAGAACTAGAACACTGTCCCCTACCAGATTATCTGATCTGGTTAAGGCTTTTCGTAACTGACTTACATGAAAGACTGGAAAAACCTTACTGCTGTGTGGGAGTTCTAGTTCATAGGTGACCTCACCTAGTCTCCTACTGATGGTAAAGGGACCACAATACCTTGGAGACAACTTAGCACACACTCCTGATTTGAGGGTTTTAGAGTCAACTGGGACTCTCAAGTAGACTTTCTCACCAGTGGAGAACTGCACATCCCGTCTGTGTGGATCTGCATAATGCCTGGCTCGATCCTGGGATTGTCTAATGCTACGCTTAGCATGTTCTATCATTTGGTTTAGGTCTTCTAAAAAGTTTCTGGCTGCTTCAACTTTTTCTTGTTTAAACCCTACAGTTGTGGGTGAGCGTGGCTGAAAACCGTACATCAGCATAAATGGGCTGTATCCCGTAGCTGAATGTTTGGTACTGTTGTAAGCAAACTCTAATATCGAGAGATACTCCTCCCAATTAGTCTGCTTCTTGCTGACGTATGCACGAAGCATATCCTCCAGCACTTGATTTACCCTTTCTGTTTGACCGTCCGTCTGTGGATGGTCGGTGGTACTCATATTAAGTTTAGTATGGAGATGATGGAATACTGCCCTCCAAAAATTTCCAGTAAACTTACTGTCCCGGTCGCTGACTATGCCGGAAGGTAGACCGTACAATTTAAATAGCCCGTCTACAAACAACCTCGCTAACTCTGGAGCTCTAACGATTGTTTTGGTCGGAATAAAATGAGCCATTTTGGTCAGACGGTCAACTGTGATCCATATAGCGTCATTACCCTTTTGGGTTTTAGGCAGGCCTACTATAAAATCCATGGAGATACTCTCCCATTTACCAGCTGGTATTTCTAAGGGATGCAACAACCCTCCTGCCTTTAAACGCTCTGCTTTATTTACTTGACATTTCTGGCAACTGGTTACATACTGGTGGACGTCCTTTTTCATACTGGGCCAGAAAAATTGCCTACGAAGAAGCTCATAGGTCTTCTGTATGCCTGGGTGTCCCGCGCTAGGATTGTCATGACATTCATATAGGACCTGCTGCCTATAATCCTCTGAATTGGGGACACATACTCTATCTCTATAGAGCAAGTACTCATCCTGAATGGAATATTGTTTCCATTTGAATCCTTGAGTCAACTGACCCTCAACCACTGGGGTTTGCTTGGGTAATACAGGCTCAGAATCCTCAACGTCATCTGACGACGTATACTCGGACTCATCATCATCCTCAACGGAAGCTGCCGTATTCTTGGATGAACTGGCACCAGCCCCGGGAACTGGTTCTGGAGTCTGTAACTGTCTATTCTGGACTGAGTTCCAGATAATAGAGAAGAATGCATCATGCTGGCATTTCCCTCTCAAGGACTCGAGTAACTCATTACGAATCTGAGTAAAACTCAGCTTGTTTATTATAGGCATTCTGCTAAGGGCATCTGCTACTGTATTGAATTTTCCACGCCTATATCTGATAGACATGTCAAACTCTTGCATCAACTCTGCCCAACGAGCTTTCCGACCTCTAAGCTCAGGTTGATTGCAAAGGTATCTGAGACTCTCATGGTCTGTCAGGACCTCAAAGTTGGCACCATACAAATAATTCCTCCAAGTCTTAAGGGCATGGACTATAGAAAAGAGTTCCTTTTCATAGGCACTATACCTAGTCTGTGCTGGCTCGAGTTTTTTACTCTCGAACGCAACTGGTCGTCCACCCTGAGTTAGCACAGCACCTACTGCAAAGTCGCTAGCATCTGTTTCGACCACAAATGGCTAATTGGGGTCGACGACTTTTAAAACTGGTGCTGTAGCTAAGGCTGTTTTGAGAGCATCAAAGCTCTCCTGTTGTGCGGACTCCCAAATGAACTCCTTTCCCTTCCCCTTAAGGAGATTTGTCATAGGGACTGCTATCTGAGCATATTCCTTGACAAATCGTCTGTAATATCCCGCCAGACCAAGAAAGATTTGAAGTTCCAAAATATTCTGAGGTCTCAGCCAACTGAGTATGGCTTTAACCTTATTTGGGTCCATCTTAATCCCATCTGAAGAGATAATGTGACCCAAATATGCTACTTCTTCAACGAAGAATTCACACTTGGATTGTTTAGCATAAAGCTTATGCTTTCTGAGCAGTCGAAACACCTTTCTGAGGTGTTTTAGATGCTCCTTCCTCGTTTTGCTGTAGACGAGGATGTCATCTAAAAATACGACTACAAACTCACCCAAGTATGGTCTGAGGACACTGTTCATCAAGGTCATAAAGGTAGCTGGAGCATTTGTGAGCCCAAATGGCATCACCTTAAACTCATAATGACCGTGACGAGTCCTAAAAGCTGTTTTCGAGACATCTTCCGATTTTATACGGACTTGATGATATCCCGATCTGAGGTCTATTTTGCTGAAAAACTTAGCCCCGTCAAGTTGATCAAACAACTCGTCTGCCCGAGGCATAGGGCATTTATTCTTAATTGTGACTTTATTGAGGGCTCTGTAATCTACGCAAAGACGCATAGACCCCTCTTTCTTTTTCACCAATAGGACTGGTGAGGCCCATGGTGAACTACTGGTCTGAATTTGGCCTTTCCCAAGATAGTCTGTTAACTGCCTAGTTATTTCTTCATCCTCTGTTCGGCTGACCCGATACGGAGGTTTAGAAACAGGTGTTGTACCTGGTACTAGGTTTATTACATGATCTACCTCTCTGCTAGGTGGTAAACCATGTGGCAAATCTTCAGGAAAAACATCTTTAAATTTAGACAATAAAGTTTCTAATTTACTGATTTTCTGCTGAATAGAACTGGAAATAGAAACTTCAGGAATAAACTGAAAGTCACATAAGAATACCTGATGGTCTTCGTCTCCGATTAGCTGACAGAGCTCTGAACTGCAGACCATAGGGCTGTTGGGAACATCATGCTCCCCATGCAACTAGATCTCTCGGCCTTTATGCTGAAAGCTGAGGGTGTTCTCCTGATAGTTTCTGTGGAGGGAAGGTCCTAAACTGTAGAGCCAATCTCTCCCGAGAACAATGTCTGTTCGATCCAGGTGCATTATCTGAAAGTTTATTTCATCTTGGTACCCCTGAATACCAAGATTTAACTTACTTACCATAGTTTCCCATATTTTTTTATCTTCACCCTTAGCTAATGAAACTATGTACCTATGCTGACTAGGTACTTCTGGTAGTTTAAGCTTTTTAACCAGGGTGTGGTTGATGAAATTATGGGTTGCCCCATCATCAACCATGACTCTTACTGACTGGTTACCAACTTTCCCATGCATACGTACTAGGTCATGCGGCCCAAAGCTAAAGGGTCTCGCTAGCATTGCAGAGGTCAGCTGGCAACAGTGTTCATGATCTTCATGATACACTTTGATCTCGGAAGCTGCCGAGTCACTGGGGAAACATACAGTCTGAACAAGATGAACTTGTTTTTTATCTTTTTTATCTTTTTTAGTGAAAGGTCCCTTGGGACACTGTCTGACTGTGTGTCCCTTGCCCATACACACAAAGCACAAACGTTCTTGTTTGGCTTTCTCAAAATCATCTGGTTTTAAGGGCTGTATGAGTGAAGGGCGTTTCTGAGGAGCTTCACCTTTAAATTTATCTTCTTTCTTTCTTTTTAAAAATTTCTTTTTAAATTGAAAGTCTTTCTGAGGAAGCTGCTCAGAAAGTGGTTGCTGTCTCGCTCTCTTCCTACCCACTGAATCATCATAGATTTGAGCATATCTGAGAGCTTGCTCAAGGGTAGTAGGCGAGTTTCTCTGGACCTCTACTTATATTCATCTTTGAGGCCACGGACAAATCCCCTGATTTTTTGATAGTCATCCATATTTTTAATCTTTAAAATTGCTTCTCGATACTGCGAGATATATTGGACGAGGGATTTATCCATTACTGTTCTTTCCCAGGCTTCCCAGGCTCTATCCAGTTCATTTTCTGGTAGAAATTCTCTTAGGAAAGCTTCTTCAAAAGCTTTCCATGACCGGGGAGTCTGCCCAGTCTCCTGGAGATTTAACCACCACTTATAGGCCATAGGCCCTAAAGAAAGACTGGCCTCAATTGCTTGCAAATGGTCAGGGGTCTGTTTAAGAGCATGAATGTTCTTCCATTTGCTGAGGAAGGTTTGTAGAATATCTGCATTTCTATCCTTCTCTTCCCCATTGAAAGTAGGAGGCTTTAAATCTTTAAAAACACTGGGGTGAGACCGTAAAGTCTCACCCGAAACTGATGGAAGTGGAGAAGGCGATAACTGAGAAGTGGAGGGAAGGCTTCCTTTCGCGGAACTCAAAATCAAGTTTTTGAGTTCAGCGAACGAGTCGTCCACACTGGACTTGAAATTGGCTAATGCCAACTTCAGTTCATCCACTTCTGTTACCAATTGGAGGAACTGCTCCTTGGTAACCAGTTCGTCGAGTTCTTTGGCGAACTGTTCCTGTTCTTCTACTTCCATGGGTTCCTTCCCTTTTCTGTAAGCCAAGGCTTCTGTTTCAAGTTCGTCGAAGCCTCTCTCCGGGGGTTGATCAGGTCCCTGAGGAGTGGTCATCTTCGGAACTGAAAGAGAGCTACCTTAACTTTTGAAGGAAAAAAAAGTCTAAAAGACTAATTTACAACTGTACAAGGGAAAGGAAACTTAGCTCTTTCTAAGAACTGTACTTCCACAGAGAGAATACAGAAAAGCCCTTCTCAGCTTCTTTCTCAATCTGATTTGAGGTTGGAAAATGTGCAACAAGATCTGAAACTTTTGCTATCCCCCCTCGCTGGTCTGACAGCATCTCAATTTGTCCACAAAATGGCAAATCTGAAGTCCAAAAACCCTTCTGAATTCTGAAATTTCAGAAGTCTCCTACTCGCTGATCTGGTAGGAATCCTCTTGCTCCAAATCTCTGACGTTGGGGCCCAAAAACTTGTCCAAAAACCAGATTTTCAGAAGCACTGGCAGCGCTGGCCCTGCTCCTCTTTTTTGGCTTCAAACTCGCTGAGAACCAGTAACTTTTTCCCTGGAAATCAGATGCAGGTCTCTGACTGTACAGCGATGGAGGTGCTGGCTTCTTCCTACTCTAATTTCGCTGGGAAAACTATAGAGAATCCTCTGAACTCAGTGAGAAACAACTGTTTTTCCCAACGAGTTACCTATTTCTTAGTGAAAATCAGAAGTTTGAAGGCTGCTCCTACAGCGATCCTCCTCCTCTATTCCTCTCTGAGAATCTGAGAAACACTTCCTATCTTCTGATAGCTTTCTCTACTGCTGCTCCTAACTCCCTAGGATGGAGATGGCTCTGATACCAGTGTAATAGATCCCAACACCACAGTAGGGTAAACACTAACTGATCCACCCAACCTTGCCTACTCCCTGATATAGAGTAAGCCCCTCCTAGCCCAGTGTGAGGACTGGTAGCATGCTACTGCCAAGTGTCGGCCACGTGGCACTGACGTGGCCGACTGCACGTCGGGACCCAACTGGGGGCCCTATCCTGCTGACAGGGTCCCTAGGCTGTGTTAGGCCCGCCATGGCTATGGACCGTGCTGAGGCACACTACTCACACTGTCTTGCCCTGTTGGTCATGTACGCTGGACACGACCCTGACTGTGGTATCTGACCTATCTGTGTTCTCTAGGGTTCGGCACTGGTTACGAGCTCGTAACACTACCGCTCCCCGAACCCCCCCCTATTTCCCGGGGGGCTACCCCCCCCGAACCCCCTAGAGCTTCCTGCTATATAGACACTGTAGATAAAAATGCTACCGCCCCCCTATGCGCGCCGAGAAGGGCCCAATATTTATGCCCCCAACTGTATGTACATTGCACTCACACCTCCGGTGAAACGATTGCAAAAGTGATCATCATTCATACAATTGATAGTCCAAACTGTAGCATTAACATTTACTGAAAACCAGAGCAAATGACAACCGAATAGTTATTGAAAATAAGATTTGTTTGTGCCTCATCTGCTGTACTTCTGAGAGGCAAAACGCTGGTTTGACCATTGATACCCTAAAAAAATTTCAGCCATGAGCTATTTTTCCAAAAAAAATATATATATATATATATTTGGCGATTTTGGGTCGCGAATCGCGACTCGCAGAATCGCGAATCGCAGACCCAGCGAATCGCGATTTGGTGCATCTATGCTATATACCATAGTTGCAGCGCGATTCCCGAATCGCGATTCAGAATCGCGATCAGAATCGCGATTCCGATTCGCGATTCGGGATTTTCCCAGAATCGTGTAGAATCGATTTTTGTTTTTTTTTTTTTTTTGAAATTTTTTTAGGCAATATGGGTATCAGATGAAAGCTCTGATCGAGGGGATTATGGTTGTGTAGTTTGCCGACTGTTTCGGGTGCGAAACACCAAAAAGTGTGTTTTCACTCGGGGAGTTGGAAGGCCAAGTCATGAAGAGGCCTTACCGTCGGGGCCGGGGTCTACCGGTAGCCCCCGGACCCCGCCGTTGGGGGGCGTTGCCCCACAAACCCCCCACCAGGGGGCTACCGCCCCCCGAACCCCCCGTTTCTCGGGGGGCGGTACCCCCTGTTTCCCGGGGGGCTACTGTCCCCCGAACCCCCTAGAGCTTCTTGCTATATAGACACTGTAGATAAAAATGCCACCGCCCCCCTTAGATAAAAATGGGGTCCAAATGCGCGCCGAGAAGGGCCCAATATTTATGCCCCCAACTGTATGTACATTGCACTCACATCTCCAGTGAACCAATTGCAAAAGTGATCATCATCCATACAGTTGATAGTCCAAACTGTAGCATTAACATTTACTGAAAACCAGAGCAAATGACAACCGGATAGCTACTGAAAATAAGATCTGTTTGTGCCTCATCTACTGCACTTATGAGAGGCAAAACGCTGGTTTGACCATTGATCCCCTAAAAAAATTTCAGCAATAAGCTATTTTTCCCAAAAAAAAAAAAAAATTTTTTTTTTTTTTTTTTTGCGATTCTGGGTCGCGAATCGCGATTCGCAAAATCGCGATTCACAGAATCGCGACCCGCGAATCGCAGTCCCAGCGAATCACGATTCGCTGCAACTATGCTATATACATACATTTTTATATATAAAATATATATCCTAAGGAAGTGGATGGTGCGTCTGAACACAGGTCCAGACGCAGTCCATGTCCGCGTCCGCGTCCAGACCCGGACGCGCCAGCGGTGCGTCCGGGGGTCCGGACGCGTCCGCTTTTTTTTTTTTAATTTTCTTAGTGTTAATAGGCTTAAAAAAATAAAAATAAAAAATGGACGTGTCCGACCCCGCGTCCGGGGGTCGCACGTGTCCGGGTCCGGACGCCGGACGCGGACGCGGATTGCCCGCGTCCGGCCCGGACCCTCATGTCTGAGATTCATAGTTGCAGTGAATCGCGATTCTGAGGGTATCGCACTACGCTGCAGCGAATCAAAAAAAATTAAATTTGCTCAAAAAATCCCCCATACAGTACTGGTGCCCTCTGTATAGTTCAAAACTGCAAAAAAGTTGTATGGGGCCTCAAAATACAAACCCTAAACTCAAAAAAAGGCGTAAAAGTTCCTATACAATTTTTTTTGCAGTTCTGAACGACACAGAGAGCACCAGTACTGTGTGGGGGATTTTTTAAGCAAAAAAAAAAGTATTTAAAATTGCTATTCACGATTCGCGATGCGCGGGTGCAACTATGGCCATCATGCATTCAACTCTAGCCACTGAGGAAAAAGTTCAATCAACCAAACTAGCCAAATTTTTAATCGCAAGTAGATCACATATGAGAACACAAAATGCTTCACAATAGAAAAACCTAAGACCCTCACTCATGCATGGATTGGAAAGGCATATCAAACTGGAATGTGGAAAGGTGAGAACAAACGACGTCGACCTGAGCAAATTAATTGCATCAACAGGCAGTTCATGCTTATCCGGCAAATTATTCATTCTAAAGTTTCAAAAAGCATGTCTCTTCTAATAATTGAGTGCAATGGGCGCTGCAACTTATTGAAGGTAAGATATCTTCGGTCAAAGAAAATCAGATCCGTAGTAGAACATCAATCGATGAACATCTTGATTCCGAAAAGATGAAACTAGATCTTCATAAATGTAACAATAGCCATGACAATGCAGGACAGAAACGAGCAAACATGAAAACAAAGGTTCAAGCCCAAAAAGAAAGCTCAAATTCAGCTTCTTATCTGAGAGTGTTAGCCACAAACGTTTGATGATCCGCTTGCTGAAAAGGCTATCGAAGCAAGGTATATAATTATACCTGTCAGAGGAGAATTTTGCCGAAGAGAGCCGCAAAGAGAGGGAGGAGCGCCAGGCAGCAAGCAATGCGGAGAAATCGTGAAGGAAAATTATGTGCATGCACTAGTTTGGGTGAGGAGCATGGACCCACCACACCTTCACATGTTAATCATTGTAACCAAAAAGGGAAGTTTTGCCCCCATGCAAGTGAAGGGTTTACTCTTCTCCGAGCCAAAACATCCGAGCGACGAGCTGATTTTCGAGCGACGGTTGTTGCTCACCTTCATTTTGTTCGGTTCCCTCAAATTGTTGCCTTCTACTATGTCTGGTAGTGGTTGGGAGGAAAGCAATGCAACCAAATATAGTGTGCCTCTATCTCTCTCTCACCACTCCCGTGACTCGACAAAAGCAACCTATGAATGGCCAAGTTGCAAACCTTTGGTAGAAGTTGATGGCATGTTATTGTAACATGAAAAAAGTGTAGGTTTAGAAGTACGAGGATGGAAAGTGTAGGTTGAGAAGTATGAGGATCCATTCAGCCCATTTGCATCTAAACTCCAATGCAATTCCGCCCTTTCCGCTCTCTCTCACAATATATTGTGATTAAGCAAAAACACTTGGGAACTTCTCTAGAGCATCTTACTATAGGCTCATGCCTTTTCCTAAACTTGTCACGCAGACTTACAACGCTTAATTTGGCACTCCGGTCACCAAATAGCGAAAATCTTACCTCATTAAGTCACTTATCTTCCGCTCCATAGAATGGTGTCAGGAATGCGTCAAAATGCATTTCTCGCTGACGATGTCGTCACTCTGTCCGTCAACTTTGTGCAGGCTTTTACAAGTTCCAATTTGGCCCTCATTTGACCCCAAAAGCCCCTTCCTAACCAAAGATATACATCTCCAAGTGGACTTTAGGAAAATAGTTCATAATTGAACTGTTTTTTCATCTGAAGAAACTCTTCCCTTCAAAATGAATTGCACATGCAGGGCCCTTTCATCGAATTTCCCAATGAAGATCTTTAAAGAAAAGAAGAGTGCCTTTGCCCTTGCCCTTCAAATTCTTATGCTATCGTCGAAGGAATCGCTCTTCCAAGGGCTTCGATAGTGCACGTTTCTCCACAGCCTGAAGCTCTGATACCAAGTTAACATTCTATGCGAAAATTTGGATCTAGTGGAGAGTGCATATCAAAGATTCAATCACCAACTGATTGCCCACCATCGAAACCATAAACAACATCCACAAGTAACAAAGTGATGGAGGAGCTCACAAATCAAAAGCACGTTTATTACAAAGAAAACAAGCAAAGGTCCCCCTTGCATGGAGACGCCACGTGGCATAGAACTAATAAATGCATGATTTCACTATTGGCCTCTACATGGCATTTTAGCCTATATATAGGTAAACTCTCGTTATCAGCCCGGGACAAGCCCCGGGCTGACTTCCTAGCTATAGCCTACCTACCAAACTAAAACATTACATTTCTTGAGCTTACTATTTCTAACTTTAGAGAGATAGGGAGATGAGTTTGGGGCAAAGCAAAGAGCATAATGATGAGAGAGAGAGAGAGAGAGAGAATAGCATAAATTGGAAGATTGATCTTGGTTGGGGGTATAAGGGAAGCTCCCTAAGATCCTGCTTACAAGATAAAACACACTATGGAGCAACCACCCAACCAAGTAAAAGCAACCAATCAACTCTAGAAGCTTCACCCCCAAGCCAAGGGATAAGAAGCATGAATGTAGAGTGAAACCTTGGCAATGAATCAATGATCACAATGAGGAATAGGGCGAGTTTGGCCTCAATATATAGAGCCAAAAGCAACCTGGGCACATAGCCATGCATAGCCCTTAGTTCCCCATACATAGATTCACCTAGAATAGAGTCCTAAGCATGGACTACCTATTCATAGAATTGCTATTGATATAACTCTACACATGCATACACTGTCTCATACCTTGTCTAAACTCCATTTATTGTGTTCTGGGCCTCACAAGGATATTAGTTACTTTCGGGTCACATCCAATATGACGTGGCATAACTAATAGCTTGATTTACTAGAGTACCGCGTGTATCCAAGACTAGGAGTATACTGAATCCTACTTACTGGCCATGGACATAACATTCTCCCCTCCTTAAACTGCTTCTATCCTTAGAAGCTCTCTAAACAGGTAAGAATTACAGTTCCTTTAACTTTCAATATTAACCGAAAAAATCATTATCCTTAGTCTGACTTTCATATCAAGCAAGTACTCAGAAATAACCCTATTTCAAATCATTACCTCTGCTCTTGAGTACAACTCAGGTTTGAAAAGTACACTAAACTTTAAATTTTCCATCTGGGTTACATTCATCACAAGTTAGAACCGTCACCTTCATGTAAAGCACTTACATGAAACACTGGGTGAAATAACCTAACTTAAGAGATTAAAGTTAAATAAATAATAAAGTAATTATGATTACAATCTGAAACTACTCACAATTTTGACAGATAATTCATTAGCTTTCAAGTACAAATACCCTTAGAATCCAAATTCTAAGATATGATAATTTATACAATTAGAATCTCTAGGAGAATCATTAAGATATAGAATGATTAAAACTCAACTCTGAGTATCCCAGATACTCTTTTGAGTTAAATGCTCATGTTTCTAGCACCAAATGCAAGAAAATAACATTCATTCATCTTAATAGACTTGTTTGTCTCCTAAGATAACTGTAGATCCAATCAAATGAAGAACTGTATTCAAGTATTTACAGACCATAAACTATAGCAGAATAACATCCACTAGATAAATTAAATTCTCCACAAATAGAATACTTATCTTGTGATCTGTGAGATCCATAGGTTCTCAAATAAAATACTAGAGTAGAGAGATTCAAAACACCTAATCTGAATTCTTACTTAAATAATAGATCAAGAATTAATCATCACACTTAAGAATCATTACTATTTCTTATAATCCTCTGACAATAATTAAGTATCTATTTATATTTAGATTCATATGATTCATCAATCATAATTTCCTGAAATCCAAATCATACTTAATCATTTATAGGATACTGGAGTATATGTCTAACATAACTTTGGAAAAGTAAGAGTCATTTCAAAAATCTTCCCATTAAGAAAATATTAGATTTAGGAATACTTCCAAAACATGATTCTTTAACTGAAGTGTAAGATTCAAGTTCTATAAACAACTGGTTGAACACATACCAAAATGACAATCATCTTCAACCACAAAAACTTTAGATTACAATCCAGAATCACATCTAGATATCCAAAGTCCTACTGAATATCAATTCAGTTGTTATTCTTGGATTCATTATGATTTGTTATCCATTTGAGCTCTCTGGGATACAATCACTAATGAGCTGAGTCTATTCTTTAACTAAGGAATACTCTATACCAAGAATAATGTATATCCAATGCACATAATTTCAACTGATGAACCCAAATGATTCACTAATCATGCGTCTTACAAGCAATATAGTTCAAAAACCATCAGTTCCCGGTGAATCCACATCACACTAATCGTTTTACCAATTAACTTCATCCTGGAGTAATCAACTACTCAAGTTAATTGCCAATGATTCAGAAATCTGAAATGTCTAGGTGAAGAATTCAATTATACTAGTATAACACCACATTTAGATTCTTACCCAAATCATTTATAAGTTAATCCATAAATCTTCTATACAAAGATTTGTTAACTCTGCAAGAATACACAGTAGATTCATACAAGATTAATCGTACACATATGTGAATAATCTCACTATGACTCAGTACATAAACACATTTTTATCTGGTAGATTCCTCCAGAACCCACACATGTTACTCACATATCTCACTGAGATCTTGTAACTCAGCTACAAAATATTTTCTATTCCTCATGAGTAAATAACATATCTGAAAAATCTCTGAGACGAATAAAATTCACTCTCAGTAGTTTTCCAATCCCACTTACCTCTAATTACATAATTTCTCCCACTGATTAACCCCTCTATGATCCTAGTACTTAAACTAAAATTAGGTTGATCCAATATAGAACTCTCAGACTTAAATTCTGCAAACTTACTTCTATTCCAATCAAAAATGGAATTAGTAAGCTTTGACCTTTTACTATACTACTTATAGATGATGATTCAAATTCCAAACATGTTCCAGTTCCATATTGTCACAATCCCTAGAGAATTCCTCATATTCAAAAAGTTCCAATTAGACATCTTACTTTGAAGCTATCCAAAATTCCTTTCAGATCCAAATCCAATCATTTCTATACCCTAGTTGGTTCTCTTCCGAAAGCTATGCAACCAACAGATCTCCAAATAGAATTTTATCCCAAAAGAATACTATTGCTACTCATCCAATCTGGTCATTTCATATTGTTTGACGATTTTAATACAAATTTAACGAGTATCTTGCACAAACGTTCACTTGACTGATTTCTATCGATCAACATCAATTAGAAAACTATTAGACAAGTAACTGAATTCAAATTTTAACCAATTTAAAATTCAACAAAAAGAGAAAAAAATTCAAATTTTAACTTTCAATCTGGGCATTCCCAACTCCAAAAGTTTTAAAAAAAAACACACAGTAAAAATTGTCGGCAATTCATTGCGGTTCCTTCTGTCAATTTTAACTTATCTATCACCGGGTTATAATTTAGACTTAGTAAAAACATTGTGACCGATTTTGATTGATAAACTCAGTTTAATCAATTCACGAATCTAAACTGATTCCATAGATAACGAAATAATGACCAAAATTTTGATTTTTTTTGAAAAACTCAAATTTTGCTTTATTTTACGTAATTCAAAAATTCTGGTGAAAATATTGTTAGTACAAAAGACAATCGAAGTCAGAAATATCGAAACATTGTCCGATTCCTAATATTACTAACCCAATGTCAAAGTGGCATGCAAAGCACACTATATCAGTCATAAATGTCATTACAGAATTTTTTATGTAAACTTCAGTTTCACGGAATTTGCCAGCCATTAACACTGATTTGTGACCCAACTGACAGAGCACATGCATATGACCACTCAAATCAATTGTAAATCCCTCATGCATGTCAGAAACACTTTAAGAATCAGCATGCAACTAATCCATGCAAACACAGTACTACAAATTAGGCAAATGACTGGCATGCAATCAGAACAATTCAAAATTTTGCAAATTTTACTCACAAAACTGCAAAACTTCAGATAATCATAACTTTGGCTACATGACACCAAATTGGGTGCTGTAAAGCTCAATACAGAGGGAGACCAAGTGAACAAGATGCTTGCCATGTCAGCCTGCCACCTAGGCGTCACACGTGCGAGATCAGAGTGTCAGAAAATCAATACTCGGGCGCACTTCCACAAGAAGAAATCATGCAAAAACGTGCAAACACTCATTCTAGCCCAAATTTGATGTTATCAACAGTCTTAAACAGCCTATTAGATTTCCATGAAGCATTCATACGGATCCTAAGATACGGCTGAGAACGAAGATTTCTTGATTTGTAAAAGTCAAAATAGCTTCAAACTTGATGGAGATGGTGCATAAGCCACCGACCATCAATTCACAGGTCTGATAGCTTGCTGGGAAGGTAAAAGGAATGTTAATCATGCTGTAATTAGTTCTAGAATGATCTCCTTATGGATTTGTAGAGATCCATCCCCCAAAAATCACCAAAAATGGTCATTTTTTGAACTTTTCTGACTTCCTACAAGTTCAATTGCTGGGATTCTTGGTTCTAACTTTAGGGAGAACTTCAAAAGATTTGTTCCACCACTTTACAAGCTCGTCATGGTGTTTTGCAACCACTCGAACAAGCAAAAATGATGATTTTTGGCTATTTTCTGGTTTTTTCATCACCATAAAGTGGAAATTCATGACATACAACTCTTTCTCTAACACATGCAAACCAATTTACAGAATTAAAACCATCTAACTGATTTGATCTTGCTGGATTTTGGTTCTTACTATCTATTTTGTGCCAAAAAGCATGAAAAACCAAGCAATTTTGACCAAAACATAGCCTAGAATCATAAATCATTGGAGAGAACCGACATGCATCATTAATTTCATCATTTGCTAGAAAATTCAGATCTACCAAAGATTTGATCCACACATGAAAAAGCTCCAAAAAAGCATCACAAATTGGCCTTCAAGGAGAATTCCCCATAAAACCACAAAGAATCCCAAGAGTAATGGACCTTAGCATCATGCAAATTGAAACTAGGATAGTAGATCCACTTGCACACTTGCTATCCACCTTGGAAGAGAATTTCCATGGATCCAATCCAAAATTTCGACGAAAGGTAGCCCTTCTCCATGTTCTCCAATCTTTGTAAGCCTTGCTCTGATACCACTATAAGGGAAGCTCCCTAAGATCCTGCTTACAAGATAAAACACAATGGAAAACACACTATGGAACAACCTCCCAACCAAGTAGAAGCAACCAATCAACTCTAGAAGCTTCACCCCCAACAGCCAAAGCAACCTGGGCACATACATGCATAGCCCTAAGTTCCTTATACATAGATTCACCTAGAATAGAGTCCTAAGCATGGACCACCTATTCATATAATTGCTATTGATAACTCTACACATGCATACACTGTCTCATACTTTGTCTGAACTCCATTTAGTGTGTTTTGGGCCTCACAAGGATATTAGTTACTGTCGGGTCACATCCAGTATGACATGGCATAACTAATAGCTTGATTTACTGGAGTACCGTGTATCCAAGACTAGGAGTATACTAAATCCTACTTACTGGCCATGGACATAACAGGGGGAGTTTTTAGAGGATTGTTTAGTGAGCATATTGTCGCATATGAGGCCCCTAGATGTGTGAAGACTAGCGCTGGTGAGTCGGGCTTTCATGGAGTTATCAAGGGCAAATACAGTTTGAAAATAGATGCTACCACCTCTCTATTAGGACAGATGCCCAAGCATGTTGTGGCCCACTTGAATTTCCCATCGCTCTAGTAGAACCTTTTGAAGGATAACACAGAGTGTTATTGGCTTGATCGAACAACTGTGGAAGCTTGTTTTTTGTCTCTTGTGCACCAAGGATTTTTTGGCCTTGCCTTGCAAAGGCATTACTATGTGTTGAGTTGGTCAATGGATTTTGGAAGAAAGTCAATGTTAAAGGACAAACCATGGTGGTGGCCTCAACTTTTCAAGTTTGGACCATGATTAAAGGCCCAACTACCCTACATGTATGTGATCATGCATGAATGGAAAATAGTAGACGATATTTGATAAATGGAAAAAAAAAGTGACTTGCATGCACACTTTTATTTTGCTTTATTTTAACTAGTATGTAATTGATCCATAGCAAGCATGCATCTCATTGACTGTCTAGTGCAACTTAAGCAAAAACTTCTTGCAAGGTACCGAGCTCCCTATTAGGCCCCATACTTCCTTCCAGATTCTTGAGGGGAGAGCTTTTGAAGCACACACAATCTTTCCTTGTTTGTATTTCAAGGAGCCACGGATGTCTGTAGTTATATTCATGGATGTCTGTGATATCAGCGCACACCATTGGTGAGAGACTTGGAGGTGATATTGGGTGAGTATCTATTGGGTATTCTCAGGAGGAAACATGTGGTGATTGTTTTGAGATTCCATTTGATATGGATGGGGAGAATACAGGTAGAACCACATGTGGAATAAGTGGGCAGGATCGGTATTGTAAGTTACTTCTCTTAATTATGATTGTGTGGCTCATTAATCAGTAAGATTTGGCTATTATAAGCAATTTGATGAAGCTAGATGTCAATGAAAAGCTACAAGGTGGCATGTACTTTGTGAGAAACACGTCTTCAGGGAGCTCTACTACTATTAGATACCTTTCATGGTATCAAGAGCTATATCATTAGATACTTTTCATAGTATCAAATCAGAGCGCACTTGCTCTTAATCTTCAACTTGTGGCATCAAATTTCAGTATCATATTGATTGATTTTCAATTGTAGCATGACATCATTCTTAAAGTCATCAATTTATCGACAAACTAAATTTCCAAATGGATTCTCAAAGTAAAGTCGGTCTCATCGGAGACAAGCTGAATGGATCCAATTACTATTTGTGAAAATTTAAGATGAAGACCTTGCTAATCGCCAACGAGTTGTGGGACATTGTCATAGGTATCGAAGTGAAGCTTGAAGGTGTCACAACCGTCTCAAAGTGGAAATCGAAACCTGGTAAAGCTTTTGCGCTTATTCTTCTCAATATATCAGACACTTAGATTGGCCACATATCTAAAGCTCAAACTTCAAAAGAAGTATGACATCCTGAGCTCACTATATGATGTGAGGGACGTGACTTCCAAGTTGCATCTTAGAAGAAAATTCTTCACACTCAAGATGTCGAATGGTGATTCACTTCAAAATCACGTTAACCTGTTTAAGAATCTCTTGCAACAGATGGCAGCTGTCAGATCGATCAAAACACAATCATGACATTGCTTTCAAGCTTGCCCTCTACATACGAGAACTAGATGCTAATCGTATTGACACACTCAAACTTAATTCTTACTAGAGTTATTACTAAAATAAAATAAAATAAATTCCAAAAATATTTAGATTACTTTGATATAAAACATCAATTATTGTAAATGATGATAATTAATCATTAGAGAAAATATGGGCCTAAAAAGGGCCTTTGTAAAAGATGCTTCTTTATTTATTTTCTCATTTGCGTTGCAATGTGGACCAATAAAAATACTGATATCAGGCTTCTATGTAACGTAACTTTTTGAGTCCACATTAAAAATGGCATAACTTTTTAGTGGTGAGTCCGGTTTTAGCAAAGCTTGGTGCGCTTTCGAATGATATTATAGATGACATACTTTTGAGCTACAAGTAAAAGTTATGGCAAGTCAAATGTATTAGGTGAAAATAGTGTTATAATATTTTAATTATACAAAAAGGATCTTTGCATGAATTCTTATGAGGCCCTTTTGGAACTCAAAACTCTCCTAATGTGAAGGAAGTGCAAGCCTAAAGATCAACATGCTAGGGAGAAAGATCAAGAGAGGTGGTACCACTATGGTATGGTTTGTGAGAAAAATTCAGTAAGTTGCAAGGTGTGTTAAAATAAAAACGTATTCCAAAGTGAATGTTATAACCGTGTTTATTTTTTGGATATAAGTAACATGGCTTCAAGGGAAGACGTTGTTGTCTATTGCCATTGTATTGGAGAGGAAGACCTTGAGCTTACAAACTCTAGTGGTTGTACTATGTTGGATACAACAATATCTTGGCAAAACGCATGGATTGTCCATGCACAAAACTTGAGTTGTTTGCAATGGTGACGACTCAGCACTCCAGATGACCTGTTCCCATTGTACCCTATGCAAGGTTTTGTCTCATTGAGCTACGACATTTTAGATTGTACCTTGTCATCTATGTATGTGACTAATACAATTTCATGTGATTTACAAGGCATCAATAATACCAAAGATAGAGTTGTTATTGATTTGTGTGACATTGAGGATACAAATGACAAAGAAACCAAAAACATTGAGAATAGTACCATTGATGTAATTATACAAAATATTTTTCACAGTAGTCTTCCTTGGAAATTACTAAAGCAATGCAATATGGTACAAAAAGTAAAATAGCTTCCTACAAAATACAATGGAATTGGCTGCACTTCATGCTATGGTGGTGTTTTTGAGTGATGAATGGACTTTGCGGATTACTCAGATTGTCTGGTGTTCCAAATCGACAATGTTGGTTGGCGAGCTGAGAAGTAGACCAGTATTAGGAGCGTCCACTGATGTGTATGGGACCTTGGAGTGTTTTTATTGCAAGAGAAAACTAGTTTGCATACAAGCATGTACAGTAAATGTATATTATTGCATGCCTAGCAACTCTCAATTTAGCAGGGTCATGATACATCAAGGTTTTCATAATCATGTTGTTAGAGCAAGTTCATCTTGCTTTGCACTTGCATAAACATATTAGTAGATGAAGTGGTGGCTAACAACAATACCTTCGGCCCTAGAAAATACAAATGGAAGTTGTGAAAGAACTTCTAATCAAGGCTGAACAATGTGTTGAATTTCAAATGAATCACCAACAACTATCAACACTCGTACAAGAAATGCAACCATTGGTGCAAACCAACATGTCAATTTGTGAAAATCAAAAAATTTCAAAGATAGCTATCAAAATCATTGTAGTTGTTGATGCAGATTCAAGAAAATAGTGTAGTGAGGGCAAAAGAACAACTATGGGAAAGGGTGTGAAGACTAGTTTACTGGCATTAAAAAGATTGTGCGTGTATGACTTCTTCCATGGAAGTAAATTTTCTAAAAAGTGTGAAGATGTTATTGAATGTTGATTTGTGTTCAAAATACAGTCCACAAAGGGACCAACATTCTCGACCTGGACAACATTAGACACATTAATTTCTCCAATGTGTAGCCTGTCAATGAGGAAACAAAACATGATGAAACACAAGATGACCATATTGATAGAGCAACATCTAGTGTTTTCAAGGAAACCGATATTCATGACACCATCTAGGCAATTTGTCGAACAAAGCCAGGCGGTAAGGTCACTTGTATGGGATGGCTTTGATGAATCATCATCCTCTTTTTAAACCACTGGTTTGATAGTCCAAGTTACATAATCAACTTTGACTGCTCATTCATGATTTTCAAAAGTGATTTTTCTTGTACCCCAGTTATGAACTACTTGTGCAACTCGTAACCATGGGCGCCCCAGTAGGACTCGGTAAACATTTGGTGCTTCCGGTAAGTCCATTACTATAAAAGTACTGAACTCCGGCAATCTTGACAAGTATATCCTCAACCATTTCCCATGGTTGATTAGCCAGCTTAATGGCAAAAGTCGCAGGCTTTATCTTTGTAAGGCTCCACTTTGCACATAACTTTGTAGAAATAAGGTTAACTCCCAAACCGCCATCTATCACGGCTGACTCTTTAGAAAATTGCTTATGCTGTATTGGTAGGGTGATATTTTTTTGCTCACTTTTCCAAGCTGCTCCGACATGGAGTACTTCATTAGATTCTTCAAATCTAGCACAAAAAAGTAGTTCTTGATGGACTTCTGGTTCAACTTGAGTTAATTTTGCGCTAATATTTCTTTTGCTTTTGGCACCAACTTCAAAAATTCTGCCAACGAAATATTGATCGTACTACACAAAATACCCATGAGGAAATCTGTTTGTGGCGCTTCCGGTTCAGTCATCTTGAAGGGTTCTTCATCATGATGCAACTGAGTATTCATATTCGTTCGTGGATTATTTGGTGATTGCATAGGTGAAGAATGGATTTCAGGTGCAACTTTAGCAGCTTCAAGCTCCTCTTCTTCCTGCAAATGTTTAATCCACTGCCTCATATCCTGGTAGTTTCTTTTTTCTGCATGGAGATTTGGATAGATTTCAGATGTTGTTGGTTTATCAATTATTGGTGTAGAATCGGCAGGTACTGGATCTGCTACCAGTTCTTTCTGCTTCTGTGCTCTGGTAACCACCATCAAGGGTACACTTGGTTCAGCCTGAGCTACTGGTCTTTGCTTGATTGTTATCAAATTGACAAGACTTATAGCCGGTGGCGGGTTTTGTCTTGCTGGGCTCTCCTTGTAGCAATGTCCATATCCACAGTCATGACAGAATGGTACAAATTTGCCTTTGTTTGGACATTCTGCAACTCTGTGATTTTGTCTACATGCAAAGCATCCAAGTGGCACTCTGGTCCAATTTCTAGATGCTTGTTGTTGCATGGCGGCATAAATAGCATATTATTCCGAAGATCCACCTTCATGATTATTACTAAATTCCATTGCTCGGTACCTTCGTAAGGTTCTAGTTCCATTAAATTAGCAGGAGGAGCAGATTGTGTTGGTGGGGCTAGTAAGGCTAATCGTTCCGGATATCCAAGACGAGATTTGGTTATCGGATTCCCTCCATAAAGAGGCTCCCGATATCCCATATGGGCATATCATTGCTAGATAATCTCAGGATTAAAGTGGCAAAAGGCAGTCTCATGATCGGACGAATCACACAAATGGCAGATACTAGTTTCTATACGTTTTTTTTTAATTGAGGACATTCATTTGTTGTGTGAATGCCCGTACAGATGGAACACCAAACATTTTATCGATCTTCTCATCAAATTGCGACCACAACTTTCCCATCTATTTCTGTTGGTTCTTCCCCAGTTTCTCGAACTCATTGAGCATCATTTCTGCATCATTGATGCAATTGTGATGGATGTCATAGTGGTCTGTCCTGTTGTATAAGGCAATACCAATATTCGGCTCATCATCTGAATCTTCATCCTCCTCCCGGATTGCATCGTCCATAGCGTTTTGCAAAATTGCGTACACATTGTAGCATTTCAGCTCATGTATGATTCTTTTAGGTAGACCTGACAAAAAACACATAATCATGGCATTTTCATTAATCAGCTCAAGTTCACACTCAAATCTGAGGCGTTTAATCTATTCAATGTAATCTTGTACCAATTCTCACTTTTCCATTTTAATTTTACGTAAAAGTAGGAAAGGGTCTTCCATAACTTCCGAGGTTTGAACCGTGTGATAAGGGCTCGTTTAACAGTTTTCCAATTTGTATGTTCAGTTTCTTCTTAATTATAATACCAATCTTGTGCTGCACTCGTTAAGGCCATTGGAAATAGCTTAAGTTTATCCTAGGAAAAAACTTCACCATAGACTTCACAAGATTCAGCATAGATTTGGAGAAATCTAACTAGATATGTTAATCCATTGTATTTGGGTAGATCCAAATGGGGTGATCTCATAACAATGATTGGATTGACCTCCTGAGGAGCATCTCCAGGAGCAGCCATTGTTCTTTTGAATTAAATCAGTCAGACAATGAGATTGCATCTAGATTTTCAATCAGAAACTATCTCAGATCTGTAAAATTCCTTTCACTTGACAACAATCAGATTTTTTATTTTTGAAAAAAGATCTATGATCAAGCGATTGACATTTCTAAGAATGATGAACTCTCAGACTCAAAATCAAATTGAACTAGATTTGACCCAAAATTTGACAGAGGCTGGATCTGGAAAATCAGAACCTAAAAATAGTATCGGCAAAGGTTTCCTAGACGAAGGGCGACTCAATGAAAGTTTAGCAATGTTATTTTGGAGGAAAAAAAAACTCTCTGATCAGGCTTTTTTGACAAATTCTATGGAAATAACCTTCGTCGAACTCTCGAACAGAGATAAATCTAGAATAGTTCTAACGAAGGTTCCTGACACATAAAAACACAGTTTCTATAGTTTAGGGAGGGTAAAAATAGAGATTTTCTATGATCCTGATAAGATGAATGTTCGCCGAACTCAAAAATAATAGATTGCTATAATTTAAACAATATGAATACTCGACGAATGTTCTGGCGAAGAATTAAGAGTAATACTGGTATTTTTGTAAAAAAGAGACTTTTTTGACAAAAATATGACAATATGACAACTGATTTGCCCAACTTACTGATTATAAAAAATAGTAAGTGGGACTGACACAAACTCTAGCGAAGGTTTAGACAAAGATATTTGTACAAAAAAATGTAATTTTTTACAAAAGGTTACCAACAACTAGATGAACAGTTACTTTGGCCTTATATTTTTGGTATTATTCTTCGTCTGCCTGGCAATAGATAGATCTGAATCACACCTATGCATAATGAATCTGGTAAAGGTTCTTTTTCTGAATTTTTTAGAGTTTTGATTGTTTTTTGGTGTTTTTTTATAGTTTTTCTGATGTTTTGCTAGAAATGAATCTTTGTCGTTCAATTTGAAGAATCTATGAAGGAAATCGAAGCTTCTTGCAACTCGACGAAGGTTTCCTAAAAGAGAATAAAAAGTTATCAGCTCTGATGACAATTTTTGCTTCCTTTTGACCAAGATTTGGTAGATTTGACCGATTTCTATTGTTTTAATTTCTCAAATCCAGATGGATCTTTAGAATGGTGATCTAAGTAGTTGTCTTTGTTCAATAATCAGATTAGATTTCAAACAAGCAAATCCACTCAAATCAGACAAAATCACTCCTAAACTAACCCTAAATGTAGAATTTGTGCAAAAAGTACAAAAAGGACCAAGAGTGGATCCTAATCTGATCCTCAAGAGGGATTGGTTGTCATATTACTTGATCTATCAATCTACTTGAGATTAATATCAATCTAGATCAATTCTAGACACAAAATTCTAACAAGAACAATCATTAATTGAAGGTAGGTGTACTTTCTAGTTTCCCACACTGTCTGAGTACGTAATCCAACCTGAAAATCAAGTACACATTGATAGCACCTCAAAACAATCAAAACAAATGTAGACAAATGGAGAGAATCACTAGAAATTGCTTCGAAAACCAAGATTGGTGTCTCACAATGATTATGGCCAAATGTGGCTCTATATATACAATAAGTGGGAGCTCGTGGTACTGATTATCCCTTTGATCCCACATGTGTGAAGGTGCTTTGTCATATGATGATTCATCATGCAAAACTGACACTTGGACAAAACCTTCTATTTTGAGCACTTTTGGTCCATTTTCCTTCTATATGGAGATCTACTTGAAAATCTTCTAGAAGTCAAAATTCGTCTACTTCAGCTTATTCCACACATGTGAGCTATCCTCTACACATGGGATGTGACACCTAACCAAAGGATGTGACTCATGCAATCAATAGATTGATGCCATGTGTCATATGTCTAAAAAACTAGTTTTTGGCCTTTTTAGCCACTAGAACTTGAATTAAATCATATGTACAACCTATATGATTATGGTACATGACAAGTACACTATTTTCACACGTGGGAACAGGATCCACAGATGTGTAATCATCCTATATACAAGATTTTTGGCCTCTACCAAGCTTATTTTTGCATTTTTCACAGATTTAACACTATTCATGCCACAACAAGATGTCTAATGCAAGCTAACCATCCAACAAACATGCTGAAAATTGAAAAATTGGCGTAGCTCACCAGCAACAATGCCAAAATTGTAGTGGGTTTCCTACCTAACCTATCCTCAACCCAAGATCCAAGCAATCTAGCATCAAGGAGATGAAGTTAGCTATCACGGTTCATTCCCATGAGAGCGATAGCATATCTAAGATTTCAGCATGAATGGAAGATCCACATCTACTCTAATATCCATTAACCCTAAGCATTAGCACTACAACCATTAACACTATGATCTACAATGAAGATGGCTTGCTCTTTCTCTCTCTCCCTTTCTCTCTCATAAAAAGCATAAGAACATACAATTCCAAAAACATTCAGATCCAACAATTAATAAATCCAAAGAAAGCATGAGAGATGGAGGAAAAGTGATAGAGAGCAAGGACATTCATAAACCCATTTCACAAGAGAACCAATTTGCTTTATTGAAATGAAGATATGTACATGTGGAAGAACTCGAGTTGGTCTTTTATTATAGTGGAGAGGAGGACCTTGGACTCAAAATTCTATTGGTCCATTTGTACATCCCTAACTTATTCATATTTAAAAAAGTGTGGGAACTCATTCAAAATTGGAGGGAACCAATTTGAATTTGAATTTGAATTTGAACCGATTTTGGTGGGAGTCTCAACTTTATTCACTAACTTGACATTTAGGCCTGCAACATTAAAAGTCCTGCAAAAAGGCCTAAAGTCCTTATATTAAACTCCTAATTATCGAATCTCTATGTGATCATCGAGTTGGACTTACACACGCAAGGTGCCAAATCTCTCTCACTTATTAACTAGGGTTAGGTTGCCTTGGGATCCATAAACCCTCCAGCAATTAAATATCTACATCAAGGACTATTCCAAATCTACTGAACTGAACATGGACTTAATAAAAATGCTCCAAAACTGGTGAAATCAAGTAGTTAGAGTGCAAAGTTCTATGTGCTCAAGAGACAGACCTATCATTTGATGCAAAAAGAGCCTCACAAATTATGATAATCAATTCCAATTGGCCTTTCAAGATGGTTAAATGAATATTTTTTTCTTAACCTTCTAACTTAATTTTCATTCAATGTGTGTTGATTTTTCAAGTTTGGTCACTTGTAGTTGGATTTTTTAATAAGTAAAAAAAAATTGAAATAAAAATTTAGCTTGTTCATGGTGACCACAAAAAACAAGCCATTCTCAGTTTATCGGTCTTTAAAGCCCATACCTACTGATATGAGTATTTGTGAACGGAAAAACATATAAGGATCAACCCCATTTAGTAAACTATCAATTTCCTTGCTAGCATTGCAGATGGACAACTTTGTCTAAGGTTGAATAGTCATCCATGTCGCAGCTCTCCAACAATCTCTCAAACCAGTTAGGGAGCTTCCTATCAGGTGATCGGCTTTGTGGTGAAAATGTATCCCACGGTACATCCTTCTCCTTGCGTTTGTCACCCGCAACTTCAATCATTCTTGCACCAAAAGGTTTGTCTCTACCTCTCCAACCTATCTCTTGAGGTTGAGTAGTAGTATCTTGAGATGTATCCTCATGTTCATCACTCGGAAGGTCAATGAATGGATCATCATCAGGAGGTATCCTCACTATACCATCTTTCCCACTGGATGTGTCTATCTTCTCAACATCCTCGTCTTCATACATCTTGGATTCATCAAAGATGACATCACGGCTTACATGTATTTTGTTCTCCACTAGATCATAACATCTATAGCCCTTCACACGATCATCATATCCTAAGAATATACACTTGATAGCTTTCACATCAAGTTTACGTCTCTCTTCCTTAGGAATGTGTACAAAGGCCTTACATCCAAAGATCCACAAGTGGTTCACCTTTGGCTTCTTCTTTGTGAATGCCTCCTCAGGTGTTATCTTTGGTATGGCAATGGTAGGACTTCTATTTTGAAGATAGACTATCGTACTACATGCTTCTGACCAAAAATCTTTGGTAGTTTCATCTCAGCTAGCATAGATCTGACACTTTCCACAATTATACGATTCTTGCGCTTAGCTACACCATTGAGAGCATGAGTATGAGCTTGCGTAAATTGTCTTTTGATCCCACATTGATCACAAAGATCATTGAGGTCATTAGATTTATAGTCACCTCCACTATCTGATATTAGAACTTTAATCTTCCTACCTATTTGATTTTTGACCAATGCTTTGAGCTCTTGAAATTGTCAAATGCATCCGATTTCTTCTTCACGAAGTAAATCCACGTCTTACGTGACAGATCATCAATAAACGTCATGAAATAGAAGGCTTTACCTAAGGACATAGTCCTCATAGGCCCGCATAAATCTGTGTGGATCAAATCCAGGATGTTCTTTGCTCTTGTAACACCACCTTTATTGAACTTCTCTCTATGCAGCTTTCCATACACACATAATTCGCACATCAATTTCAAGTGCTTCTATCATAGGCAATCCTCTCACCATTTTCAATTTTCTCATCAAATTGAGGCTTCCTAAGTTCAAGTGATCAAGCCTCTTATGCCACAGTTCAATTTGCGATGGAATGGACGAGACAAATCCATGTTGCCCCTTGATTGTAGCATTCAACCTATACAATTTAGTGTTGGGTTCCCTTATTCCATCTGCAATAACTTTGAACTTTTGGTTCACATCCTTCACAAAGCAACGATCATGGAGAAATTCTACTTTCAACTTCTGATCTGTAATGACACCAACAAAAAGTAGATTTTTTTTCAAACCTAGTACATAAAGTACCTCCCTAATCATTCTGCTTTTGCCATCAAGTAGTTGGATTGAAACGGTGCCTATCCCCTTGATCTTGCACACATCACCATTTGCTTGTGAAACGGATGTTTCATTATCCAACACTTTCAAGCTACTGAACCAATCCTTGTTACGTGTCATGTGTCTTGTGGCTCCCGAGTCAATATACCATGCTTGATCATCTTGATTAGATGACAATGCTGATATGAAGATGCTAGAGTCTTCAATCTCACCCTCATCGACAAGGTTACATGCTTGCTTTGGTTTTCCCTTGCCTGATTCCGCTAGGAATTTTTGACATTCACTCTTCCAATGGCTTTTTTACTGCAATGGAAACATTGGTCTTGCTGGAAGATCTCTCGTCCTCCTGAGTCTTTGCAAATTGTTGTTTAGACTCCTTTTTGCCCTTGCCCTTGCCTTGTTTCTGGCGTGTCGCAAGTGCCTAATCGTCAGTGTTTTGATGTCTTGCTTTTACCATTTCTCACCGTTGCTCTTCCTGCATCAAGAATTCTATGAGCTCGTCAAAGGTTGGCAATTTTTCTCTTGATGCTATTCTGCTCACAAACATCTGATAGGGTTCTGCAATGCCATGCAATGCATTGTGCACTAGCTCCACATCATGTATGCGCTCACCAATAGAGTGCAGTTCATCCCTCATTGTCTTGATTCTGGTCACATAAATCTGAATGTGCTCTCCTTGCTCCATGCGGGCACTATTCAGTTTTAGCTTCAGAAATGATGATTCTTGACGGATTTGACATCTCAAATTGTTCCTTTAGCACATCCCATGCCTGTCTGGGTGTAACACCATCACAAATGTGGATAATGATGTGATCCTTCACTGACAAGTTAATGAAGGTCAAAGCTTCTCTCACCTTCTTATCGAACATTTTGATGTTTGTTTCATTTGCGGTCTTCTCTCATCACCTATGATGACATCCCACACGTCCTTCTCCATCAATACGTTTTTCATTTTGACTTTTCACACCGCATAAATGGAAATCCCGTCCAATTTGCTACTTTCACTCAAAATGGACTCTCCCATGTTCGTCATTGCAAAACTGCTTGAAACTTCTACCGTAGGCTAAAAGCAGAATGCCGAGGCCAACTGTGATGTCAGAAGTCAAAAATAATGACCTGTACTTTTCTTCTTACCAGGCCACCTGCTACTTTTCCGCCAAATTGAAAGCCAAATTGGCGTCACCTTTCGAAATGCACTCTATCGCCAACTCCCAACTACGTGCCCAATGGAATGGTGAAATCACTTTTGGTGCACTCTGAGCACTTTCTCTGCTGTAGTCACTCTATTTTGATGTACCATACTTGCCAGTCTGGGTGCCCTTCGTTTGGAGTCTGTAGCCCTTCGTTTGGGTCAAAACAGATAAAGGAGGTAAAAATAAGAGCTTTTTAAGTTTTTGAACTATTTCTTCAGAGTGAAGAAACTTCAAACTTCACTAGTGAAGGGACCCAACTCCCAATTCAGACTGAACATTTTTAATGAAGTAGAAGGCCAATTTACCCTTCAACTCCCTTTAGCCCACTTCAAGGCTCTTTTTATTATGCATCTAATGGTAGCCCACATTACTCCCAGAGTAATCCATTCCAGCCATTGGTCCATGTATGGCCCAATCCTACGGCCAGTCTCGATTTGACGCACTAATCCAACTCCCTCATACCGCTGGCTCCTTCGAAGCACTAAGGCCTCACTTCTCTAGGCGCACACGAGCCTCCTCCTCCTCTTCTCTTCCTCTTTCTTCAAAGCTTGTTAGTTATAGCTGATATGGATATTGGAAATCAGTCCTTCTCTGGTTCGCGGCCATCCACGGCCCTTTGCCAGATACATTTTTGTCCTAGGGTGCCCGCAGCTATTGATTTACAGCATTGAAATCTGTCCAAAACGAAGAGAAATCAATAGTTTTGAGCTTCCAAACCCTAGCTGTGTAAAGAAGGGAGATTTCTTGGGCTCTGCACAGTCTTTCTCTGAGCTTCAACTTGCAAATTTTTACCCCACAAAGGTCACCCTACTGTTGGGAATCCACTATTTCAAATCATTTGTCAATCGATATCCTACTGAATGCACACCAATCGCAAACATCAAGTAGCCTCTCTACGGAATTTTCAGAATTCCGTCTTTCTTGAGTTTTGATTCAGCCAACAACTCCTATCTTCGAATCCTCTTACAGTTTCAAGCCTAGCATGCTTTTGTATACTAGAAGTTGTGCACTAGTGCTTCACTTTTTGTCTTCAACTTGTCAAAAACCCCGAACTCTCAGAAGACTACTCTTCTCCCGAAGCTCTCTTCAACGACGACACTGTACTATGTACATTCTATGTATGGATCTAGTACGAACTTAGAATTTGCTTTGAATAGGAACACAGATCACCCTACACAGTGCTGAATTCACATGTGTGGGACGCCCTACACATGTATTTTTGATCTCCTAAGCCTAAAGATCAGTTGTCAATAAGAAAGCTGATTATACAAATAATATTATTGTTTTACAAGCAAGATCTGTCAACAAAACATAAGACTAAGCATCATAAATGCCTCTACTCGGCTAGAGAGAGAAAATAGGAAGTACAAAACTCGTGGAGAGAGAGAGGGCACAAAGAGCTTGTCTCCAAATCTGCATTACACACAAATTTCATCATCTTCTCAATGAGAGTACATCACATATATATAGATCCATGGACTCTCCTCCTACTTTGAGTTGAATTGGAGTTGTGGATCCACCTCTCAAGCTATCTAGACTTATCCAAGCCACCTCACCATGTCTAATTGTGCCACCTAGTCTTTTCATGCATTAAATGTGGCATGTAAAGTACAAATGGCAATTCCTATGGTAGCTCGAGTTTCTACTTCTACCTACCTTGAATATTTTATTCTAAGATGGGTCTTTACTAAGCCAAAAGAGCTCAATTCATCTTTGGCATTTTTAGGACCCCTACTCACAACATTAGATAGATTTTTCAATATTTTGACACACAGTAACACACACAGAAAACACTCTCCACAACAAGCTCACATAACAACTGTATTTCTCAAAATGAAATTACATTGTACATATAGTTCTTCACTCAAGCAACCCATGCATGACCCAGGTTGCCGTTGACGGGACACGTGCTCCATCGATTCGCCTCATGGTGAGGCCAACTGATCCTTATCGACTGATAGGATCCACAGTACAGTAACATAGTGATTCTACTTTAATTCTAACTCACGCATCTTTCAAGACTACTCCGACTCAGATTGGAGAGGAAATGCCTCCACCAGAAAATCCACTTTTGGGTTTTGTTTCTTTCTGGCAGGGGGACCTATCTTGTGGAAGTCAAGAAAACAAACATTAGTTGCGCTTTCTTCATGTAGGCTGATATTCTATGAATATTCGAGCCATCTTGAAAAAGATACAGACTTAAGCCTAGAACTGGATCAGTCAAGTTTAGGCCTTTGCGCCATTTTGTAACAGCTTAAAGTTGTTTAGTTCTAAGCCTAAGTCTAGAAGATTGGAACTCTGAATAAGTTCAACTTAAGTTAGTTCAGTTGTTTATGGTCCATTGGGGGTTTGTCCCATGGTACCACGTAAGCCTATGTGGTCTATTTATTCCATAGTGCCTTTTTGTAAGTGACCACTACTCCAAGTATATATAGGAGTGGAAGAGTCAATTTTGAAAAAGAACCTCATTTGCAATACATGCCTATCTTTCTCTCTGAGTGTTCTCCCTTGTGTGGTTTCATGTACTGTGTTACTTCACATTGTATTGTATATGATTTATCTGGCAACAGGTTAAGTTAATCTAGGCCCTTGATTCTCTAGTAGGGTAAGCCTTAGAGGAGGAGATTTTAGGTTAAGCCGTCATTGAATTAGGTTAAGCCGTCATTTGAGTCAGTTTCGAAGTAGAGAGACAAGAGAAGAGTAGATCTTGCCCGAAATACTCACCCACTCACTGTAGACCTTCTCATCCTTCAACCTCTCAATTAGTTGAAAGCCATAGCCATTGGTTGGCCTAGTCGGAGCCATAACGTGTTCTAGTTGGGAGTCTGCCATAGCACTTGTTAGTTAGAACCATAGCCAGAGTTGAGGGATAAAGCCAGCATTGGCGCCGTTGCCGCTCTTTTTCTTCCTTCTTTTACATTTCTACCTAATCTTCTAGTTCTTGCTTGTTTGCTTTTAGCATTATCCCGTTGTTCTTTGCTAGGGTTTACGGCCATCATTCCTCACCCATTTTCGCATGATCCTTGCTTGGATTTAAGGCCGTCCAAGTTATTCTTCACGATACAGCCCTGTGGAGCACGCCATCGTTCCACGCTGAATTTGCTTGGAGCCGTTTCCTTCACGCCCTCAGCATCCACGAGACAGCTATCAGAGGAGGAGCTATCCATGAGACAGCTATCGCCCATCCTTCCACGCTGACTTCTCTCAGAGCAGCCGTTTCCTTCACGCCCTCAGCATCCACGAGTCAGCTATCAGAGGAGGAGCTATCCACGAGACAGCTATCGCCCATCCTTCCACGCTGACTTTTCTCAGAGCAGGAGCTATCAGAGGAGGCGCAGCTTTTGCTACAAGTCAAAGCCATCGTTTCCAACAGCCATCAGAGTCATTTCCAGCAGCCATCAAAGTCTCGTTTCCAGCAACTATCTCTGTTTCAGCCGTGTTTGAGCAGGGTGCAGGGTCAATTTTGCCTTTCCAAGGTCTGCTAATTCGTTTTCATCTTCCTCCTCAGCCTCTCTGCATGCTCTTCCTCTATAGCTGCAGGGCTTCACACCTTCTGAAGAGCCAGGCGACTTCTTTTTGCAGTAACACCTGCAAATCCAACATCGTCAACTCCTGAAACTCAAAAACGTATATGAGAGAAGACTCTATCAATTGTTCTCAAAGCAGGGTTACCTCTCCTCAAGAAGTTGCATCTGTAGCTTGGATACTCGGCATCGTCTGTAGCTCGTTTTCATCTGCTATTTTTCAGAAGGCTGAAGGAGCAGGGTGCAAGGAGCGGGCTGCTGTAGCTGCAGCTGGTAGCAAACCAGAACTTCATCTCTTTTAGTTCCAAGTTTTCCATTGTTTCTAGGAGTTTTCAGCCGTTTGTAGATCGTCATCAGTTAGCAATGTGCATCTGTAAAGGTTTTTTGTGCCTTTCTAGCATTTCTTTTGCTGTCCACAGGCTAAAATGGCCCATCAGCAGTATTTGAGCAGGGTTTTCAACCTCGTTTTCACCTTCCATATGCATTTAGCAGAGTGTTAACTCATTTTCAGCCATTGTTTTCAGCCCATATCTGTGATTTCAGTCGTTTTTTGACATTTTCAAATCTTTTCAACGATTTCTCCTACTGTTTCCAGGTTTAGAGGTGTTGTCATCTATTTTTCAGCCATTTCTAACCATCTTTCAGTCATTTTCAGCGATTTTCCAGCACATTTTTTACGGCTTTAGCAGCACATTTTTTACGGCTTTAGCAGTGTTATTTCTATTATTTTCTTTCTTTGCTAACGGAAGGGCTAAATTTTCAAAGTCTTCACAAGTTTCTACCTCCATGGGTACAGGGTTGCACGAGTCGTGTGCGAGTCATCTTCTGTGCGAGTACCCCACGGTTTCTACCTCCACGGATACAGGGTTGCACGAGTCGTGTGCGAGTCATCTTCCGTGCGAGTACCCCACGGTTTCTAGCTGCACGAGTCTACGGTTGTGCGAATCATCTTCTGTGCAAGTACTTCCTATGCGAGTACCCCACTGTTTCTAGCTCCACGGGTACAGGGTTGCACGAGTCGTTTTTTTTGCGAGTCATCTTCTGTACGAGTCATATGCGAGTGGTAAGTTACCCGTCCACGAGTCATTTTTTTGCGAGTCATCTTCTATACGAGTCATCTGCGAGTACGAGTCATCTCCCACCCTTGCACGAGTCATTTTTTGCACTGAACATGCCTGTGCGAGTCGTAAATTTCTTTGAACGAGTCATTTTTCATTGTGTGCGAGTAAGTTCTCGTGTTTGTGCGAGTCATTCCCCTGTCTCTGCGAGTCATTCCCTGATTCTCGTCAGTCACAAGAGAACTCGAGGAGGTATACATATATATTTTTTAAAATAAAAAATAAATAAAAAAACCAAAATTCCAATTGGTTCCATTGAAGGCGATATCAATCGGAAACCTAGCGTCATCCACTAAACCATTATTTGGTATACATCCTACACGACCGATCTAACCTATTATCACATCACTTCGGCTATTTACTCACCAACCATCGGCAAAATAATCTTGCCACGTCTAGTTGGAATAAGCCATAGGCATATCTAGTAGGGTACTGGCCTTAAACATGACCTAGATGGAAGCCATAGACTAGGGAGAGACCTTTGCTCTCATCCATCCACCCAAACCATTTGTCTGGTCTTGTGATAATCTGTTCAGATCAACATGGCAAGACCATCCATTTGTCTGGTCTTGTGATAATCTGTTCAGATCAACATGGCAAGACCATCCCATCCACCGCCCAAGTTAGAGAAAAGACTTCCTCGGATTGATGCACCTAAATACGATGGCGAATCAGATTCGACACGATTTCTCCAGGATTTCAACAATGCTTGTAAATCCTATGGGGACGAATCTGACACCGAAAGGTACATTTATTCTCTATGATTTTACAAGGCGACGCAAAAGAGTGGTTTTTAAACCTTGAAGGCCCAGACAACACGTCTTGGGAGACCATCACCGCAGCACTGATCAAACGGGTTAAACCCTCCAAACTGACGCAAAGTCCCTTCATCCAATTGACGCATATCAAGATGCGAAGTAAAGAATCCGTGCACACCTACATCGAGCGTTTCAAGCGACTTAAAGTAGAGTGTGTCGATGATCACGTAACTGAGAAAATGGCCATCAAACTTTTTTTAGTTGGTTTACCCAAGGCCATTAGGAGAGAATTGAAACCCGCAGACTCGTACGAGCGATTGAAAGATGTGATGGATGACGCCATCCGTGAAGAAGATGAAGGGTTTGACGACGACCATGACTTTCGCGACAAGAGGGAAAAGGGGCTAGTTAAGCAAGAGACTTCCCGCGTGGAAGGATTGTCCTCATCTAGTGAGGTTGATATCCTTCACCACCTTGAGGGTTGGCAAAAAGCACAACAAGCTCAGATGGAGAAGCTAACCTCATAATTCCAAAAGGTATTGAAGGATGTCGCTGAAAAAACTTTTCCAGTCCGTGAGAATGTGTGGTGTCCTATTTGTTCTCAAAACCACACCGCCAATGAGTGCCCGCACGTAAGAACCTATTTTCCACAGGCGACACGACCTATGTATCGCCCTTATAGGCCATCTGGACCTCAGCAGTATGCACCAAATTACAATCCAACTCCACCCGCGCCAAGGCCAGGACAATACCAACCCAGGCCAACAGGCTCAATTCATTATCAACCCAGACAACCATTTGTAGTCAATTAGCCTATGCCACGTGTACAATCTCACATGGTTGATACTGCCTATGTCGATCCTGCTACCTATTATGTTGAGGATCCCAATGCCAATGTTTATCAAGCAGAGACGAGTTACTCTTATGAAATGGCAAAGTCTGGATACGACCCCAACCAACCTCAATATCATACACAACCTATAGCATATGCTGCGCAACCGATGCCAGTTTTACGTGGCTATTTTGTGTGTGCCGGATGACATCCTAGCATTCGTTGCCCTAATAAATTACAATATCCACCTCTTTGTGAAAATTGTGGCATAGAGCACCATATCAAAGACTGTCCCAAGCGACCTAGTCCTGCAGCTCATGTTAACTCTATCCAAGTAGAGACAATCCAATCAGAGTCATGACTCGAGCCCAACACCGGCAGGCTAGCGAAGCTGCAACAAAACGAACCAATAAGCTCCCGCCCGCTCCGTCCAGTGACAGAACCACACCAATCATCTATCCTAACCCCAACGAGGAGATCCATTTGAGAGACAAATATCAAAAGCTCATCCATGAAGCTGATAATAAGGAGGAGGCTATAGTCACACCTAGAGATCAAACCCCAGATAACCCAACTGTGGAAGGAGCTGAGATATGGAGATATTTGCTGCAAGCAAACGTTATCCTTCCATTTGGAGTATTCTGGAAGTACACCGGAAAATGGCGGAAAGGGTTATGCTCAATTAAAGATAACATTCCATCACCAGACCTCCCTGAGGTGCCCCAAGCGACAAGGGAAATATATGCATTCCTACAACTTACGGACATTCCCGCGTTGTCTTGGCCATATTAGATGGCGGATCGGACGTAAACATAATATCAACATCCCTGTTGAAGGAGTGGGGTCTTCAAGCTTCCATGAAACGACCGAACTGTCAACTTCGAATGGCAGATCAAAGTGTGGTAGAACCATTAGGCCTAATACCAGACATAAGGCTGAAACTAGGAGGTTTGAGCTTCATGCTAGATTTGGTAGTGCTTGATATCCCTAACAATGCCTATTCCTATGAATTGCTCCTAGGTAGGCCATGGCTCTCTAACGCACACATAGTGCACGATTGGAATAGAGAGCGCGTTACATTTGACAATCGAGAAACATCAGTCACAATTGACTCTGTTGGTAAGATCAAACCTGCACGAATCAACGAATATGGATCCTCTACCACAGAGTCCATTCTTGAAAATTACCATGACATCGAAGAGAAGGGCCACTATACCAAGTCTACAGATATCATCAACTGGAGCCACAGCTTGGCAACAATCGATTGTGTCAATGCGGAACATTGCAAACTCAATACACATCACACTGATAGTGATGAATCTACTGTTGAACCAACTGATTTGGATACTCCTATTTTCAACGTCAATTATGTTAACATTCAGCCCCACAACGAGGACTTGCTTCACGTCGCCTGGCTACCTTATGATGAATAACCTTGTATATCGATGATGAGAGTGTTTTACGCTCTCAAGAGTTTGATACTGACTCCAACATGGCCGATATTATAGATGTAGCTATTTTGTGCTTTATGGACGCCATTCCCCCACGGTTACTCCCTGAGAAGGTCCGAGAGATGGAGCCTAAGGCTAGCATTGCTGCAGCCAAACTGGACCAAAGTAAACTATATCGTGTCAAACGATCGGTATACAAATGGGAGATACATGATACTGAATCTATCTACGCGATAGATGACGCAATCTTAACCGAAGTCCCTCAAGCGTCCAAGCCACACAAAAACATAGGTATTAGGGTGCATGCGAAACCAACTAGGAAGGAAGCTATTCGTGAGAAAACGAAAAAGATTATAGAGGTGGAGCCTCCTCACGATCTCATGATAGCTCGAGAAACCCCGGGTGAAGCACAATCCTCTAGGTCCACAAGCCACACAGCTAGAACCCCTAAAGATCCACCTAAAGCCAGGACTAAGAAGCCCTACGCCCCTGATAAAATTGATGTGCCCAACCATTTCAAGGACTTCACCATTCAAGATGTAACTATCCACCTGCCTCAAGCTCAACGGGAGCCAAAGGGGAATGGCCATATGATGGTCCCGCCTGATGAGGCAGAGGAAAAGTTTGTCCATATTGGAGCACACCTCAACACCGAACAATATCTGGCCTTAGAGAAACTCCTTAGAAAATATTGTCATAACTTCGCATGGAACTATAAGGACATGAAGGGGGTAGATCCCTCAGTTGCCGTGCATAGAATCCCATTAAAGACGGATGCTAAACCCCATGCCAGTAGACCTTATCGTTGTAATTCAATCTACAGAGCACGCATCAAAGAAGAACTCCAAAAGCTCTTGGAGGCAGGTTTCATCTATGAGGTGGAACATACAGATTGGGTATCACCTATCGTTGTGGTCCCAAAGAAGAACGTGAAGCTTTGTATCTGTGTCGACTATCGCAAATTAAACGCTTCCACAGAAAGAGACCATTTTCCAATCCCGTATGGCGAATCCATATTGGAAAATCTAGCTAGGGATGAAGTTTACTCCTTCCCGGATGGCTTCAGTGGATACAACTTAGTTGTTATCTCTGAAGAAGACCAATCCAAAATGGCTTTTGCTACGGAATGGGGTATCTTCTGCTGACGGGTTATGCCCTTTGGATTGTGCAATGCGCCATGTACCTTCCAACATTTCATGCAAGCAACATTTTATGATCTCATAGGTGACAACCTTGAGATCTATCTTGATGACCTTGGGGTGCACTCGGAATAATCCACGCACCTGGTCGCGTAATTTTATACAATGCCACAGGTATGGTATTTCTCTTAATCCTGAAAAATGTCAGATATGGTTCACCCACGGCATCGTACTTGGTCACATTGTATCGCGCAATGGGATTGCCACCGACCCAAAGAAGATCAAAGTCATTGTTGAGAGGCCAGAACCTAAAACGGTCCGAGACGCTTATTGTTTTATGGGTCACGCTAATCACTATTGTTGTCATATTCGCGATTTTGCTAATAAAGCACGATGGATATACAGAGTGACCGTAAATCCTAAGTGGACGGATGAACAGAAAAAGGCCTTCCAAGAACTCAAACACGCCTTGACAACTGCTCCTATCTTGCGAGCTCCAGATTACATGAAGGAGTTTCACGTGCACACTGATGCATTGAAGTTTGCCATCGGTGCAGTGCTAAGTCAACCCGGAGAGTACAAGAAGGACTATCCAGTTCGTTTCCTTAGTAGGCAATTAACATATGCGGAGATGAACTACACCACAACCGAGAGGGAAGCATTAGCGATGATTTATGCCATCTAGAAGTTTCGACATTATCTTCTAGGTAAACCCTTTGTATTTTTCACAGAGCATCAAGTGCTACTTTACCTCGTGAACAAAACTTGCACAACAGGTAGAATCACACATTGGTTGCTATTACTACAAAAATTTGAATTTCGTATTGTTGCGCGCAAATGATCGCAACATTTTGTCGCTGATCATCTATCCAGAAAACCGAGTGATGAGAAATTAACGGAGGACATCAATGATGACCTAATACTTTTTCAAGTTGACAGTACCCCCATGTGGGCCAAAGACATCATAGAGTTTTTAATGATGGGGGTGCTAGATCCGACGTTGTCGAAACTTGCCCAACGCGCACTTATCTACAAGGTGGCACCCTATACACTTATAGCGGGGCAACTTTATAGAAAGGGTGCGGACGGTGTGATTAGACAATGTTTGACTGAGGGTGAGATTATTCCCATCATATTCTTGCTACACGAAGGAGTTGGTGGTGGACACTTTGCCTCAGAAAACATAGCTAGGAAGATCTTACTAGCTGGGTATTGGTGGCCTTCGCTATTTAAGGACATCATAACTTTGTAAAGGCTTGTGATGTGTGCCAAAGAGCCAAAAGGCCACAATTTTCAGATTATATGCCTTTAAATCCCATCTTATCTGAACAAGCATTTTTTAAATGGGGTATTGATTATGTAGGACCAATCAATCCCGCCGCGCGATTCACACAGGCAAGATGTATTATCGTGGCGACAGATTATTGCACAAAGTGGGCAGAGGCTCGGGTGGTAAAGAACATCGATGCCAAAACCACTACTCGTTTCCTTTATGAGCAGATCATTGTACGATTTGGTTGCCCACTCGAAATCGTTAGCGATAGGGGTACACACTTTTTGAACACAGTAATTGAACACTTGTTGTCGACCTTCCTAGTTGTTCATCGCAAAAGTGCCCCATATTACCCAAGATGTAACGGGCAGGCTGAGTCCACGAATAAGGGTTTATGCAAAATCCTCACGAAGATGGTGGAAGCCAGTCGGTCGGATTGGGAGTTCAAGTTACATGCCGCTTTATGGGCGTATCGAACAACACCCAAAAAGGCCACTAGCACGACGCCATTGCAACTCACGTATGGACAAGAGGCCGTGATGCTTGTAGAATTCTATGTCCCATCTTTACGGGTAGCCTACGATTTGAAACTAGATGAAAGTCAGATCCTTGCCCATAGGCTATTCCACCTCCATAAGCTTTGCGAAACAAGAGTCATTAGTGTGCACGCACAACAAGTGCACAAAAGACGTCAACAAGATTGGCATGACCGCCATATTAAGTTGAAGAAATTTAAAGAAGGAGATAGAGTCCTTCTCTATCAAATGAAAGTACATAAGGGCAAACTTAAGTTTACTGGCCAAGGCCCCTATATCATTGATCAGATCTTTGCTTCGGGCTACGCTAAACTTAAAACCCTCGAAGGCATCCTGCTGGACACGGTAGTGAACGGGAGTAGATTACGGCGATATCATGAGCCCTGCTATTCCTTAGACATATACTGATTGATTGTGTGTTATGTGTGTGTGCATGCATGTCTGTAATTTCTGTCGTTTTGTGATAATGTTCATTTTTAGTTCATTTTTTACATCCTTTTCCGTTAAATTGCCTGCATGTTTAACAATCAATACTTAGGATAGTTTAGGTCCGAATTCTCGCAAATCTACCCCACTTCAATCACTATTATACAGGTTTCAGGTAACAGCATGCATGACCAGTGACAAATATGTCCCAAAACAGTAATTATCTTCCGGGTTGGAGCTAGCATCACTTATTCTTGCAATTGATTGCAAGGAATTTCTCTTTCTCTCTAAAAAAAACAAAAAAAGAGAGAGACCACTCGCATAAGCTATCAGGCAGCATATTATCTATATTGTGGAGTCCCAGTACTAAGCAAAGTGCTTGATCAAACATGAAACCTAGTAGGTACACTCAAGAAATTCAATTGGTCTCATTTACTGATTTTTCTCAAAAGCTAGCAGTGGCTCGTCCTTTCTTGGAAAGGCTAAACTTTGACACACGACTTATCTGCGGTGTGCAACATGAATGCCTGGTGCGTGCGGCTTATTCTACATTTGATGACGAGCTCCAGACATTCAGGATTCCTAGACGCAACGACGAGGATCCAATTCCTAGCTCACCACATATCCTAAGCCACTTGGGGTTCCCGAATGAAAGAGAGCCTATGCACGGTAGAGGGCAACCTTTTGATAGGAATTACTTGATGCATCTCTGTACGGAAGAGGTGACACCTCCATCTATAACAATGACGGTTACGCTGTCAAACTCATCTCGGATCCAGGACTTAGGGCAACAACGGACCTTCTTGTATTACTCACTGAGGTACAATTGTCAAGAATTGACAGGATTCTGAACAGCACTTTATTCGCCCTATCATTTGGCTTGGAGGAATCTGTTACCCGTCACTTCATGTGGGCAGAAAAGATAAGTACCAAATTATGTGCAGCACTCAAAGCAAGAAAACCTCTCACAAAGTGCGGATATCTCCTGCATATGCTCGTAAGCAAACATTACTTGGGTGACTTCCCTAGCATTCTTGCTCGAGTGCAAGAGAAATATCCAAACGTGCCACATACCACCTCGACACAAGCTCAACACCCCAAGAGGATAAAAGGGGGAGAGGCAAAGGCAACAAGCAAGCCAGCACCCAAATGGCGCCACATCACTAGCAGAAACACACCAGTGTCACTCACACGAGGCACGAAAGCAGAGTTAGAGTCACAACGGTTAAAAGAGCATGCCCATAACCAACACACAAAAGAACATTCAGAGGGCCACACACAAGGTACAGACTTATCCAGTAGCAGCAAACAACACTTGTGCAAATCCACCAGCCAAGGGCATGGAAATATCAACGAAATGGGAGACACAACACAATCACCTTATCCAATGCCTAAAGACACCTCAATAGTGAAAATCATGGAAGCCATTGAAGAAGAATTGACTGCAACATCAAATCCTTCGACGAGACATTTTGAGGCAAAGGAGCCAGAGGCTGAACTTGGTGTCCCACCTGTGTCGTTCGTGGTAAGTGACCCACCAACCACCACCTCATCAACTCCCATCACATCAACCATCACTGTCACACTACCCATCACACTCACCCTCACCACTATAGCCCCTATTGTCTCCACAAACACACTCCCACTCTCCACCGCACCAGTCACAACCACCTCTATGCAATCTCCGATGCATTTTCCAAATGTCTTTGACACATCCTTCAACATTGAAGAATTCTCACTTTCACTGTTAAACACGCCACCTCCTACCACCACACCATTTCCTACACCCACCACTATCGCTACCGCCACCACTTCCACAATACTTTCCACTTCTTCGATCACAAATGTCAACACATCTCCAATCCCTATCACCCTCACTCAAACATCACACCCTCCCTCTGCTCAATCCGTCTATCATGAACAATACACCACATTGTATCAAAATGTACAACAAAATCTCCCACCATCCTACGCACCTACCTCTCAGCAGTATCCTCCTATTGGGGAGTGGCAATACCTTCCGGAAAATGTGCGACGGGCCATCAACACTCAAAGTGATGCCATGCATTACCTCTACTCTTCAATCAATGAGTATCAGAATTGGTGCAACTTCTCGCAAGGGGAAAACGTGCAATTGACAAAGAAGGTACAAGAATGGCAGATTTATTCCACAGAATTAGAACAAGAAGTCGCTCAATTAAAAAACAAAGAAAAAAAACTCATGGCTAACCTCGAAGAGCTGCATCGAAATAACAAGGACGTTCAAGCACACTTACAACGTAGGGATGATCTCATCAAAACCCTAGAAACACAGTTAGAAGGTGAACGACGAAGCCACAAGAACTTACGGATGGCTATGATGGGCAATATTCAATGGATTGATTTCAACCAGTTTCAAGCACCACCAATTCCAGAAGGCACCGTAATACCTCTTGCTTCCTATCAGAAGTTAACTCGGGTACTGATGGCGAATCAGATGCAAGCACAACAATTACAGTAGGCCACTCTAGCAAATCAAACTGCGCTCAACACACGGATTGAGGAGCTAGAAGGACAACTAAAAACACTACGTCAACAGCTACCAACAATACACACAAAGCATGAAGAAACACACGCCAAGCACCATAGACAACAAGATGCAAGAACTGATGATCTTGGACCTTTGCGCTACATAGGACAACAACGGGATAATCCAGGGTATCACTCAACAATGGTGGAACCTCAAAGCACACAAGGGGGTACTACCACGAACCACGAACAAGGCATCTCAGCTGAAGAGCCAAACCCCACTGCCACTCAACCTGACACCAACTATCAAGCCTCATCACCCTCACTCGATGACACACCCCTCTCCCCACCACATGAACAATCACCTCACCACCTCGACACTCAACCTCATTCACCATCCACTATTTATCTACTCCGCAAATACCCAACCCTCCCCCGTGAACTTTTCACAACCATACCAAACCCTCTACCACCCACACTTACCACAACTACAGAGGTACGACACAGAATCAGGCCGAAGAATCATAGCCGACAGATGTTAATGTCAGAGGAGTTTAATAAAGCATATCCAAACTGGGAGGACCGAGGCGGGTACACTCTTCCCGATTTCACGATATGTAAATCTCACAAGCAGAAAGTGTTAGCATTGGAGCCGCAACCTCAGTGGCGATGTGCTATGATGTTGGAAAATGCACATGCTTTCGAGCGCTATATCGCGGCACCAACTTACATGCGTGTCAATCCAACATATTATCCCATAAGGCGCAGAGAAGTATTCACACCAAAAAGGGTTCTTAATAAAATATTTTGGAAGCCATAGCCATTGGTTGGGAAGCCACAATGCCTAGTCGGAGCCATAACGTGTTCTAGTTGGGAGTCCGCCATAGCACTCGTTAGTTGGAGCCATAGCCAGAGTCGAGGGATGTGAAAAGCCAACACTTCAACAGAGGCAGAGTACATCATAGCATGTCAAGTTTCAAAAAAAGCTATGATGGATCAGACTGTTACTTCATGATTTACACCACACTCAGTTCAATGCTATTACCATTCTGTGTGACAATTTGAGTTGTATTTCACTATCTCTGAATCCCAAATTTTATGGCAAGTCTAAGCACATAGAAATCCAATATCATTTTATTAGGAAAAAGATACTGCTCCACAACAAAAATGGTTGCAGACATCTTCACTAGAGCTCTTCCTAGGATCAAGCATCAGAAATTCTTTAACTTGCTAAACCTGATGAAGGCACCAAAGCACCAATCGTGATCTTAAGGGGGACAGTTGGAAATTAAGCTCTCAATTTTTTCTTTGGTAAAACAATCTATTCAAGACTCTTCCTGCATATCTTTTTATCATTGATCTAGGATCAGATGCAATCTATCTTGGTTTATTGTATGCTCATCAAATACCTGTGAGAATTATGAATCTCTATTTTTCTACTTGCATTTTTGGTCGTGTTTTTTGAACACAGATGCAGACATGCAAAACTACTCTATCTCTAGGTGCAAACTTTCACCTAGTAAAATACACGGAATTCTGCACACATTCCATAATCCAGATCAAAGGGTAACCAATCCTGATATATTCCAACATTCGAATGTCAAGAATTTGAAGTACATTGAAGGCCTGGCCACCTTTAATCACTTCAACATCATTTGAACCTTTTTACGGTTTAAATGTGGTCGGCAATGAACCCGCTAAGAACCGCAAAGGCAGTAGCTACGGTTTCAACGAAGACAACCGAACCGCACCGCAAAGTCCAACATTGCAGTTTGAGCGAAGACCAAAACCGTAATGGAAACAGTTTCAACGAAGGAAATCGCACCGCACCGCAAAGTCCAACATTGTGGTTTGAGCAAAGACTAGAACCGTAAGCCACCTCAAGGAACCGCCAAGGCAATGGCTGTGAGCTACCGCATCAAACCACAAAGTCAATCTTACGGTTTGAGCGAAGACCAAAACCGCAAGCCACCTTAGGGAACTACCAATTAGGCAACGACTGCGAGCTATCGCATCGAACCGCAAAGTCAATATTACGGTTTGAGCGAAGACCAAATTTGCAAAGTCAACATTGCAGTTTAAGCGAAGACCAAAATTGCAATGAACCGCAAGCTATGTCTTGCGACACACGTTGCGACCATTATGAACCGCCAAGCCAATATTGCGGTTTACTACGACTTCTACGATGGTACAACTTCATGCTCTTGAAGTGGAGTTCAAATCCAAATGATGTGTAAACGTCGTTGTACACTACTTCAACACACTTAGAACTAAACTAATCTTGTAAATATCGTTTAGCTAACTGCGATAACGTCATATATAAATATATCTCTAGCTCTCATTAGCCGTAGTGCACAAGGATGGAAGATTTAGCTTTTCTGTTACATCTCAATTTTCGACTGTAACATACAACTATTGCTCTTGCTCCATTACAAGAAGTTAATGTAATATACAAGCAACACTTCTTCATCTCTGTCTTACGTAGATGTTTCATATGTGTTGTGATCTGATTGCATTATTCTATCTTGCTTGACGCACTCTTTCACTCACTTTGACAGATCACGGACATCTCTGACTCATCTGCATTTGATTAGACTCGTGATGTCTGAGAAACAAGCGCAAAATCTCTACCCCACAGTTTTTCATTCCATAATTGAACATTCCAACTCTAATCATTGCATGTAACTCTTACACTCTTCGGTGGATGCAATTGCCCTAATACTTGATCGCACATTTGTTTTAAAACCGGTCCTATATCGGGGCAGGAGCTATTAGGCACTATTTTCTTTCATCCCGTTCGGATTGGACAAGTGGTAACAGAGCCTCTCGGCTTACAGATTCGTCTCCTTCCTTCATTCCATTCATCCACCCAATTCCACCAAAATCCACTCTCACGTCCTATAAACTTTGGAGTCTTCCGTTTGTCAATTTCCTTGCTCCCATAACTATCAAACTTTGGATCATGATGACTCATTTGACAGAAAAAAAAAACAAGTCTGCAGGATGGCCGCCCTGCATAGAAATCCTTCACTTGAGACCCCTATTGCCCTTGACACCATTATTTGTATGAACAAATTCGAACCCTCTCGTTGCCCCTCTGAGCAGATTCCTCTACCAAACTTCTTGTGCTAGAAATTCATAAATCATAATGTGGATGGACAGACTAGGATTCGAACCCAGGACCTCCCTCATACCGAATGGGATGATCTACCACTGAGCTATCCGCCCTATTTGATAGTTCTCTCTAGAGTGTGGATTGATATTCCAACACCCCCCCTCAAGCCACACTTGGTTGGGGTCCTAGTTGTCACCTGCCCCACAACTTGAGCCACCTAACCATGGCTTTGACACCATGAACTGTTAGGTCTAACTTGGCTCTGATACCATGTTAGAATCCATAAATCATAATATGGATGGACAGACTAGGATTTGAACCCAGGTATATAAAGAGAGAAACTAGTACTTGACTACAGACTAGCCTACAGCTACTTACAGTTGGTAACAACTGTCAACAATAAATCATAAACAATAATAAGTTTATCATTGATTTCTAACACCCAATCCAACAACATAATGGTTGTGAGACTCTCCATGATTCATAGACACTAGTGGGTGCATATAGAGTATAGAACTCACCCTATCTGCCCATGCACAAAATCCACATGGAAGCCATCTATCAAATCATGCCAACCTTCCATGCATGTCTAGTACATGTGGGAAGACCCTTAACTCATAATAGCTAGGTTCCATGCAAACGCATAGTGAATATAGAATCACACCCTATTTGTGTACTTTAATGAGGACTTTCCTAGGAAAATTGGTCGATCCTAAAAAAAAGTTGTAGGAGTTTGAAGGATTAATTTTGTAAAGTTGAAATAAGGTGCCCAAAGCCCTATTGGTTCTATGTAAATTGTAAAAAAAAATTGGCAAAACAAACTTTTCTTTTTTTCAAAGAATTTTGAGTTTTAATGAAATGGATGTAAAAACCAGTGCTCACAAAAGTACTTATGTTGGTAGATTGGGATATGATTTGGTTTTCGCCTTGAAGCTAAGCTCCACCTTGAATAATATGGACTATTCATGTACAAAACTTTCATCCTAAGAGGTTTAGCATACCTTTTAGATGTTTGTAACAAGCTGACATTCGTTGTGGGTTGCTAATGCTCAACTAGGAAACTAAAGACTTTTCTCAAAACTCCTTGTTCAATAAAACAAAATTGGTCATAGATTTTGAAAGCGCATCAATGGTAGGAAGGGAATGCAGGTATGCTAAATGCATTGGAATCTCTTGCCCATGGTAAAAAAAAATTGGTCACATATTTTGAAAGCGCATCAATGGTAAGAGCATTGTAAAGTCAAGTTACTTGCAAAATAAATAAAAGCAAGTTCACTTAAACTCTATGGTGGCAAGGTGAATGCATCAGAATCTCTTGCCCATGGGAACCTGTGTTCAGAGTGCTCCAAAAGTGACTTTACCATTCCATTGGGCACGTAGTCGGGAGTTGGTGAAGAGAAGCATTTCGGAAGGTAACGCCAGTTTGACTTTCAATCTGGCAGAAAAGTGACGGGTGGCCTGGTAAGCCAAAAATTGTAGGTCATTATATTTTATTTCTGACATCACGGTTGGCTTCGGCATACACCTTTTAGCCTACAGGTGGAGTTTCAAGCAGTTTGGAAATGGCAAACATCAATGAGGCAATTTTGGGCGATGCAGGCAAACTTGATGGGGCTTCTAACTACAACATCTGGAATTTCAAAATGAAGAGCATTTTGATGGAGAAGGAGTTATGGGACATCGTTGCAGGTATTGAAGTCCGGACTAAGACCACTCTAGGTGACATGAGGGCCTTTGATAAAAAGGTACAGAGAGCATTGTCCTTGATCAACCTTTCAGTGAAAGACCATGTGATCGCCTATACAAGTGATGCCACGACAGCTAGGGGAGCTTGGAAAGCTCTTAGAATGAATTTCAAACTTGCAATCCAGCTCAATCCATGTTCTTGAAGTCGAGGTTGAACGCAATCAGGATGGAAGAAGGTGAATCGATGGGATCTTTCCGTAGAGTCTTCTGCTGGCTATTAACAATCGCCTCGAGTTCAGGTGGTCCACTCACAGACTCATCATGAAGAAGTTCCACTAGATCTTCCACAAGAATTTTCCAAATTTTTCCCTACAAGGAAAAATTTAAGTTTAGAGAGAAGGAATGTTACATACCTATGTAACTAGCAGTACTTCAGACCCCTATTAGTCCATTTAGTGTTGGGGGCTACATGGCAAGGTACCCTTAGGATTAAGGGTATGTACCCTTGGATAAGGGCAGGCAAGTACCTTAGTCAGTGGTATGGAGTCATGTGACCCTTGGATAAGGGGTACCATTAGGAATAAGGGTAGGTGCCTTAGATAAAGGTACTAGTGTCCTTGGTTAAGGGCAGCTAGGTGTCTATGCCTTGGATGGAGGTATGGAACCTAGAAAGGTCTTAGAAAGTCATTGGATGACTATATTTCTAAACCTTGGGCATCAACCTTGAACCATATCACTTTATTGGTCTTGGACCAAAGTATACAAGCACAACTTGGGCAATGGGTCCTAGGGAGGGCGTTCTCCTAAAGGGTCCATTGAGTTTCAAGTTCCACAAGAATAGTAATCAAAGAGTCATAAGTTATGGAAGATGTCTGATGACCTTCCATAAGCCTATGAAGGCTCTTGAACTCCTCTAGGCCTCTCTCTTCCTCATTGGATGTGCATGGAACTCCATAGTATATTGGAGAGAACTAAATGCCATCTGTATAAGCTATTGGGAGGGAGAGAGATCTCTTTTGCTTACCTTGCTTATGCTCTAGTGTGGCTACTAGTGTGTAGAGTAATTCTTGTGTGTAGTATGCTAAGGGTTTAGATCTTGCTTATGGTATGAGACATAAGTAGGGTCTAAATCTTGAGTAAACTATGGTTTGTTGTGATATGCTTGTGATTAGCAACGGGGTGCTAGATAGGTCTTGCTTGGAACTTGGATCTAGCTATGGTTGGGTGGTGAATACTTGAGGCCAGCTTGTTATCTTCCTTTTGTGTTTAAGAGTAGGGACACAAGTGGAGGAGAGATCCTTGGAGGCTTGCAGATCCTTACTTGCAGGTGGAGGCATCCTAGCTTGGAGTTGGAGAAGCATCTTGGAGCTTGCAGGTTGCTTGGAGGACATTTGGAGGCTCTACCTTGGATTTGGAGGACTTTCTCCTTTTTACTTGTTAAAGTACTGGTATCAGAGCTAGACAAAGGATGGTAACCTTTTTAAACTTCTTTATGTTCTATTAATATCACTTATTAAAAAAAATTTGGGAAAGATTATTGGTTTTCCTAGTTGTAGGAAGCTTGTAGTTGGAGTACCCAATGAATCTATTATTCTTAAGAAAAGAGTAGTGATGCTTATAGAATTGTTTAGGGGCTGATTTTTTTATCATGTTAGAGAAGTTTTAAAGTGGGCTTTGGGTTTTTGAAAGTTCTGAAAAAAGATTTGTGGGATGGTTAGAGGAAGTCTTCCTCTACATACACAAACTTTTTTTTGCAAAAAGATTGATTCTAGCTATGTGTTTTGATCAAAACTAGGTCGCTTTGCTCTGTCTCTATATGAACTCCTAGACAGAAGTGAGCTTCGTCCTGATCAGTCATGTCGAACTGTTTGAAGTTCTGATTTTCTATTTTTTAGACATGTAAATCTGAAAATCAGATCCGAAAAGTGAAGTTTTCATCCAAACTTCATTAGTTACAACTTTCTATCTCCTAGTTTCAAGAAGATGGCAATGTAGGAAGGGAATGGTAGTGTAACTTTGTGTATAAAACAAGTTTTGAAATTCTATTTTTTTTCATTATGAAGTTCTGATTTGCAGATTTACAGGTACCACTTTAACAATTTTGTAATTCTCGGCAGAGGCGATGACATCTTCCAAAGAAGTCATCAAACCCTCTCGACAATAACGATCCATTTTCTGAGGCAAACCGCCCAAGAACCATTCATTTTGCATAGCAACTGGATACTGGGCTCCTAACTTTCCTATTAAATTCTTAACTCTACGAGTATATTTTCTAAGTGATTCCTTCGGCTTTTTCTCAACAAAATTAAGCCGAGACAACAATCTAGTGGAATATCCTATCTCCCTAAACTGTTTAAGAAATGCTGCTTAACAAAGCGTTTCAAGTATTAACCGTTTTCGACACTAATTGACTGTACCAAATCCTAGCCTATTTCCTTGTCCGTATGGTCTTTGTTTGTTATGGTAATGGATTCAAACTGCGACAAATAACTATCCGCGTCTTATGATGATGATCCCTTAAAAAAATAATATCTGATTTTTGTAGATGTGGGTGGCGCTGGGTTAGCCATATTATCAAGTGGTGGTGAACTTGGTGAACTTGGAGGGCTCAGAGGATTTGGAGGATCAGAATCTAGACTACGTTCAGATAATGGTTCTGAAAAAGAAGATTTTGATTCTGAACTTGGTTTGGAAGTAGAATCAGACGAATTTGTTTCAGATGAATCTGTAGAACTTGGTATTTCAACGGACCTTTTCTCAAATGAATCTACAAATGCTGTAGTAGCGTTTAGAGGATCATTAAATGCTTCAGGTGTTAATCTCACTCTAATTGGCGAGTTTTATAAATTCTGCAAATACAAATCTCTAGATTTACTATATGCTTCTAATCGTTGTGCACGCTCTAAACGTTTTTGTTCAATAATTGCTTGAGAGTATGTTCTTGGCATGCATTACATGAGAAAGATTCGTAGACGTAATACACTTAAAAATATTGCAAAAGATGAAATTCATCTCCCCGACAACGGCGCCAAATTATGTGGTGGCCTAGTCATTATAGATTTCCACAAAATCAATGAACTAAGTAGTATAAAATGTTTAATCGTTCCCCAAGAGAGAGAATAATCTCATCTTTTGTATAATAAATGTATGTATGATGGTAAACGGACTGGGATGTGTAATATTCACAGTGAGTACTACAACGACATATCTGGTTATCCAAAGATATTTGGGTAAATTGGCATCCAGGAATACCAATGATGAAACAATTTGGTCAAAGTCTACGGTTGTAAAGATTACTTTATCTTTCAGGCTCTTTGGTATCAGTTAAGCAATCAAATCAGACAACAACTAGCAAATAGATTCATCAAACAGAATCGCATTGGCTAAAGATTCCTCTTAATCAAACACAGAGAATTAGTTCTTATCGCAGGAAGCAAACAGAACAGAGCATCAAACAAACTCATTATCTGAACACATAGCTCATTCAGAATTGAAGGAAGTACTACTCCAGGTTATGCTTAAAAGCTTTTGACTAATTCCCTGCACACATTAGTCAGAATTGTTGCTTGCTGGCGATGCCTGAAAATCCATGTTAGAGTGGCTGCAATTCAATAAAACATGAGAAGTATGTGTGACGCAAACAGAATAGTATCACAAACAATTACAGATCATACAGAGTGTATTCGCTCAAATGATAAGAAGTAGTACTGTAACAGATGGCAGACGGAAAGTATGCTCAAGCTATAGAAACTTGCTCTTCTCTCTCTATTGATACTCAGAACTGTGCAAATGCGTAAGTACAATGGCACGAAGTGTCGACCTTATAGGAATGATCACCGGCCTCAATGTCGTTTATCAACTATCAAAATGTCTGTTGAGATCCACTATTGCGTCTCTATAGAACGTCACAAATTCTACCCTGAATGTGAATTTACAAAGTGCAAATAGGCCTTTACATGAATTTAGGCACTATAGCACATTTACATGTATAAAAATTGAAAATTTTTACAATATATAATAAAAACTTGGATAATGTGGGATCATGAGGCTCCACAGCCTCGAACCTTTATTTGCTGAGTCAAATGTCTATATCAAACATGTCAAAGATGAAATTATAATTCTAGCTGTTTACGTTGACGACACCTCAAGAAAAGATAAATTGATTTCAGATGTCAAAAGAGACATTTTTGGAATATTTGATATCACTCACCTAGGAGAAGCAAAAATCTAGCTAGGCTTGCAGATCGAAAGAGACTTTGAAGGTGGTAAGTTGTATCTTCACCAGCAAAAATATACTTGGAAAATCATTGAAGACTTCAACATGCTCAAATGCAAAGGTGTGCATATTCCCATGATACCTGGAACAATACTGAGTAAGGTAGATCGTCCGCAAACTCTCAAAGAAGAAAAATGAATGGCCAATACACCCTATCGAAGGCTAATTGGATCATTGTTGTATCTTACAGACAACACCAGACTTGATATAACAATTGCAGTATACTGGCTAAGCCAATTTAATCAGAACCCAGGATCATTACATTGGAAATGAGCAAAAAGAGTAGTACAGTATCTCCAAGAATTGAAAAACCAGTGGACTGTGTTATTCGAAGGAAGCTGGATTTCGGATCGAATCTTATAGTGACACAAGCTGGGCATCCATGACGGATGATAGCAAAAGTATTTCAGGAGGTTGTACTCTAGCATCTGGTGCAGCCATACTTTGGATAAGCAAGAAGCAAATAGCAGTAGCTCAATCTTCATGTGAGGCTGAATATGTAACAGCAGCTAAGATGGCAAACAAGCTAATTTGGATCAAACAAATGTTGGAAGGATTTGCTGAAACTATTTATGAACCTTATGTCTTACTAATGGATAACACTTCAGCAATCTATCTTATGAAAGATTCTGTATTTCATTCAAAAACAAAACATATAGCTATCAAGTATCATGTTATTCGGGACTTAGTCGAAAAGAAGATACTGAAGACAGTCTTTATACCTACAGAGGAAATGACAGCTGATATCTTTACAAAGCCACTTAGTAAAGCTTTGTTCGAGAAGCAGCGAAGAATATTGGGGTTAATCCATTTGCCCACTTTGAGAGGGAGCTGTAGAACACTGAATTATAAAAAATCAATTGATCAAAGTTTCTCAACAGATGACTTTATCAGTTGTTTCTGATTATCTAAAATTGTCTATCACACTCACGCATATATCTCCTATATCCGCATTTTTATTCAATCAAAATAAAAATTGCTCAATTAGTACATAGACCATAATCAGACCCGATTGAAGACACTAATATTAGTTTGATTTATTCAAACTTTCATCATGTTCTCTGAAGGAGGATTCTTAGTATTTTTCCTACAAGAACCGCAAGCCACCTTAGGGAACTGCCAAGGCAATGGCTACGAGCTATCGCATTGAACCACAGTCAATCTTACGGTTTGAGCGAAGACTAGAACCGCAAAGTCAACATTTCAGTTTAAGCAAAGACCAAGATCGCAATGAACCGCAAGCTATGTCTTGCGACATACGTTGCAACCGTTACGAACCGCCAAGCCAATATTGCAGTTTACTATGGCTTATGTGATGGCGCAAATTCAACTCCTGATGGCGCAACTTCACACTCCTGAAGCGGAGTTCAAATCTGAATGATGTGCAGATGTCGTTGTACACTACTTCACGACCAAGTACACACTTAGAACTAAACTAATCTTGTAAATATGGATTAGTTAAATGCAGTTCTTGTAACAAACAAGAACGTCATGTATAAATACATCTCCAGCTCTCATTAGTTGTGGTGCACAAGGACGAAAGATTTAGCATTTCTGTTACATCTCAATTTTAGGCTGTAACATACAATTGTTGCTCTTGCTCCATGACAAGAAGATGTAGTATACAAGCAACACTTCTTCATATGTGTCTTACGTATATATTTTATACGTGTTGTGATCTGATTGCATTGTTCTATCTTGCTTGACGTGCTCACTCTGACAAATCATGGACGCCTTTGACTCCCTACATCTGATCAAACTACGGTCGTCTCTGACGCTTGAGGAACAATTGCAAAATCTCTGCACCATAGTTCTTCATTCTGTAATTGAAAATTCCAACTCTAATCATTGCCAATAACTCTTATACTCTTCGGTGGATGCAATTACCCTGATACTTGATCACACATTTGTTTCAAAACCAGTCCTATATCGGGGCGGGAGCTATTCCGCACTATTTTCTTTCCTCCCGTTCGGATCGAACAAGTGGTAACAGAGCCTCTCGGCGTACTCATTCTGTCTCCTTCATTAATTCCATTCATCCACTTGATCCACTCTCACGTCCTATAAACTTTGGAGTCTTTTTTCTGTCAATTTCCTTGCTTCCATACCTATCGATCTTTGGATCATGATGACTCATTTGATAGAAAACGAAATGCAAGTCTACAAGATGGCCACCCTACATAAAAATCCTTCACTTGAGACCCCTATTGCCTTTGACATCATTATTGGTATGAACAAATTCAAACCGTCTCGTTCCCCCTCTGAGCAAACCTGGGCCAGAATTAGAGGCCACTTTGAAACTACCTTCAATAGAATGAAGCTACACCAAGCTAAAACTGGAACTGGAAAAGATGGTTTTTTGAATGTAGATGTGGTGAAAAATGCAAAAATAGCTCTTCCATCATCTGGTTTGACCATGCTATTTGGTTCATGATGAATAACCTAATCAAGTTCTTTCTTGGTGCCTCCCTCCAAAACCAGATAAATGCATTCTTCATGTGGCTACATAAACCTGCTAGGGATGTAGTGAAAGCACACCTAACTTTTCTTCTTGTTGGCTGATTCTGATTAATTCCTACGATACTCAACCAGAGCTACCCACGAGCACCTCTCACCTCAAACCGAGGAGGTCTCTAAGAAGACAAGACGAATGGAGACTGAGAGTCGAGAAATACTAGTTCATACTATCAAGTAGAAACTGTGTAAGCCTCATGGTGAATCCTGGAAGATGGAATGACCATGTAGGAACTAGTATTTCTAGACAAAGTAATAAATGCAAGTAGGCCCTTCTTAGAAAAGTAGAGTGAGCCACCATTTGATGGTGACCTCTAGTGGAGAGCATTATTCCACTTGTAATTTGTGAAAGGTGGAAATGCCACTAGGATGCCACCTAGGGAGCCACCTAAGGAGCTCTCTTGCTTATTTAAGAGACTCCCTTTTTTAGAAGGGAGCTTTTTGTGTAATGCATCTACTCCATGTCCAAATGAGAAGAGCCTCCACGAGTTTTGGGCATCCTTTGAGCTCCTTGATCGTGCTTGTTTCTTGAGCGATGCATTCATGATCTTGCCCTTCGATCCTTTGTGTGTGGTTGTGGATCGTAGAGTGGATTAGTTTTTCTATTTTCTTGTGGATTAATGTAGTTAGCATTCTGGTAAACTAAATAGGCTGAATTTGTGATGTAAATCTTGCATATCTTCTTACAGTCCAAATCTTGATGTTCTTGGGCTATCCAAGAATCAAGAAATGAGTGTTTCTTGATCCTTGGACTGTTAAAATGCTGTTAGATTAGTTTCTTGTTTAGAGTCCTGTGGATTCATGTATGTGTAGAATAGTTTTAATGTTTAGGATTTGATTCAAATTCATTTTTGCAGTAGTAGAGTAGGATTTTGATCACTGTTCAATGGTTCTGCATGCTAATTTTATGGTTGAACATTTTGGCATGCAAGATTCACCAATTGTGGTCGTTTATGCATGTGCTTTTAGTGCAAGAGTGACCAATCTGAGTGTCCTATGACATGGAAGAAACTTAGAAAACTCTATCATTCTACCTGATCTGGACATTGTAATAAATAAGAAACATCCAATAACTATCCAAACGAGCCTGGTAACAGGAAGAATAGTTCTATAAGCAAGAAAGAAGAAGCAACCAGCCAAAGGTGATATCATGAAAGAGTTCGTCTACAATACCAAAAAGTCTTCGTAAAACATGAGCATAAAAGCGCTTCACATGGATAGCCTCAAACACTCTATTACGGTAGCATAAATGCAGAAAAAGTCTCCCTATGTCGCTGCTAATAGAAAACTGGAGACGGCCGGTCGCCGAGGTACCGATTTCCATTCTGATTGTCCCTTCTTCATCCTACACATCGATTAGGATCTATAAAAGTTCAATTTTCTGATTGGTAAATCATCCTTGGTCTCACTGCTTTGTCCTTCCTTTCGTTTGAAATCTGAAAACCGCTTTTTCTTTCTCATTCCTAATCCAGAAATGACTAAGTTTGTTTTGTTAAGATTGAAAGAGCCAGTTCTTTTAGTCAAGTTTTGAAAATTCTTACCTTGGAGAATAGAAAAGCTAGGTCATTTTAGAGGGCGCTCTATTTCTCGGATATTTTCGGCGTCTCCCAAAGGTGCAAGAAGTTTGGCAGATGAATCTTTTGTGAGTTCGATGGAGGCATCAATCATGTATAGGCGGATAAATAGAAAAGTCAGGTGTGCTTTCACTACATCCCTAGCAAATTTATGTAGCCACATGAAGAATGCATTTATCTGGTTTTGGAAAGAGGCACCAAGAAAGAACTTGGTTAGGTTATTCATCATGAACCAGAGAGCATGGTCAAAGCAGATGATGGAAGAGCTATTCTTGCATTTTTCACCACATCTACATTTGAAAAATCGTCTTTTCTAGTTCCAGATTTTGGCTTGGTGTAGCTTCATTCTATTGAAGCCAGTTTCAAAGCGACCTTTAATTCTGGCCCAGGTTTGCTCAGAGGGGCAACAAGAGGGTTCAAATTTGTTCATACGAATAATGGTGTCAAAGGCAATAGGAGTCTCAAGTGAAGGATTTTTATGCAGGGCAGCCATCTTACAGACTTGTATTTCTTTTTCTCTCAAATGAGTCATCATGAACCAAAGATCGATAGGTATGGGAGCAAGGAAATTGACAGAAGGAAGACTCCAAAGTTTATAGGATGTAAGAGTGAATTTTGGTGGAATAGGGTGGATGAATGGAATGAATGAAGGAGACGGAAATAGTAAGCCGAGAGGCTCTGTTACCACTTGTTCAATCCAAACGGGAGAGAAGAAAATAGTGCAGAATAGCTCCCACCTTGATATAGGACCGGTTTTAAAGCAAATGTGTGATCAAGTATCAGGGTGATCGCATCCACCAAAGAGTGTAAGAGTAATTGGCAATGATTAGAGTTGGAATGTTCAATTACGGAATGAAGAACTATGGTGGAAAGATTTTGTGATTGTTTCTCAGGCATCAGAGACGACCGTAGTCTGATAAGATGCAGAGGAGTCAGAGACATCCATGATCAATCAGAGTGAGTGAACGAGTGCGTCAAACAAGATAGAAGAATACAATCAGATCACAACACATATAAAATATCTACATAAGACACATATGAAGAAGTGTATATTACATTAACTTCTTGTAATGGAACAAGAGCAACAATTGTATGTTACAGCCTAAAATTGAGATGTAACAAAAATGCTAAATCTTCTGTCCGTGTGCACCACGTCTAATGAGTGCTAGAGATGTATTTATACGTGACGTTCTCGTTTGTTACAAAAATCACATTTAACTAATCCATATTTACAAGATTAGTTTAGTTCTAAGTGTGTATTTGGTCGTGAAGTAGTGTACAACAACATCTGCACATCATTTGGATTTGAACTCCGCCTCAGGATCATGAAGTTGTGCCATCATAGAAGTCATAGTAAACCGCAATATTGGCTATGGTGGTTTGTAACGGTCGCAATGTATGTCGCAAGACATAGGTTGTGGTTCATTGCAATTTTGGTCTTCGCTTAAACTGAAATGTGTTGATTTTGCGGTTCTGGTCTTCACTCAAACTGTAAGATTGACTTTGCGGTTCGATGCGATAGCTCGAAGCCATTGCCTTGGCAGTTCCCTAAGGTGGCTTGTGGTTATGGTCTTCGCTCAAATCGTCAAATTGACTTTGCGGTTTGATACGGTAGATCACAACCATTGCCTTGGCGGTTCCCTGAGGTGGCGATTCTAGTCTTCGCTCAAACCACAATGTTGGACTTTACGGTGTGGTGCGGTGCGGTTTCCTGCGTTGAAACCATTTCTATTGCGGTTTGAGCGAAGGTGTGGTTTGGTTTTCTTCGTTGAAACCGTTTCCATTGCGGTTTTGGTCTTCGCTCAAACCGCAATGTTGGACTTTGCGGTGTGGTGCGTTGCGGTGCGGTTGTCTTCTGTCAGAAATTGTGAATACTTGCAACTTTGTCACGAAGGTGATGAAGCAAAACGAAGCGAAGAGTGAACATTCCCTGAAGATCAAAAGAAACGTTTTTGAGATTCGGCCCGACAACGATTGAAGAAGACACAAAATGAAAGAGAACAATTTGCACTGCCAACTGGCAGCTCGACGAGCGTGGTGTATTGTACTTCACGCTCAACTGAAGGTGACATCGATAACAGAGAATAACTATCAAGCTGATTAGCATTAACTTGTCTTGTAGTTCTCTAATAAACTATCTTGTAAACTCCACACAATGGAGATAAATACGTATTTTGATTAACAGAAAACATAGGATGAGTGAGGAAATAGAGAGTAGAGCTGTGCATGAAAGTCTACCAACGAGCAGAACACAGCGACTGAGGTGAGCGTCAGGCCGCCAACGACTCACCCAAAAATGTAAAACAGAAAATACAATTCTTCTCTTCTCCACTTCATCATTCGCTCAAAGTCAAGATCTCTCGATCACAATGATGATCTATATATAGATCAAGTACATTTCGACCTGATGTGCTGACTCAATAGGCCTAGAATGTATGGGGAATGCCACATATCCACCAATCAATGATAGATAAGCACCCACCTCTTTGATTCCTAGATTGATGCCATTGCCACACCATGATTTTTCTTGATTTGAGATAATTTTCCTAACTTTTGGGAACTTACAAATTCTTCTCCTATGATAAGCTACTGATATTTTCTAGATATGTACACACGTGGAAACAACCTCTCACACGTGAAAGACCTCCATTAATCACATGGGTATGCTTGATCAACTAGTAAAATGGTGCCAAATGGCAATTTTCTACTTGTCATCTTCTTGATTGATTCTGTCATGATCTGTGATCTGTAGTTGCTTGCTTAGGATCCTGAAAACAAAATAGAAACAAAAAGCAAAATTCTGCTACATGGTATCAGAGCTCCAAGTTATCGGTATATGATATCCGAGCAGTGATTTTTTAAGACAACACAATATGGCTACAACGATCCAGACGAGAATAGAAATCAATCTTGATGGTGAAAACTATAGAGTATGGAAATTCAAAATCAAAACACTTTTGAAGAGTGAAGGCATCTGGTCAGTGACCAAACTCACAAAGGTGCAGCCTCCAGAGGGAGACCCAAGGAGAGTTGAGTGGATCAGAAAAGATGAACGTGTAATGGTGATCGTCGTTTCGTCCATTAACGAAGAAATACTCATGCAGATTGAAGACTGTGAGAGCAGCCATAAAGCATGAGAAAGACTAAAGTAGTAGGAGGATGGTAGACTGACAATAAAAGACATGGTAGAGTCTTTTTCTGATATAGGGGAACCTATTGCAGCCAGTTGGTTCATTAGTTGTTTGAACTCGTTCAGATGGTCGCTGACTGAGGTGCTTTCACTCATTCTGAGTGTTAGTACCTTCTTCCTCAAAAAGAGACGAGTCGAGACATCTAAGGTCTCGTAGATGCTAGTGAGTATATCCCATGCTTCTTTAGAAGTAGTGCAATTGGACACATGAGCAATTTGAGTGTCTTTAAGGTTTAGAGATACAATGGCAAGAGCCTTGCCATCCTTGGCTTCCCAAGCTGGGAGCTGTTCGGGTTCTCCCGGTCTGGCTATAGAACTGTTGATGTATCCCATAACTCCTTTTCAATCAGGATCATCCTCATTTTGAACTTCCACATGTGAAAGTCATCTCCGTTGAATTTATTGATCAAGTAGATCTCTGAGGTGCCTTCCATAGTGATCAAAATTGTACACAAACAATTTAGAATAGCTTTTGAAAAAAGATCATGGACTCTAGTAATCCACTGAACCAATGCTCTAATACACTTCTGTTGGGGTATGACGTGAAATGGTCTGCTTGGTCTACGATTGATTACGATTGCAGCGGAGCCGTGACGGAAGCAAAACATGAGAGATGATATGATGTAAACGATGTCTCTACCAACAGTAAGAAAAACAATTGTGAACACAGTATTAACTACGATTTCAAGAACATGGATTGACTAGGGAACGGAATCAAAAGCTTGTTATCCTTTTGAGTTATCAGAGTAGGAGTCTGAGACTACCGTAACAGTAGGATTGCGAAGCATTAGGCATCTTGGACAACCATGCAATCCTCTGTCTCTGATAACCGTGTTTGTGTGTAGGAGAGTGAGAGAGACAATTTCATTCAATCAAGAACGTAATAATTGAACAGTAGCAAATTTGTGTAAATGAAAGAATCGAAACACAATATAGTAGCGCTGATAAGAGCATATTCCTACTTACAGATTCTAAAACAATGGCTACAGTTCTAGCTCTCTCTCTCTCTCTCTATAAATCACTAACTCTAAGGAGCTAGCTATTTGAGACCTTTTGGCCGTTTGATCACTCTATGCATCTATAGATTGTTCAACTCAACAACACCTATTACCCCTTATCTTTGCTCAGATACATATTTATAGCTGTCAGAGTCTTTTGATTCATTGTAATCACAATTTACAAGATGATTAACAACCGTTTAAACAAGATCCGTAGATCCGTTATTAGAGCACCATGAAGGGGGAAAAGTACAAAGTAACGTATCCTCCGTATGCATCGTAGTGCAAGGATGTAGGCCGTGATGGCCGTAGTCTGTCCGCAATCGTTTGAACAACTGCTGGACGTTCAATCAGCTGTTGATCATTTGCTTTGTAGATGCTCGTTTGTTTCCTTTGTTGATAATCTAAGTGATAACTTACGGAGTTAAACGATGAGATGAGTCAACAGTCGTTAGTTGACTTCGTAGGAACTCGCAAACCGTTGTCGCTGGTCGACTTCGTTGACAATCGTAAGTAAGTTGCTTACGTTTTCAAACGGTTGAGGAGAGTGGACTCTGGTCATAGCTTCCATTGTAGGAGATCGTAAGAAGGTCACTTGCGGTGGTCGACGAGATTCCACAAGTGCTCGCAGATAGTAACCTATGGGTTCTAACGACTCCTTGTGGTTTGCGGTTTCTTGCGGTTTGCGGTTTGAGTCCTGCCTCTTCGTAAACATTGATTTAATAGTTCCCTTCGGTCAGACCATAATCTAGTGATGACCTTGCAGTTCTGCCTAATTTGTCTTTGTGTGTATATTGTAGACTGATTCAGAGAGAAATAGAATTCTTGAGAGTAGAAGGAGGGCGAAGGGATGAGTAGGCGATGTTGTATCAAAAGCATGGGGTCTAGATCACATCACACACTACATGGTTAGTTTTCTAAATGAGCACTAAGATATCATTAAATACCTACTCATATATCATTTCTCTAATATTGTATTTTTCTATTGTGCAACACATAGTCAGCGGTCATACAACATTTTTTGCCAATACATATGGAAGCATGAGCATCCAGTCATCACAAGGAATGGAGAAATCACATTGGCAAGAACGAGCAACATTTCATAAGAACACTCAACATGGAGGAACTAACAAGAAGAGAAGCTATATTATTCAACTGTTTCAATAGTTCTACAAAAGAAGTCAAATTCGACAGATCACCAAATCCTCAGATTATGACAAATTCAGAAGAGCTTGCAAATTCATTGAGCAACAGAGAAGCTAGAAATTTAAAGTGTACAAATGCAAGTGCATTGAGCAACATAGAAGCTAGAAATGTAGAGTGTATACAAAATTTTCAATATATATACAATTGGAATACAAAAGTTTCATTTGGTGTGATCAGACTTTTCATCTTCTCCAATTGTAGTGCTATCGTGGTGAAACTCTCTACTAAGCATCCAAAACATGGGCATTGTCTTTGTTACTACTCAATTCTATATACGTTGCATTCAATGAATAATGAGAACTCCTTAATAAAGCATTCCAAATGCAAATCATAAGATGTTCAAAACATATGATCTCTTAACAAAATTATTTTATTTGCTTTAGAAAATTTATGTCCACCTAGATAATAAGATAAGGCTTTCACAGCCATTATGAGAGTCTCTCCAACTGGATTGAATTTCGAATGAGCCGCCACAAATGTCATTCTTCTGAAAATGCCTCAGGTAGTGTCTAAGCACTATCTCTATGGAATGATGAAGAATGTTGTTTGAAGCCCCCTTGACGTGCAACAAAGTCGTCGATCACAAGTGTATTCTACATAAGAAAATTGCAGCTAATCGTTTATCAAATTTCCAAAAACACATTCAAAAATTAATGTGATTACATAAGTTGCGAGACTTACACATTCTTCATCATATGATGCAACCATATCGAAATGATCTATATTGTGACCCCTATTGAAGAAGAGTCGTCTAAAAATTGCATAACCAATGGACGATGGAAATTCAGTAAGGCCATTAATTTCTCTTCAGATGGCAAACTACGTCCATGATCTCGAACATTTGTCAAAGCCATCGACATACATTCCTGACCAGTAAGAAGACCTTCTTCATCATCATTGTCAATGCCTGGCGCCAAGTCTTCTGTTTCAAAGTCAATAATGTTAGAGAACTCAAAAATGGTGCCGGACAATAGACAAAAAACCTCGTCCTCTCGATAATAAAAGAAATTACATAAATTTGCTATAGTAATACATACATCGTTGTTTATATAAAATTTAGGCAAATCGGAAAAACCGTTGGACTGTCAGCACTCGTTTCGTCAATAGTGGCGTTTGAGCCAATGAAGGCATCCCTCAGTTTGTTTGTATCAACATGCAGATAAGGTGGTCAATCATGAGGCGATTTTCACTTTTTTTTTCATCAAGTTCTCACTTGATATCGCTTTTGTGCGACGTCCTTTAGCTCCCTTACCTCCGTCTCCTTCTACATGCACACAAAACCGATATTACATCCATACATATTGGTTATGTCCGCATCCTTTTAGCTTTCTTACCGATCCTTTCTTCTACTCGCACACAAAACGATATCACCCACAACCGTACATATCGCTCCTCCGTGAAGTATGGGTGTGAAAATTGAAGAAGGTAAGGCTTCAAGCTTATTTATGTAGGGGAAGGTGGAGGAGGTGAAACGTGGTAGGGATAGTGAGGTGTATTGTATTGCTTCCTAATTTTGTCAGAGGATAATCATTGCTCATAGTGCATGTCTCCAATGAAATAACCTTTGCTTGCATGTGAAATATCACACAAAATACAATATGGTTGTTTGGCCCTTGATTGCCTAATGTGGATATTCCTTTGCATGTTGGCGCAGATTCCAAGCTTTTATTGCTTCAGTGGTGGCTGTACAATTGGAAAAGCGTGGATTTTGTATCGCTTACGTAAAACCAATTGCTTATTCTGTTGTTTTCATGAAATGGATGTCATTTATGGTTCTAGAAAACAGGTTTTGGTAAAGGATCAGCAAGGATGTCTTGTTCAAACCTACTTTACTCATCTAACTTTATGTTTGAGCTATGTTATGTCAATGTGTGGAAATTGTCAAAATTTGGTGAATCTATGATCATCTTTTTGTATCCAACGGATCTTGAAGAAGGACTAGTACTACCTACTAGTTATATGGAGTCTTTTGGAGCTGGCTTAGCATCATTGTTGTACTCTTTTACTCATGGATTTTCAAGGCTTGATGGTTCTTTATTGCAAGAAGGCAATGGAGGCTCATTCGTGGTGGATTTCAACACATACACTTCACAAGAAGTGAAATATGGAGAATGAAAGCAAGCATTCATCACTTTCATTTGTTACATGTTTGCTGCTGTTTTACAAAGATTTCAAAGGTGCAAACATGGAGGAATCATTCCATTCCCATTCTGTGTTATTCTTCATGTACTAGTTTCATCTTGAAATATAAATTGATGTAAGAAATAGTGAAACATCCAATATGGACACTATTATCTATATCAATTATGAAGTTTACTGTTTTGTACATATTAGGATCTTTGAGAGGAGATCTATCCTTAAGATGGAAGTCATTCTTAAGCTAGATCAAAGTAGTGTTGTAAAACTAGCAAGCAAAGTTGAAGAGGGAGTGTGACAAAACATGTTAAAGGATTCCATGTTAATGGGATCCTTTTGCTTTGTTGAAAGTTTTGGTTCTTAAGGAGTGGCGTGAAGTTATGGAAACAAAAATGGAGGCTATATCGAAGAATAAAACATGGGACTTGGTTGAGCTACCTGATGGTAAGATGCCTATCACATGTAAGCGGATCTACAAAACGAAGTATGGAGCAGATGGGCAACTCAACAAGTACAAGGCACGACTAGTTGCAAGAGGTTTTGAACAGCAGGAAGGTATAGACTTTGAGGAGACCTTCGCACCTATAGTCAAAATGGTAACTATTCATTCTATCATTGCAATTTCAGCTTTCTATGGTTGGAAAATCCAGCAAATGTGTCGTAAAATCATGTGTGGGCATGAGCGGCAACGGAAGCTCGAAGATTGAGCGCGGTGTGTAGGAATGGAAATGCAACAGTTAGCAGCAGAATTATTCAAGCAGAAGAATTCATACAAAATGTGCAAATGAATGATGCAGTAGTGAGACAAAAATTGCACTCTAATAAATATTGACGGTGAGTACAATAGCTTGAAGTAATTATTCCAGCTTGTTGAGCGTGATAACACTGGCTACTAATAACTCTAATTGAAAGAGAAAGTTAATTAACTCAATTAACACTTACATAGCTTGATTCAGCTAATATATATATTTACAGGTGTCGAGAGACAAAATATCTTACAAGCTTTTAATGCTATTTACGTCAGTCTTTGCATATGTACAAAGTTGGTAACCGCCAACCACCTTTGGGATATTTGGTTGTCCAACTGTTTTTAGGGATGTTGATAAGTTGGCAACGTCGGTCAGCCAATGCAGCAAAAATGTGAAAAAGCCGAAAAACCCAAAGGTGCCTTTAGACTGAAGGTTTCCAACTCCTGAAGGTGCCCTTACACTAAAGGTATGTAAATCCCTAAGGCACCCTTAGATTCAAGGCAACAAAGAAGGCAAAAAAGACAAAAAAAGCCGAGAAGTGCCTTAAACTAAAAGGCAATGAGAAAGGCAAAAAGGCCTTAGTTTGAAGGCGGCGAAGAAAACCGAAAATGGCGAAGGTGCCCTAAAATGGTTTTAAGGTTTTCTGAGAACTTTGTCGTAATTTTCACAAGAGAAAGAGGCGAAAAAGTTGAAGGTGGTCCAAAAATGGTTTAAGTCATTCTAGCCAGTGTGTTGCATTTTATGTGAACAAAAAAAGACGAAGAAGATGGAAAAAACAAAGGTGCCTTAAGAATGGTTTCTAAGGCATTCTGGCCACTTGGCCAGTGTGTAGCATTTTTCGCTAAGGAGCGAAAAAGACGAAGAAGGAGAAGGTGCCTAAAAATGATTTCTGAGGCACAAGAAATCTCAAGGGAAAAAAATGTGAAGGCCCGAAAATATGTTGTCGGCCTTCGGTTTTTCAGGATGCTCATTACTTGAACGACTTGTTTAAGGCTGAGCATAGGAAATCTAACACTCCCTCTTCATGATTAGACATAGTGAGGTGGCTTGAATAAGTCTAGATAGCTTGAGAGGTGGATTCACAACTCCAATTCAACTCAAAGTAGGAAAAGAGTCCATGGATCTATATATATGTGATGTACTCTCATTGAGAAAATAATGAAATTTGTGTGTAATGCAAATTTGGAGACAAGCTCTTTGTGCCCTCTCTCTCTGCACGAGTTTTGTCCTTCTTGTTTTCTCTCTCTAGCTGAGTAGAGGCATTTATGATGCTTAGTCTTATGTTTTGTTAACAGATCTTGCTTGTAACACAATAATATTGCTTGTATGATCAGCTTTCCTATTGACAACCAATGCTAGTCTGATCTTTATGGTATTATTGGGCTTAGGAGATAAAAAATACACGTGTAGGGCATCCCACACGTGTGAATTCAGCATGGTATCAGAGCCTACCTAAGTTTTACAAGCAAATCTAATCAAGAAGTTTGTAGATCTGATCAGATTTCAAGCTAGGAATTGTCTAGATTCTACTTTCAAGCTAGTTTGCAATTTTTAGGTGATTTAGAGCTTCAAACCACATTGAATGGTCCAGATCAGGTACTGTACGGAATTTCAGGTGTTGGCACGTGTGAAATCCACCCATTTTCAGATTGGTGGTTCTCTCTCACCTTAGATCTAAATTTCATGCAAATTAGCCCACTAGAAAGCTAGAAATGGTAGAATCTGATGCAATTTGAATCATGACAGTTGGATAAGCCAATCAGAAGTTATAAGCTTTTGAAGAGTCATAGGTAGGGCGCCTAGACCTGTGACAAATCGTGTGTACATGTCATTTATTGCTTGAATGATCACAAAAATCGCACCGCACCGCAAAGTCCAACATTGTGGTTTGAGTGAAGACTAGAACCGCAAGTCACCTCAAGGATTTGCCAAGGCAATGGCTGCGAGCTACCGCATCAAACCGCAAAGTCAATCTTACGGTTTGAGCGAAGACCAGAACCGCAAGTCACTCTAGGGAACTACCAATTAGGCAACGACTGCGAGCTATCGCATCAAACCGCAAAGTCAATATTACGGTTTGACCGAAGACCAAAGTCGCAAAGTCAACATTGCAGTTTAAGCGAAGACCAAAATTGCAATGAACTGCAAGCTATGTCTTGCGACACATGTTGCGACCATTATGAACCGCCAAGCCAATATTGCGGTTTACTATGACTTCTACGATGGTACAACAAGTGGAGCTCAAATCCAAATGATGTGTAAATGTCGTTGTACACTACTTCAACACACTTAGAACTAAACTAATCTTGTAAATATGGTTTAGCTAACTGCGATAACATCATGTATAAATATATCTCTAGCTCTCATTAGCTGTAGTGCACAAGGACGGAAGATTTAGCTTTTCTGTTACATCTCAATTTTAGACTGTAACATACAACTATTGCTCTTGCTCCATTACAAGAAGTTAATGTAATATACAAGCAACACTTCTTCATCTGTGTCTTACGTAGATGTTTTATATGTGTTGTGATCTGATTGCATTATTCTATCTTGTTTGACGCACTCTTTCACTCAATTTGACAGATCACGGACATCTCTGACTCATCTGCATCTGATCAGGCTTGTGATGTCTGAGAAACAAGCGCAAAATCTCTGCACCACAGTTTTTCATTCCATAATTGAACATTCCAACTCTAATCATTGCATGTAACTCTTACACTCTTTGGTGGATGCAATCGCCCTAATACTTGATCGCACATTTGTTTTAAAACCGGTCCTATATCGGGGCAGGAGCTATTAGGCACTATTTTCTTTCCTCCCGTTCGGATTGGACAAGTGGTAACAGAGCCTCTCGGCTTACAGTTTCGTCTCCTTCCTTCATTCCATTCATCCATCCAATTCCACCAAAATCCACTCTCACGTCCTATAAACTTTGGAGTCTTCCGTCTGTCAATTTCCTTGCTCCCATAACTATCAATCTTTGGATCATGATGACTCATTTGACAGAAAAAAAAAACAAGTCTGCAAGATGGCTGTCCTGCATAAAAATCCTTCACTTGAGACCCCTGTTGCCTTTGACACCATTATTTGTATGAACAAATTCAAACCCTCTCGGTGCCCCTCTGAGCAGATTCCTCTACCAAACTTCTTGTGTTAGAAATCCATAAATCATAATATGGATGGACAGTCTAGGATTCGAACCCAGGACCTCCCTCATATCGGATGAGATGCTCTACCACTGAGCTATCCACCCTATTTGATAGTTCTCTCTAGAGTGTGGATTGATATTCCAACACCCCCCCTCAAGCCACACTTGGGGTCCTAGTTGTCACCTGCCCCACAACTTGGGCCACCTAACCATGGCTTTGACACCATGAACTGGTAGGTCAAACTTGGCTCTGATACCATGTTAGAAATCCATAAATCATAATATGGATGGACAGCCTAGGATTTGAACCCAGATATATAGAGAGAGAAACTAGTACTTGACTGCAGACTAGCCTACAGCTACTTACAGTTGGTAACAACTGTTAACAATAAATTATAAACAATAATAAGTTTATCATTGATTTCTAACACCCAATCCAACAACATAATGGTTGTGAGACTCTCCATGATTCATAGACACTAGTGGGTACATATAGAGTGTAGAACCCACCCTATCTACCCATGCACAGAATCCACATGGAAGCCATCTATCAAATCATGCCAACCTTCCATGCATGTCTAGTACATGTGGGAAGACCCTTAACTCATAATAGCTAGGTTCCATGCAAAAGCATAGTGAATATAGAATCACACCCTAGCATGAATGCAACACACATGCTAGTACCGCATGGTAGGGTCATCTCAGTCCACATAGCCCTATTAAGCTATTATCCGAGTTAAGTTCGTCCCCAATGTTCGTCCCCTAATGGTCCAAATCCAATTAGGGCTGTGACATTCTTCCCCCCTTATTCTAGTTTTGTCCTCATAACTTAAAGTTAGAGAAATTCCACTTCATATACCTTCTAGTTCCCAAGAATTCTCATCGTCAGAATGTCCTTTCCAATTAAACAAATGCTTGATAACCTCTCGATCATTTGGTCCTCATATCAAGTATCCTTTAAAATTCTATAGGAAGTTTTTTAGATAAGTCTTTTAATCATTCTAGATGTTCACTAAAACCAAGGTTAATTTCTTCATGTAAAAATTCATCTTGAAACAACAAACATGAAATACGGGATGAGCCATGATCCCATCAGGTTAAATATACATGGTAATCTAAAGATCCAATCTTTTTGAAGATTTTATACGTTCCACTATAACGAGTAGACGATTTATGTTGCTCTATGTATGCATTATTCTATAACCTTTCCGATTATAAGATATACCCAATCTCCAATTTGAAACTTTCGAGGTGATCGTTTCAAACTAGCAAAATGTCAAACCCAATTTTGGGCACTCTAAACATTTCCTCAAGCTAACTATAGCATTTCCTACATATCCAACAAGAAATTGGCCTACATTTGAATTTTGATGGACTCAATTTCAATGTTTATCAAAGATTGAGGCTGAAAACCATGCATAATCATAAACGGGCTATAATCAGTAGTCGAATGCTCACCGCTATTATAGACAAACTCAATCAAGGATATATACCTCTCCCCATGAGATTTCCATCAGGGGACATGTGCCCATTGTTGCAAGAAGGAAAGGATGATCGATAGATGAACGACTGCATTCTATGGATGTACTATTGGGCTTTGCAGAATTATCCCTCTTCTAATACATGACTATGCTATCAAATTTGAACAAAACTATCGCGACTATTGTCAAGTTCAAATTCTAATTGATTCTAATTTGAAATCATCGGATTATATTCTCTTACCATAGATGACCTATGCAAAGTGCATACACCTGGTCCCTTTCTCATCAAGTGTATATAGGGTGGGGTGTCCTCCTTCCCTTTTTCATTAAGTATATATAGGGTGGGGCGCCCTCCTTCCCTTTCATTTCAAGTGAGAGAAATGGCTTTCAGATAGGGAGCTTCCATCATTAGTTAAAAGCAGCATACATGCTTTGGGAGTTTTCCTCGAGAAGGGAGAAGGGAGAGATTTGTCCTATGTTTCCCATATCTTGTGATGTCTCTCTCATAGTGTTCCCTCTAGTTGTCTTGATCCTACTTGATTTATTTCTCTACTTAGCCTACTCCCATGTACTTCTTCCCTACCACCTCCCATTTGCATTCCATATCTCTTTCCCATCACCTACTCTCTCTCATGATCCACACTGTTGTCACTTTGTCTCACTAAATTTCTCTTCATAACCTTTCATACTTCCTTTCATTCCTCTCATTAGAAGGCTCCACGTTAGTAGTTGCATGTTGAATGAAACTAATAAAAACTAGTTTGGTGATGAGTGTTATTTTTAGCATACCTTGAAGTACGTTCTCCTATTATTGGAACAAGCAAGACATCGAATTTAAGGAATTACTTATTTGAGGAAATCGATTGTGTGTTGGATCACCTACATAATATAAGAATCTTTCAAAAAAGGGGGGGGGGGGGGGGGGGGGGGTGCTTGACTTCTCAATGTTTTGCATATGTGGGTGATTGATGTGATGAGGTAATTGAGGACATATATGAAATGTTTGATGTTTCATGCAAAATTTGATAAGTGTACTCTTTTTAGTAATTTTTGCATATGACACTTTTCTTTACATTTTAAGGGTGACACATAGTAGTTCACCGAAAGCAATGTCCAAAAATAGTTGAGAAAGAGAAGTCAATTGCTAAAAACGTTTCCAAAATTGATTATTTCATTGATTCTTGCTCCAAATACCGTCAAAACTAGAGCGCTACATGCCCACAATTGCATCCTACTTTATATAAGGCAAAAAATATATGAAAAGAAAAAGTAGCAAAATAACTCCAGCAAGCTTAAGGTTCAATTGTGGGATCCCATCCCACAGTAACCAGGTTTTCATTGAGAGAATCAAGGTTGGCCATGTCACTGGAAGATATCTCAAAATTAAAAACCTGCCCCCAACACAAGCAACTTATCAGTCCAATAAATTGAAGCTCATATGAAACATGACAAATACAAAAGCAGATTGACTTATCAATTATGTACTATTTCTTCAGAAAGAAACTATCCACAACATAAGTAACTTTATGCATCTCAATTCACCTGAGCATTTTCGACCACACGAAGAGGGTTGATAGATTTTGGCAGCACAACAAAATTCTTCTGAAGTGCCCATCTAAGAAGAATTTGTGCAGGTGACTTAACATAATGCTTTGCAATCTGCCAAACAACAAGCAAGATGTAGAATTCTCAGTGTATGATGAACACAAGCAAGAATTGATGGAAGTGCCAAAAATAGCATTCATTTGTCTTGTGATATTGAAGTGAAGTTAGACAAGCAAACCTCTACTACAGTGGGATGATCTAGGCGTTGGCCTCTTGTGAGAGGGCTGTAAGCTTCTAGCACAATGTTTTCTTTCTCACAAAACTGGACCAATTCGGTCTTGGTATTAAAAGGATGAATCTCCAACTGTCATGCGAAAACTAACACTAGCTATTAGTACCATCAGAAGGAGCACAACCAAGGAACTCCTTAATTTCAAACTACAAATTTCATACAGAAATGCAACATCCTACAGAAAGTTTGGCAAGATCACAAATTTATAATTCAAAGATAATGTGAGTAACCTGGTTGATAGAGGGCTTGATCTTGGAGTGAGCAAAAAGCTCCTTCAAGTGATGGATTCCATAATTGCTGACTCCAATTGACTTTGCTTTTCCACTCTTCAAAATGGCCTCCATGGCCTCCCATGTCTGAAGCCTCAGGTTCTTCTGCGATGGAGTGTGCACCAAATATAGATCCACTGTTCCATCACAACTAGTGCATCAACTTCCTTATGAACCTAGATGCTGATGCATGACCAAATCAAAGCCAACAATTTAAACAATCTTAAGGTACCCAAGAAGACCTGAAAGCATGGGAGCTAAAAAATTGCAGAATAAATGCACCATAATCAACACCAAGTTCCTTTAAGCTCTGATTGAAAGCTTCCAATGTGTTTTGATAGCCTTGATCCGAATCCCAAAGCTTTGTGGTGATGAAAACTTCCTCTCTGGGGATGCCACTATTCTTTACTCCTAATCCTGTTCATTCAAGTGAAAAGCCATGTTAGGCCCAATGAAGATAAGAATACCTCTTAAGCATGAAAGTATGGATCAAATAAAAGATAAAAGAATCAGGGCTTCATACCAACAGCACGTTCATTCCCATAGATGTGGGCAGTGTCAATGTGTCTATAACCATGCTGCAATGCCAAGCTAACTGCTTGCATAGTAGCCTCTACGGGCACCTGATACACTCCCAGGCCCAAAAGAGGGATCTTCACAGATGGGCCATCAAAGCCTACATTCACTATCTGCACCCACGCCTCAGCTGGCCCTGCTCCTACACTTCTCTTCATTTCTCTAGATCTTGTTTTGCTTCCTTCCTTCACCCAAGGTTGCAGCTTTCTTCAATTCACACAAAACCCAGTATTTCTATTCTACAAAATCGGCCCCTGCAGTGCAAAAATTGGCAGTTGGGATCAACTTCTTGTGTACTTCTTTGTGGCAGAGATGAGACCTTTATGAAGGAATTTGGCCCAGAAAAGAGTTTGTAAGGACAAGACACCTAGGATTTTGGAAAATTGAGAGGAATTGCTAAAGCAACCAGAAATCTTATCAAAATAGATAAGAAAAATAGTGGGAAGAATAGAGAACACCCACCAATGAATAGAGAGCACCAATGAGCAAGGAGCACCCACCAATGAACAAACAAGAGGAAGGAAAATCAAAATGTGGTTTGTATGCTTGAGGACAAGTTGACATGTGTCCCCAGCTTTGTGGCCTTGATACATGGCAAGCCTCAAGGTAGCCCCTTGAGCACTAAGAGGTTATGCAAACTTCCAAAGAGGAGGTTCCCATGAACAAGAGATTCTGATCCATTCAACCTCTCTCAAACCTCCAAAGAAGAGGTTCCCATGGGCAAGAGATTCTGATGCATTCACCTTGCGACCATAGAGTTTAAGTGAACTTGCTTTTATTTATTTTGCAAGTAACTTGACTTTACAATGCTCCTACCATTGATGCGCTTTCAAAATATGTGACCAATTTTGTTTTTTACCATGGGCAAGAGATTCCGATGCATTTCAAGTACTGCATTCCCTTCCTACCATTGATGCGCTTTCAGAATCTATGACCAATTTTGTTTTATTGAACAAGGAGTTTTGAGAAAAGTATTTAGTTTTCTAGTTGAGTATTAGTAACCCACAACGAATGTCAACTTGTTACAAACATCTAAAAGTTATACTAAACCTCTTAGGATGAAAGTTTTGTACATGAATAGTCCATATTATTCAAGGTGGAGCTTAAAGCTTCATGGCCAAAAACCAAATTATATCCCAATCTACCAACATAAGTACTTTTGTGAGCACCTGTTTTTACATCCATTTCATTAAAACTCAAAATTCTTTTAAAAAAAAGAAAAGTTTGTTTTGCCAATTTTTTTACAATTTACATAGAACCAATAAGGCTTTGGGCACCTTATTTCAACTTTACAAAATCAGTCCTTCAAACTCCTGCAACCTTTTTTTAGGATCGACCAATTTTCCTAGGAAAGTCCTCATTAAAGTACACAAATATTGAAGCTTGACAAACCAAGGCTGTATAGAACTAAAATTATTCTAAATCAGTATATTAATCCTCTAGGGATTGTTATTGTAAACAATCTAGGACTTGTACTCTTGAAAGTTTGTGTCAACCTAATTTTAGTATGTGCACTAGGATACGTAAGAGGTTGGTTGAATATATGAATAAGTTTGCAAGAAAAGGTGGAATGTGTTGGATGAATTGCGTGAGTGTATATGGCTTCTCCATCACAAAATTTTTCCAAATACGTTATTTACTTTTTGAGAAATGGGATTCTTGTACAAGACGAAATACAAGATTCTCAATTAGTATTGTGAGTAACATATGCAGATTTCGAGAGAATCTATTAGGAATATGTTTGTGTAGAGTATCTTAGTAGAATTATTCTATTGTGCACATCCTTAATCGTGTAAATTAGGTACGTTCATTGTTGATGGGTTTATCTAGTATGAATAAACCAAGTTAGTGAGCATAGGCATATGGATGCGTATTTTTTGGGAACAACTATTTGTAAGTTAATAAGTAATGTTTATTGGAAGTTAACTTAATAAAGCAAATGAGATCTAGAATGGATATTGAATGTGGTGTTTTACATGCATAAGTGGGGCCTACACCTAGGCTTGTTATGATCTCTAAATTATTGGCAACTAATTTGAGTAGTGGTTTAACATGTCGATGTGAGGATAACTCATTGTTTGTTCATATGTATCCCATAGAGCTTTATTGGATACCACTAGTTAGCAAAACCAAGAAGAACAAGTGAATGAGGATGAAATTTTGGATATTTTTGGGTATCTAGATGATTTCTAAACTAAAATTGAAGAGCTTTTGAGTTTAAAGAAAATTGATATTGAAACCATTTTGGTATGCTTCTTGTCTTTGACTGCCACATGAAATACAAGACTTAGATTACTGCCTCATGAAATGTAAGACTAAGATGATTCAGATTTCCTAATACAAATCTAGTTTAAGGAATATTTTTGAAGTGTGAAACTTTTCTAGGAAAAGATAATAATAATTTTTTTATTGGCTTGTGTATTTTGAACATCCAATATTGTGAATGCAATGATAGTGGTTTGGGGACTTTGACTTTAAAAAGAGTAATCTTTTTGAGTATTTTTTCAGTTACCCAATTTTAGCCTAAGAACACGTTTTTTTATGAGTCAATTTCCAAGTTACTAATAAAATATTTTGACAGTAGTTGAGTAATTTTCTTTTTTACAAACTTCATAAAAGCATCATAATAAAAAAAAACGACATTTGAAAACAACACATCATTTTTAATATCCAAACCCCATAAAATTGAAAGAAGGCTCAAAGTATTTCTATGTATATTTCTTTTACTTTCCGAAGAATCTCAATAGTGCCTCCCAATTTGGAACCATGATTTTCTATCAAGGCATCATACTCTACTTGCATAGCATCAATCCTACTTTGACGTTGGCATATTCAAAGAAACTTGGCTCATCAAACATAGAAGTCATGAGAGTGCAAGAGGTGAATGAGTTAGTGTCTTCCCTTTTTATACCTTTGCCAATCTAAGTAAATCTTGATGGCTTGACATTGCCCATTTAGACTTTCTTGGAGCAATCGAGTGTGGAGGTTGATCTTCTACATCCTCTTCTTCACTTGACTCCTCAGACCTAGGAGATCCTTGATACCAAGACTATTAAAAGCACATTCATTCACACTTGAAAAACCATCTTGTATGGCTAGTGGTTCTGGACTTTCTGGTGGGTATTCATGATAATGTGAGGAATGTCCAGATTGTGACGATTGTTCTTCATATCGTTGGATGGCATGTGCTTGTATAGGCTGATATGAAGGGTAAGCATCTGCAGGATGCGTAGCCTGATAGTGTGGGCACCAGATGGGTTTTTGTCTATTAGATACCGGGGCAGTGTGTGGTTGACGAGGCATACTACGTTGGATAGACTTCAGAGTAGTTTGAAACTCATTGGTGAGTTTCTCCATCTGCAGTTGATGTTGCTAATTAAGCAACTCTAGTTGTGATTTTTAAAGCTGATCTTGGGTATCCTCGATCCGCTTTGACTCAAGGATAGTAGCACAAGGTGTTTTTCTTTCCTTGGATTCGTCAACATCTGATCCTTCATCTTCCTCTCGGATGGCATCAGACATAGCTAGCTTGAGGCTCGTGTATTCGTCATTGGATCTAAGTTCACGTCTAATCCATCTTGGAAGGCCTACTAAAAACCAGATAATGGGCATCTGTTTGCTGGGTTGTTCTTGTACTTTACTTTTGAGGCGTTTGAAATGCTCAATGTAGTCTCGTATGCATTTATCTGTTGTCATCTTGATGTTACTCAATTTGACAAAAAGACTCTCTATCAAATGAAAGGGCTTAAAATGCTTGATAAAGGACTCTTTCGGATTAGACCAATCCCATTTATCTTCACGATCGAGGTTAAAAAACCAGTCACGTGTTTAAGCGATCATGGTCATTGAAAATAGTTGGATCATAGCATCAGGAGATGTTTGGCCATACACATCACAGGCATTCTCAAAGATTTGCAAGAATCTTTGAGAGTTCAAACTACCGTCAAACTTGGGTAGATCTAGCTTGGGTGCTCTTCTCAAGATGAGCTCCGTGGGCAGACAAAAGCGCCATTAAGGTAGGTTCTGGCCTATGAGGGGTCTGCATCATAAAAATGGGCTCAGGCACGTGAAGACTCGACTGTATCAGGTTCTCGAATTTCAAAGGGTTTGTGGATAACTCATGTATTTGGGACCTCATTCGAGGGTATCCATTGAGACTAGTTTGCTCAGTGGAAAGAGACACCATCTCGAGCTGATACCTAATGCTAGGACAACCGAATGACTCTTTGAAAAAAGTACAGAAAAGACAATTGATCCATAAGGCTCAACCTTATCAATTAATTGTAGGACAATTGTATCGTCATGGAGCAGATAATATTTTACGAAGATGTGTTTTACCGCATGAAGTACCAGATTTAATCATGTTTTCACATGATGGCATGGGTGGAGGGCATTTCTCTACAGATATTACTGTTCGCAAACTTTTGCAATCCGGTTGTTGGTGGCCTACGCTTCATAAGGACATAGAAAATTTTATTCAGACATGTGATGTCTGCCAGCGAGCACGACGGCCTACTCGACAGAATTATGAACCCTTACATCCGGTTTTATCGCAAACACCATTTGAAACATGGGGACTGGATTATGTTGGTCCTATTCATCCTGCTGCGCAAGGATCTCATGCCCGATACATTATCGTCGCAACTGATTATATGACCAAGTGGGTTGAAGCCAAAGCTGTCAAAGTGGCTGATGCAAAATCTACGGCCAAGTTTCTATATGAAAATATTATAATCAGATTTGGATGTCCGATCGAAATTGTTAGTGATCGGGGTACACACTTTGTTAATCAAACCATAAAGTGTTTACTGGAAGATTTTTTTGTTATACACAGATTTAGTACTCCCTATTATCCCAGAGGGAATGGCCAAGCTGAATCTTCCAATAAGATTCTCTGCACCATTATGACAAAGACAGTTGAAGCGAGTCAGTCTGATTGGGAACATAAACTGTATGCAGCATTATGGGCATTCAGAACCGCTTACAAAAATAGTACAAATCAAACACCTTTTCAACTGGTTTATGGTCAAGATGCTGTTATGCCAATTGAATTTTTAATCCCATCTTTACGCATAGCAGCAACCGAACGATTCAATGATGATATGTCTTTACAACTCCGTCATGAAGCATTGCACAAATTATGTGAAACCCGATTGATGGCAGTTCATGCTTTAGCAGCAGAGAAAGCCCATCGCAAGGCATGGCACGATCGTCGATTGCACAAAAAAGATCTGAAAGCAAGAGATCTTGCATTGATGTACACAACCAAGATGATCAAGGGTAAGTTGAAGTTTATTGGTGAAGGCCCGTATAAAGTGAAGGAAATCCTGGACTATGGTGCAATAATTCTTGAGCACTTGGATGGAAAATGATTTGATACTCCGTAGTCGATTACGCAAGTTTTGGCAGCCTGCTCCGCAGTTCAGCAAGCTTGATCTCAATGGGTTTCTTAATTTATTTGTATTTCAATTTTTTGTTTTCAATATTTAATTTGCTGACTTTTTTGGAAAACGACAGTTAAAAAAAAATAATAATAAAATAAGAAAAGACTGATGAGCAAAAGTCAGGAAGTCATCAGCATAGGAAAAGACAACACATATTTTTTGATGGAAAATGCCTTAGGAAACCACAGTTTTGGGCAGATTTGGCCAATACAGTATCAAAAACCTTCGTTGAGCTCTCAGACTATACATCCACCTTGATTTATCTAAATTAAGGTGGGCGAAGGTTTTCGACAAGAGAAAAATTCAATTTTTGAGTCAGGCGAATGTTCAGTGATATGCCATTTTGGGAACCTTTTCCGAGCATCATACCTCATTATTAACCTTCGCCGACTTGCTAGATGATCTTAAAATGTCAAAATTAGGTTGTCCATAGGTTCAGATTGTGAAAAAATGCATTTATGATAGTACTTGGACAAAGGACCCTCCTGGGCGAAGGTTCATCCTTTGCCAGCTTTGGAAAACATTCTCCTGATAGGTTTAGATCCCTAGAAACCTTCGTCGAGATTTTTATAGCCTATTTTTACAGTATTGTACATGCCTGCAAATTTTTGTTCAGAACTGATCAGCCAAACTACTATTCAGTGTAATGGACCCACCAAATTCACCTATAAGTTGGCTGAATTCGATTCATTCCTCACTTGTGCTAGCGAAGCTCTTGCAGATTTTTCTTGCGACCAAAGCCTTCCAAATTTTTTGCATTGCCTTCTGATATACTTTCACGTATTTATAATTCCTTTCTGATCATCATGTCTTCTTCCGATACTTCTCAGTCTCCATCTTATACTATCCATCGTGATGTCCCATCTGCAACGGACATCATGATTCTTCCTAGCACAAGCATGGTCACTCAGTGGATGACCCTTGCAGAGCCTCTACTCATTGCAATGGGTATTCATGAGAGAGCCTTTTCGGGTCGTAGCAATATGGATTTCATCACTCTTGCCTTCGATACGTGGAAGGAAGAGAAATCCAAGTTCTATATCACCTTCTAGGGAGCCACACACAAAGTGCGCATCACTGAGGCCGCACTTGCAGCTATAGGAATCTCATCCGGTACGCAAGCCTCACCCAATCACAAGCACGCGAAACAGGCCATCAAGCCATACATTGACCTCACCAACGATCTGCACTGGACCAATGATGGCTACCTTCTGAAAGCCATCACTGAGCCTTCCATCCACGTAGCTGCCCAATTGTTGAATCATTTCCTGATGGTTGGCAACCTTAGGAAAGACCGCATCACATCTCAAATCCTTCACAGGATAGTGGAGTCCCACACCAAGTTGGCCAAAGCCCCTCTTGAACCATATAACTGGCTCAAGATTTTTTCTGGTGAGCTCAAGCGAGCTATTAAGGCCAATACTAAGCAGCAGTTCGCCGCTGGCTCTCTATTGTCCCTCTTAGACGCTTCTCACCTAGAAAACAGAATCCATGGCTTCCACCTAGATTCTGTGCTTTCGGTTTACGAAGAACCACCAGCTGAGTCATCTCATCAGGCCTCAAGTTCTCATAGTCGTCGTCGTCCACACAGCGAGATCGTAATTTTTGACTCGCCTTTCACATCATGACGTCGCACTAAGCATACCTCGTCAGCTGCGCTTCCACCCCCTGCTGCTGTTTGCACTAAACTTCCCATTCTCCTTGCCTCTGATGCTTCTCTCGCCTCTGCTCCCATACAAGGACAGTCTGTGGCCATTGGGCCTACCATTCCCATCATAGCTGTCCAGGCCGCCTCACCCCCGCACACCGAAGCAACCTCACCCAACACACAGTTCTTCATGGACATGTTCGATGATTCCGACCCCCTTGGGGCCACCGAAATCTTTGAAATGCCCCAGAGCCCAACGCCCTTTGAACTCCAATCCCCTGGAAGAGGATTCGGGCATATCCATGAATCTACTGCTGGTGTCGAAGATGCCAGTCAACAACCGCACACACAAGGTAGCCCAGCCATACTTCGGGTCGACTTTGCTGTAAAGTCACCAAAGTAGTTCGACGCCACGGTGCCTGAAGAGTTTGAAGAAGAGGATACTTTTGAAGAAGAAGAGACCTTGCCGTCTATTCCACGCCTACCAAGGACAGTACCATTAGGTTCTCCTGCTGCTGCCACCTCCACGACCGTCGATTCTGGTGATGCTCTAGGGTTAGTTTCAAGCCTTGGGCAAGTGATCCAGTCTATGCTGGATAAGAAGAAGGAAATGGAACAGAGGATCTCTAATCTAGGATCCGAAAACACTCTAATCAGCCAGAAAATTGTCAAACTGGATCGAGAGTTAAAGATAGCCAAACAACATGAAGATAAGGCTGAAAGCGAAAAGAAATTGGCCCAGCAACAAGCTGATTGCTTGGAAACCTACATCAGCTCCCTGCAAAACGCCCTGACAACCGCACAAGATCAGGTAGATAAGGCAGTGCAAGATGCCAAGCAACAGGTGCAGCTGCTGAAGGGGCAATTACAGATGGCCGAACAAGATTGCGCATGGCTTCAAGGTGAATTGGATGCGACCACCCTTGAGCGTGATGCCTATCTGCAAACACAAATACTCGATCATCCGGTCACACCGACGGAGATTGCATATTTATTCAAGAAAGTGGAAACATACAAAGTGGCCCTTCAGGGATTCCAAGGCTACTTTGATAGGTTCAAAGGAGCAGCTTCAACCGCATTGGCAAAGGCAAAAGAGACCATCACCGCCTATGAAAAATCAGCCACTCAAGTGTTGGAAGCCGGACCACAAGTCCCCGTTCCGGTCATGCCGCAATTCTCCCCTTCGTGCCAAGAAGTTATACAATTGGATACAGGGATTGATTCGAGCATGGACTAGGGGGGAGCTCCAGATCTAGCAGATCAACCGCCAACCATACCGGCAGTACAAGCAGGTCCATCCTCATCAAGGACAAGACATTTATTCAGAAGGCCCATTAGCGTCGAGGACCAAATCCAGACCTTCTTAAAGCAACATCCGCATGAGTCCTCGCATGGTGGATGGGTTCTGAAATTTAAGACCTCCGAGATCGAGGCCGACAAAGAATTGGACAAAATACCTGCACTGGGAGAGCAGCCAACATGGAGAATCACAATTTTTGAGAAAACTTTGGAATCAATTAGAAGTTATGTTGCCAGCCCTCGCCAGTTGCGGGTAGATCCTTATTACGTGCCAATGTCGCGAAGACATAAATGGAAAGATTTGGGATTGGCTATGGACAAAATCACCATCCATATGCCCAATTGGCCAATCATCCATCAGCCTTACAGCTGAAACATTTCAGTGGACTCAATTCCATGCATACTTGCTTTGCGTAAGAATAACACTGCCTTCCTTTTGTCAAACTTCAATACCAAGACAATAATGCATCAACCCTGAATCACTCATGTCAAAGGTATTGGAAAGGTATGATTTGATTTCGTCAATTAAGCCCATATTACTTCCTGTAATAATCAAATCATCGAAATAGAGGACAATGAACACTAAATTTGAGTTTTGCCTAAGAATGTAAAGATTAAGATCAACATCACTCTTGACCATTCTCCTTCGCTTGAAGTGTTCATCAATGCAAGAGTACCACGCTCGTGGTACTTCCTTCAATCCATATATGGCTTTGTTGAGTTTACAAACTCTCCCTGGCTCAACAGACCCTTGAGGTTGCTCTAAATATACCTCTTCATCTAACACTCCATTAAGAAAAAGTAGGTTGGACGTTCATTTTTTTAGATTTCTTATGCTTTGCCTTAAACAAATCGTTCAAGTAATGAGCATCCTGAAAAATCGAAGGCCGACAACATATTTTTGGGCCTTCACATTTTTTTTCCTTGAGATTTCTTGTGCCTCAGAAATCATTTTTAGGCACCTTCTCCTTCTTCGCCTTTTGCTCTCAGCAAAAAATGCGACACACTGGCCAAGTGGCCAGAATGCCTTAGAAACCATTCTTAAGGCACCTTTGCTTTTTCCGTCTTCTTCGTCTGTTTTCATTCACGAAAAATGTGACACACTGGCCAGAATGACTTAAACCATTTCTAGACCACTTTCATTTTTTTCGCCTCTTTCTCTTTGCGAAAAATGCAGCAAAGTACCCAGAAAATCGTAAAATCATTTTAAGGCACCTTCGTCGTTTTTGGTTTTCTTCGCTGCCTCTAAACTAAGGCACTTTTCGTCTTTCTCACTGCCTTTTTAGTTTAAGGCACTTTTCAGCTTTTTCGTCTTCTTCTTGGCCTTGAATCTAAAGGCGCCTTAGGGATTACATACCTTCAATTTTGATCAAGTTCTATTAGTGTTTGCATCTCAAATTGTGTGTAGATGCTGATTTTTCTACATTCGTGAAATTGGTAGTGTATTTCTCTTTCTAACCAAAGATCATTCAAGTAGATTGGATCTTAAGGATCTGAAATCTTTCACATGGTATCAGAGTTTGTGTTTCAGGTTATGAAGGAGGAAATCAGATTTATCAATGATTTGGTGAAGATATCAAGTCTAGAGCATGCTAGAGAGGATTCTACACCAAAATCGGATTTTTTTTGCTTTTGTAGATTGGATCTTTTGTAGATCAAAACACTAAATAGGTCAATATACTTGTTCAATTCCATTTTTTGAATTCACATGCTGGATTTGGCCGATTTTTGGATCATTGGTTCAGCCTAAGTGGTGGCTTATACATTGCATATCAAATTTTCAGCATTTGCATGTAGATTTGGAATAGTCAATTTTTTGTGATTTTGTCAAAACCCTAATTTTGATTGGATCTCTAGATAGTGAGGTTGCTGGACTTCATTTGAGTGTGTTTCAATATTAGGAAGTGGCAAAAGTCATTAGATTGAGGATAGATCATAGGTTGATCAAGATTCCATGATTCTATGTGTTGATTTGCTTGGATAAGTGCTAGAAGAGAATTTGTGAGATAGTTTCAAATCTTGGTGATTTATTTTGAAAGAATTTGTTGTTGTTCAAAGGAGTGCTTTGTGCATTGAAACAGGTTGAAAGAGAAGATCAGGGCATTGCTACATGGCAACCTCAATTGGAGTCATGTTGGAAGCCAATGATAGGCTTACCTCAAGTAACTATTCATTATGGAAAGTGAGGATGGAGTCACTTCTTGAGATGAATGATGTTTTGAATATTGTTGTAGGTTTGGAGGAGAGACCAGAAACACAACAAGATCAATTGAGGTATGACAAGAGGGCCAAGAAGGCTCTACACATGATAAAGATGAATGTTACCAATGAACTTCTCAAGGAAGTTGGTAAGTGCACATCATCTTTGGAAGCTTGAAATTCATTGAAGAAGCTTTATGAATCCAAGTCTACTTCTAGAGTGTTGACTCTAAGAAGGCAAATCTTTTCTTGTTTGCAAAAGAATGAAGAAAGTCCAAGTACTTTTGTTTTGAGAATGAAACCATTGAATGATGAGTTAGCTTGCATAGATGAAAGCATTAAGGAAGGAGAGCTTATTCAAGTGATTCTTAATGGCTTGTTGGATGCTCATGCTAACATTGTTCAAAGTATTGCTACTCAAAAGACTTTGCCAAGTTTGATGGATCTTCAAGAGATCTTGATCAATGAGGAATATAGGCTTCAAGCAAGAGGTGGATCTACATCGACACTTCAAGAGGATGCTATGTTCACAAAGGGCAAATTCAAGGGCAAAACCAAAAGCAAGTGGTCTAAAGGGCAAGATCAAGTGGATGCTTCTTCAAGTGGCAAAAAGAAGGATAGATCAAAGCTCAAGTGCTTCTATTGTGGCATCAAAGGACACTTTGCAAGTGAGTGCTACAAGAAGAAGAGAGATCAAGGAGACAAGCAAGGTAATCTTACTCTTGATGAGGATGGTTTGGATGTGCAAGATGCAAATGATGATGCTTTTGTGATGTCTTCATGTATGCTTGCTAATGATGGAGATCTAGATCCTTGGTGGATTGATAGTGGAGCAAATTCACACATGACCTTTCACAAAGAGTACTTCACTTCTTTGTTGGCATATGGAGATGACAAGAGGGTGATCTACATGGCCAATGATGGTGAGTGTGCAATCAAAGGGATTGGCACAATTCCTATTTCTCTCTCTACAAATAGGAATGTTCATTTGGAGGATGTCTTGTCTATTCCATCTATTACCAAGAATTTGCTTAGTGTGAGTCAAATGCTAAGTAAGGGCCTCAAGGTGGAGTTTGATGGAGATGCTTGTTTGATCAAAAGAAAGGATGTCTTGATTGGAAAAGGTAAAAGGCAAGGGAAGGTGTTCAAACTTGATGCTTGTGTTATTGCTAACCAAGTTGGATGTGTTGCAAGGGAGCAAATTTCTATTCAAGAGGTTTGGCACAAAAGGATGGGACACCTCAACTTCAAGTCATAATGGCAAGCATGTTTGTGAGTCTTGTGCTTTGTCTAAGTCACATAGACTACCTTATACTAGATCTATTTCTAGATCTACAAAGCCTTTTCAACTTGTACATTTGGATATTCATGGATTTACTACAATTAGCAATAGTGGAGCTAAGATGTATGTAACACTCATTGATGATTTTAATAGATTTTGTTGGATCTATCTACTAAAGAGCAAGGATGAAGTGTATGATGTCTTTGTCAAGTTCAAGAATTCAAGGGAGAACCAATTTTCCACAAAGATCAAGTGCTTGAGAGGTGACAATGGTGGTGAGTACATATCTAACAAGTTCAAGGCCTTTTGTGATGAGCATGGGATCAAGAGGGAGTATACAACATCAAGGACCCCACAACAAAATGGAGTGGCTGAAAGGAAGAATAGAACTTTATGTGAAAGTGCTAAAGCTATGAGGTTAAGTGCTAATCTTGACAAACCATTTTGGGATCAAGCTTTGTTGTGTGCCAATTTCTTGTGCAATAGGTGGCCGAGTGCTATTTTGGATGGAAGGACACCTTTTGAGATGCTATTCAAGAGGAGTCCGAGTGTCAACTTTCTAAGAACCTTTGGATGCACATGCTATGTCAACATGACTCTTGATGATAGGACCAAGGAGGATCCATCTTCAAGAAGAGGTATTTTTGTTGGATATAGTGAGGTGAGTAAAGCCTACAAGGTTTACATTCCTTCTACTAACAAAGTGATTGCTGGTAGAGATGTCATTTTTGATGAGGGAAACATTCCAAAGGTGTCTTCAAGCATGATTGATGGTAAAGTAGATGGATCTAACATTCTTGATGTTGATGAGAAGGATCCTACTTTGGATGGTGGTGATGATGGACCTTCATCAAGTCAAAAGCCAAGGAGAACATCAAGAGAAAGACAAGTACCTTCAAGGCTCACATATGATGAAAAGGGTAAGCAAGTAGTTTCTGGAAATTATGTTGCTTTCCTAACCTCTTTGGATGATCTTACAAGTGTAGATCAAGCAAGGAAAGAAGAGGAGTGGATCCAAGCAATGGATCTTGAGTATCGATCTCTTATGAAGAGTGAAACATCTTTTGGAAGATCTTCTTGTGTACATGGAGCTATGCAAGTGGATGGATGTTATCTTGCTGTAAAATCAAGTAATGGATCTGGAAAACAAAGTTTGTTCAATGACTTTGATGGTCAAGTTGAAGATCAAGAGGTTGATCTCAAAGCGCTTCAACTAGTCAAAAGGGAAGTTGGCAATTTGGAGCTAGTTAAGAGCATCAAAGGAGAGGTAATTGGCAAAGGTGTTATGGATATGTTTTTGCAGCATATTGAAGACTCAAGTAAGGTCAAAGGAGCAGCAAGGAAGTGTTGTTCAAGTTTACTTTACTTGTTCTATCTCATGTTTGAGCAATTTCATGTGGATGTGTGCAAATTGTCAAGATATGGTAAAACTAGCTACATTGGTGAGCATTGTTTTGATGTTGGATTTGTACTAGCATTCTTGGCTGATTTTGCTGATGGAAATGAAGCTATTGGAGGTTCATTATGTCACTCATCCATGGCTAAGTTCTCAAGTGTTGAGCTACTTGGTGCCAATACTTGGAGATTGTCAATTTTTGGTGAATTCATGGTCATTTTCTTGTGTCAAGTAGATCTTGAAGATGGACTAGTGCAAACTACTTGGTTTACGGAGTCATGTGGTGCTGGATTTGCATCATTTATGTACTCACCTACTCATGGATTTCCAAGGTTTGATGGTTTCTTGTGGCAAGATGAAGATGGAGGCTCATTCATGGAGTATCATGGTGGATACAAGGCAACAAAGGACAAAGAAGGAGGAGACATGCAAGCAAAAGTTGATCACTCTCATTTATTGTTTGTTGCTGTATTTTTCCAGAGAGTTCAGAGTTGGAAGCATGGCGGAATCATTTCATTTACATTCTATTTGATTCTTCATGTTCTAGTCACATTTTTACATGTAAAATTGATGTAAGAAATAGTGAAGCATCCCAAGGGGACACTATTCTCTATATCAATTATGGTTGTTTCTATTTTGAGCATTACATGATCATTGAAAGGAGATTTATTCTTAGGAAGAAGATCATTCTTATGATGGATCAAAGTTCTACTGGCAAAAACTATGCTAAGAGCATTGGAAGCTAGGAAAGCGAGTTTTGAGGTACATCATTGGAACTCAAGATTTTGGCATATTGTATGAGGGATCATCACCTAATCTTTTTGGATTTTTAGATTCGGACTATGCTGGAGATGTAATGGATAGGAAATCCATTAGTTCTTATTGTATTTTCATAGGTGATGGAGCTATATCATGGATGTCAAAGAAACAAGCCACTAGGATTTTTCAGAGAGCCCAATCATCTTTTGTGACAATCAATCAGCCCAAAGAATGGCATCCAATCCTATCTTTCATGCTAGGAGCAAGCATATTGAGATACAATATCATTTTGTGAGGGAGCGAGTCATTGCAAAGGAGGTGGAGCTTCAACATGTGTCTTCAAGGGAATGTGTAGCTGATATCTTCACCAAAGCATTGGGAAAAGACTTGTTCATGAAGCATAGGACTTCACTTGGAATATTATCAAAGTCTATGCTAAAACTAGTTGAAGAGGGAGTGTGAAAGATTCAACTAGTTTCATCACATTTTGCAATATTTCCATATTTGGCATATTGAGGCCAAAACTTGTTTTAGACTTAGAGGTTGACTTTTCAAAGTTCATTAGTCTAAATTTCAATTGAATAAACACTTTTTGAAAGTGTGGGAAAGATAGAATGCGAGTTTGAGTAGATTCAATTTGAATAAGTTGGGTACATTGAATCTAGACCCAAAATTGGTAGGGTTAGCATTTTGGTGGGAAACCCAAGTGGCCAAATAGGGTTTGGACCTGTTATAAAAGGATGTAACTCGTGGAGAGAGTCATCTTCTCTCTTCTCTATCTCATTTCATGCTTATACATGGTTCTATCCACTGGTGCACTATCTTGGTGATTGCTTGCAATTCTATGTGTAAAATGATCTATATTTGTTATTTTTGGACCCTTTGCTGGTTTTTTACGGATAGCAATAGTACATAATCATTTCATTCAAGTTTGATCAAGTTCTATTAGTGTTTGCATCTCAAATTGTGTGTAGATGCTGATTTTTCTACATTGGTGAAATTGGTAGTGTATTTCTCTTTCTAACCAAAGATCATTCAAGTATATTGGATCTTAAGGATCTGAAATCTTCCACAATTTCCTATGTGGGTATGAAGGCTGTCTTCAGTATCTTTTCTCGACTAAGTCCCAATCACATGATACTTGATAGCTATGTGCTTCATTTTCGAGTGAAATATAGGATCTTTCGTAAGATAGATTGCTGAAGTGCTATCCATTAACAAGACATTCATCAAATTCTTCCAATATCTGTTTATTCTAGATCAGCTTGTTTGCCATCTTTGCTGCTGCTACATAGTTCGCTTCACAGGAAGATTGAGCTACTACTGTTTGCTTCTTGCTAATCCAGAGTATGGCTGTGCCAGATGCTAAACTATCATCCTTCATGGATGCCCAGCTTGTGTCACTGTAAGATTCGATGTGAAATTCAGCTTCCTTCGAACAACACAGTCCATAGTCTTTCGTTTTTTTGGAGATATTGTAGTACTCTCTTTGCCAACTTCCAATGTAACGATCCTAGGTTTTGATTATATTGGCTCGGCATGTATACTGTAAACACTATATCAGGTCTGGTGTTGTCTGCAAGATATAACAATGATCTAATCAGCCTACGATAGGGTGTTTTGGCCATTCGTTCCTCTTCCTCGAGAGTCTACGGACAATCTGCCTTGTTCAGTATTGCTACAAGTATGATGGGAGTATACACACCTTTGCATTTGAGCATGTTGAAGTCTTCAATGATCTTTGAGTGTACTTTTGTTGGTGAAGATACAACTTATCACCTTCAAAGTCTCTCACGATCTACAAGCCTAGATAGATTTTAGCTTCTCCTAGGTCATCGATCTCAAATATTTCAGAAATGTCTCTTTTGACATCTAAAATTAACTTATCTCTTCTTGAGAAGATAAGCGTGTCATTAACATAAATAGCTAGAATGATTATTTCATTTTGGACATGCTTGATATAGACATTTGATTAAGCAAATAGAGGTTTGAAGCCTATGGAATGTAGTGTTTCGTCCTTCTTTCTATACCATTGTCTTGTTGCTTGTTTCAGACCATAAATGCTTTTATTCATGTGACATCCGTATTTTGGATTTTCTTGGCTTACAAAACCAAGTGGTTGGTCCATGAATAAATCTTCTTCCAATTTTGCGTGCAGGAAAGCAAATTTTCTCATCCACAATATGGATTTTCAGATCATGAGCCACTGCATACGCAAATAACAAGCAAATTATGTATGTTTGACTACCGGTGAAAAAGTATCAGTGTAGTCGATCCCATATTTTTGTGAAAATCCTTTAGCAACCAACCTTGTCTTGTATCTGATGTTTTCTCCATCAGGACCTGTTTTGATCTTATAGATCCACTTGCACTTGAGTGGTTTTCTACCATCAGGTATAGGTGCAAGTGTCCATACATTGTTCTTGTACATGGATGACATTTTGTCCTCCATTTTCTGAATTAGTGATCTTTATCTGGTCAATTAACAACTTCCTCGAATGTTTGAGGTTCATCAGAGAATCCACAAAATTTGATGGTTGTATTAAAAACATCCTGACCATACCTTTCTGGTGGTTTTCATTGTCTGTTTGATCTTCTTACAGGTGGTTTCAAGTTCGATTCTATAGGTTTTAGGTTCGATTCTGATTCGACCTTTTCTGCTGGAATTCGAGTTGACGATTCAAGTTTGTCAGGTACTCAATCTTGACCTCCCTTTGGATCTAGTAACTCTCTTTCATCTTTTGCTTGTTTTTCTTCTGTTGTCGTTGGCAGCTCATAATAATTTTTGAGAATTTCATAGCTGACTAGATTACTGTCTGCTATGTATTTCATCTCATCAAATTTAACATCTTGAGCAACCTTTATCTTGCCAGTTTCGGGTACATAAACACGATAATATGACGAATGTAACTCGAATCCTACCAGATAACCTTGTTTACGGTCTTTTCATTGAGTTTCTTTCTCAGCTTATATGGTATGTGCATATACACTGCGCATCCAAATGTCCAAACATGTGCAAGATTTGGCTTCGACTTCCACCATATCTCATGAGGAGTTTTATCCGATATTCCAGATTTCAGAATACGATTCTGAAGATAATTTGATATAGCCACTGCTTTTGCCCACAACTATTTTGGTGCTTTCGCATGAGTCATCATACACCTTGCAGCTTTCATCAGTGTACAATTCCTTCGTTCAACTATTCCATTGTGTTGAGGTGTGTAAGATGCAGTCTTCGTGTGCATAATACCTTGATCAGTACAATAAGCTTTGAATTCGTTGGAAATGTACTCACCTCCACGATCTGTGCGAATTTGCTTAAGCTTATTGCCTGTTTGCTTCTCAGCCCAATTCGTATACTCAACGAATTTCTCAAAAGCTTAAGATTTAGTACGAATAATGTATACTACAACGAACTTGTTGAAGTCATCAATAAACGTAACGAAGTACTTTGCATCACCCAACGACAATACTCCAAATGGTCCACAAATATTTGAATGCACAATTTCAAGTACCTTAGTTGTCTTATAAACATCCTTACTGAAAGGTGTTCTAGTCATCTTGCCTTTAAGACAGGATTCGCAGGTAGTTCGAATATCTCTACTTTTGATTTTGACTCCTTGAATTCTCTGAATTTTATTGGCTTGGTTCAAGGCTTCCATGTTCATGTGACATAGCCTCTTGTGCCACAATACATTTGTTGATTCCTGAGTTTGATTGACTTGTTCGATTTGAGTTCGAATGTTCAGGTGTATAAATTTTCTTCTCTGTTGCCTTTAGCAACCAGGTTATCAGAGTCTTCCTCGAACAATTTACAAGAGTTCTTCGTGAAGGTTACTGACATGCCTGTATCGACTATCTTAGCAACATATAGAAGATCTTTATCAAGAGTAGGGACATAGAGAACTTCCTCCAGTTTCTTGTCTCCCTGATTCGTGTCTAGCCATAATACACCAGTTCCATCAACCATGTGTTTAGAACCGTCTCCAAGTATAATGAATCTCAAATAGTTTGTCTTCTTGTACTCAAACAAAATTTGTTTTGAGGAAACAAAATGTGAGGTGGCTCCCAAATCAAGTACTACTTCTTGAATTGAATTAGATGAACAGCATAGATCAGTACTAACATAAGCTATTGAATTCCTTGTTTGCCCTGTCTTTTGTGCTGAATTCACACGTGTGGGATGCCCTACACATGTATTTTTGATCTCCTAAGCCCAATAATGCCATAAAGATCAGACTAGCATTGGTTGTCAATAGGAAAGCTGATCATACAAGCAATAATATTGTGTTAAAAGCAAGATCTATCAACAAAACATAAGACTAAGCATCATAAATGCCTCTACTCAACTAGAGAGAGAAAATAGGAAGTACAAAACTCGTGAGAGAGAGGGCACAAAGAGCTTGTCTCCAAATTTGCATTACACACAAATTTCATCATTTTCTCAATGAGAGTACATCACATATATATAGATCCATGGACTCTTCTCCTACTTTGAGTTGAATTGGAGTTGTGAATCCACCTCTCAAGCTATCTAGACTTATTCAAGCCACCTCAATATGTCTAATTGTGCCACCTAGTCTTTTCATGCATTAAATGTGGCATGTAAAGTACAAATGGAAATTCCTACGGTAGCTCGAGTTTCTGCTTCTACCTACCTTGAATATTTTAATCCCAAAAGAGCTCAATTCATCTTTGGCATTTTTAGGACCCCTACTCACAACATTAGATAGATTTTTCAATATTTTGACACTCCTAAAAATGTATCTAATGTGGATCAAGCATTGATCTTGAGTTAAGACCAAGATTAGACCTATGCTTTGAGAAGGCACTTTTGCAAAGTGGCTTTGTGAGAAGATTAGCAATACACGAAGATGTGTCGACATGTTCTAAGTTGATTTTACCTCCAATGAGCTTTTCCCAAAATGTTGTGCCACTTCTTCTTGCATGAAAAATAGGATTGTTTGCAAGAGCTTGTGCCAATATGTTGTCACATTTGATCAAGGAAAGATCATCCTCTTTGATGCACTTTAGCTCCATGATAAACCTCTTGATCCAAAGCACCTCTTTAGTTGTTGTAGTGAGTGCTTTGTACTTGGCCTCACAAGCTGATAGAGATATGGTATCTTGCTTCTTTGAAAGCCAAGACACAAGATTGCCTCCAAGAAAGATAGTATATGCATTAATGGACTTTCGATCCATTTTATCACTTGCAAAATCGGAATCTGAATAGCCAATAATGGTTAGATCTTCATTCTTGTACAATAAACCATAATCTTGAGTAGAAGATACATATCTTAGAACTCTCTTGGCCATCTTCCAATGTTGGATCTTGGGATCTTGCATAAATTGACTCAATTTGTGCACACAATAGCTCAAATCGGGTCTAGTGATAATAAGCCAAATTAAAGAGCCTATAAGACTCCTATAAAGTGTCATGTCCTCGAAGGATCTTTCATCACCTTTAATAGGATCTTTTACATGTTGCTCCATGGGAGTATCTATGCCTTTACAATTTTGCATATTGAATTTTCTTAACATAGAAAAGACATATCTAGATTGACAGATAAAAGCATACTCTTCATGAAAATCAATCTCAAGGTCCAAAATGTAATGGATCTCTCCTACATCTTGCATTTTAAATTCTTTTCCTAAAACATCTTTGGTTTCTTGAACTAACATCAAACAACTTCCACTAAGAATAATGTCATCTACATAGATTAGAAGAATGACAATATTACTACCATCAAACTTTAAGTACATAGAAGGATCATAGTCACTAAGCACAAATCCTAATGAAAGTAGAAAGTTGTTGAGTCTTGAATACTATGATCTAGGTGCTTGCTTCAAGCCATAAAGACTTCTAAATAGCAAACACACCTTAGATTTATCCTTGATAAATCCTTGAGGCTGTTCCATGTATCTCCTCCTCAAGATAGCCATTCAAAAAAGCGTTGGAGACATCAAGTTGAAATAGTTTCCACTTAAAAAATAAGGCAAGAGAGATTATGATTCTTATTCTCACCATCTTTGCTACAGGAGCAAAGGTTTATTCATAGTCAAGGCCATATATTTGTGCAAAGCCTTTAGCACATAATCTTGCCTTGTATTTGTTGATGGAGCCATCATGATTGTACTTGATCTTGAACACCCACTTGTATCCAATGATATGCATGTAAGGTGGTGGATCCACTAGCTCCCATGTGTGGTTGGTGATCAAGGCATCATATTCAATCTTCATGGCCTGATACCACTCCTTGGTATTGAGGGCTTCTTGAACATCTTTGGGCTCCTCATGAGAAACAAAATAAGCATAAGTGGAATTAAGATCCACTTGTTTTTCTTTGTCATCATAAGTGAGCCTCTTGGGCTCGAATCACTCCCTCATGGATCTTCTAGGAGTGAAAATCCGAGGACTTCCAGCTTCAGATCTCGACTCCTCCATATGTTGATTGTCTTCAATAACAATAGGCGATAGATTTTGAGGTTGCTTGATCTCGGCCCCTCCAAGATTGGACTTTTCTTCTTCATGAAAAACTACATCTCTACTATCAATTACTTTAGAGGTAGAGAGCATGTAGATTCAATAGGCTTTCTTGTTGGATGAATATCCAACCATTACTCCTTTGCTTGCACAAGGATCATCCTTCTTTCTCGTTTCCAAGGGAATATGGACATAGCATATGCATCCAAATACTCTAAGGTGTTCAACCTCAAGTTTCTTCAAATAAAGTGCTTCATATGGTGACTTTCCTCCAAGTGCTACATGAGGGAGTCGATTGCAAAGATAGTTTGAACAATTGATGGCCTCACCCCAAAAGTCTTTTGGCAAGGATGCCTCAATTCTAATGGTTTCGGCACATTCACACAGTGTTCTATTCTTTCTTTTAGCCACCCCATTTTGAGATGGTGTATATGCACAAGAAAACTCTCTTTTAATGCCTTCAAGCTCACAATAATCATTAAATTTATTGGAGGTGTACTCACCACCTCCATCACTTCTAAGAATCCATCGCTCTGTTGTGGGCACCCTTCCTCCATCGCTACTCTAACTTGTCCTTGACAAATCCCGGAAGGTGCTAGCCTACGGAAGAAGAAGCGGCTATCTTTACAAACTTAGCAATTGCTATTTTGCTAACAGTCAAGCTCTTCACATAGCCACTTTTGAATCAACTGATATGCTATGGCACTTCAAACTTGGCAACCTTAATTGCAATAGTATTCACTAAACGTCAGCTCAAAATCTAGTAAAAGATTTGCTGATAGTCAACAAGCCAACTTCTCCATGCGAATGCAGTATTATTAGCAAGCATGCTAGGAGGCCCTTCGGTTCAGACTTAGTTCATACATCCAAGGGCCTACTTGACCTTGTACACAACGACATTTGTGGCCCAATGCAGACTGATTCCACAGAGGGAGCTCTCTTCAAATTCTTCAAGCAGTTCAAGGCATCTGCAAAAAATTAGACCCAGAGGAAGATCAAGGTCCTACGCACAGATGGAGGTGGAGAGTACATCTCCATAGAATTCAAGGAGTTCTGCAAGGCCAACGAGATACTTCAACAATATACAACCAGCTACTCACCTCAGTCCAATGGTGTAGCTGAGCGAAAGAATCGGACACTCATCGAAAGTGCCAAGAGCATGATAGCCCATGTATCTCTTCCAAAGAAATTCTGGGCAGAAGCTGTTACTACAGCTATCTATTTACAAAATCGATCCATCACCAAAGCCCTGAATGGAAAGACACCTTATGAGGTGTGGACATGATCAAAACCATCACTCAAACATATTTGAGTGTTTGGATGCATCGCTTTCGTTCAGATCCTTGAGGATCTAAGACGAAAACTAGATGACAAGAGCAAAAAAATGATCTTCATCGGCTATTCCCCAGACCACAACATGTACAAGCTCTACAATTTGGATACCGAGAAGACATTCACTAGTAGAGATGTCATTTTTGTGGAAGACCAGTTCATCGACCACAAAGGTAAAGCTGCTGATAATTCTGACTCACACATCAAGCAACCAGTCAATTTCGATCCAGAGAGTCAACTGCAGAATCTCGACGCTGACTCAGACAATGAGTCAGAACCTCAAAGAATCAACCCACATCAGAGGACCAAAGTTCAGCCTAGAAGGTCAAACAGGTCCAGACAGCCTCCACCCAGATTTATGGATGATCCGGTCTGCTACTTTGTGGAGGAACCAAACACATTTGCTGAGGCGATGTGTACTGACTAGTGGAAAGCAACCATGGACACTGAATTCGATTCTCTTATGGAGAATCAAACATGGACACTCACTGAGCTGCCAAAGGACTAGAAACCAATTCCATGCAAATGGATATTCAAGACAAAGTACGATGCTGAAGGAAGACTAAATCGTTACAAGTTTAGGCTAGTCGCCAAAGACTTTTCCCAGATCCCAGATCTAGATTACTCAGAAACCTTCAGCCCAGTTGTCAAAGATGTGTCGATCCACCTACTCCTCTCTGTTGCAGCTGTGATAGACCTTGAAGTCCACTAGATGGATTCCTAGACCGACGCAACCAGAGGACTACGAACTCAACGGCGAGCAATAGCACCTTCTTGTATGCAAAATCCACAAGGCGCTCTATGGGTTGAAATGGTGACCCAAAGCCTGGTTCCAGAAGATCAACGCATTTTTGATAGAGAATGGTTTCATTCCAAACTCAATAGACTCGAATGTCTATTTCAAGTCTGTATCAGATTGCTTCATCATCATCACTCTCTACGTAGATGATACACTTTTATTCAGTAATAATTTGAATTTGATGAAGGATACAAAATGCATGCCGACCCAAGAATACAAGATGACTACATGGGTCCAGCCCACTATTGTCTCGGAATCCAAATTCAACGAGATTGACCCAGTAGACTGATCTTTATCAGTCAGCAACGATATCTCAACAACATGCTAGAAAAGTATGGAATGGCCAACTGCAAACCCAGTCTTTTTCCACTCGACCCTAGACTAAAGCTATCAAAGGAACAGTCTCCTCAAACTGAGGCAGAAAAGGAGGAGATGAAGCGCTACCTGTTTCAATCCATCATCGGCTCACTGATGTATGCAATGATCTGCACGCAACAAGACCTTGCATATTTGGTCAGTACACTCAGCCAGTTCATGTCAAATCTAGACGTAGCTCATTGGAAAGCACTAACAAAGGTCATGAAGTACATCCAAGCAATGACAACTCTCAACATCTGCTATGGAGGTAGCCAAACTTCTGACATCCTTGAAGCCTACACAGATGCGGATTGGGCAAGAGATGTCGACACCAGAAAATCAACTTCTAGATTTGTATTTTTATACAACCAAGGCCCAATCTCATGGAACAGCCCGAAGAGACCTCAGTTGCATTATCATCAACGGAATCCGAATACATAGCTGCCACCAATGCAACCAAAGAGGCGATCTGACTAAGGCAATTGCTTGCAGACCTGAACCTTGCACAACCACTTCCTACAACAATCTATTGTGACAATCAAAGCACAATAGCGCGACCTCTCAATCCGAGATTTCACTCTCAAAGCAAACATATAGATATCAGGTATCATTATCTTAGAGAGAAAGTGCACATCAAGGAAGTATCATATAGAAATCAGTATCATTACCTTAGAGAGAAAGTGCATAGCAAGGAACTAGAATTGGTTTTCTACGAAACAAATTACATGGCAGCAAATTAATTCACAAAGACTCTATTAAAGGAGAAACATCTCAAATTTTATGATATGTTAAATCTGAAGATCAAAGTTTTTCAGGATCCACATTAAGAGGGAGTGTTAGATTTCTTATGCTCAGCCTTAAACAAATTGTTCAAGTAATGAGCATCCTGAAAAACCGAAGGCCGACAACATATTTTTGGGCCTTCACATTTTTTTCCCTTGAGATTTCTTGTGCCTCAGAAATCATTTTTAGGCACCTTCTCCTTCTTCGTCTTTTGCTCCTTAGCGAAAAATGCGACACACTGGACAAGAGGCCAAAATGCCTTAGAAACCATTCTTAAGGCACCTTTGCTTTTTCCATCTTCTTCGTCTTTTTTCGTTCACAGAAAATGTGACACACTGGCCAGAATGATTTAAACCATTTTTGGACCACCTTCAACTTTTTCGGCTCTTTCTCTTTGTGAAAAATGCGACAAAGTTCTCGAAAAATCTTAAAACCATTTAAGGGCACCTTCGCCATTTTCGGTTTTCTTTGCCGCCTCTAAACTAAGGCACTTTTTGCCTTTCTCATTGCCTTTTAGTTTAAGGCACTTTTAGGCTTTTTTTTTTTGTCTTTTTTGCCTTGCCTTGAATCTAAGGGCACCTTAGGGATTTACATACCTTTAGTGTAAGGGCACCTTCAGGAGTTGCAAACCTTCAGTCTAAAGGCATCTTCGGGTTTTTCGGCTTTTTCATGTTTTTGCTGCATTGGCTGACCGACGTCGCCAACTTATCAGCATCCCGAAAAACAGCTGGACAACCAAATATCCCAAAGGTGGTTGGCGGTTACCAACTTTGTACATATGCAAAGACTGACGTAAATAGCATTAAAAGCTTGTAAGATATTTTGTCTCTCGACACTTGTAAATTTATATATTAGCTGAATCAAGCTATGTAAGTGTTAATTGAGTTAGTTAAAATTCTCTTTCAATTAGAGTTATCTGTAGCCAGTGTTATCACGCTCAACAAGTTGAAGTAATTACTTCAAGCTATTGTACTCATTGTTAATATTGATCAGAGTGCAATTTTTGTCTCACTACTGCGTTGTTCATTTGCACATTTTGTATGAATTCTTCTACTTGAATAATTCTGCTGCTAACTGTTGTATTTCCGTTCCTACACACCGCGCTCAATCTTTGAGCTTCCGCTGTCGCTCATGCCCACACATGATTTTACGACACATTTGCTGGATTTTCCAATCATAAAAAGCTGAAATTGCAATGATAGAACGAATAGTTACCATTTTGGCTACAGGTGCGAAGGTCTCCTCAAAGTCTATACCTTCCTGCTGCTCAAAACCTCTTGCAACTAGTCGTGCCTTGTACTTGTTGAGTTGCCCAACTGCTCCATACTTCGTCTTGTAGATCTGCTTACATGTGATAGGCATCTTACGATCAGGTAGCTCAACCAAGTCCCATGTTTTGTTCTTCGATATAGCCTCCATTTTTGTTTCCATAGCTGCACGCCACTCCTTAAGAACCAAAAACTTTCAAGAAAGCAAAAGGATCCCATTAACATGGAATCCTTTAACATGTTTTGTCACACTCCCTCTTCAACTTTGCTTGCTAGTTTTACAACACTACTTTGATCTAACTTAAGAATGATTTCCATCTTAAGGATAGATCTCCTCTCAATGATCCGAATATGTACAAAACAGTAAACTTCATAATTGATATAGATAATAGTGTCCATATTGGATGTTTCACTATTTCTTACATCAATTTATATTTCAAGATGAAACTAGTACATGAAGAATAACACAGAATGGGAATGGAATGATTCCTCCATGTTTGCACCTTTGAAATCTTTGTAAAACAGCAGCAAACATGTAACAAATGAAAGTGATGAATGCTTGCTTGCATGTCTTCTCCATATTTCACTTCTTGTGAAGTGTATGTGTTGAAATCCACCACGAATGAGCCTCCATTGCCTTCTTGCAATGAAGAATCATCAAGCCTTGGAAATCCATGAGTAAAAGAGTACAACAATGATGCTAAGCCAGCTCCAAAAGACTCCATATAGCTAGTAGGTAGCACTAGTCCTTTTTCAAGATCCGTTGGATACAAAAAGATGATCATAGATTCACCAAATTTTGACAATTTTCACACATTGATATAACATAGCTCAAACATAAAGTTAGATGAGTAAAGTAGGTTTGAACAAGACATCCTTGCTGATCCTTTACCAAAACCTATTTTCTAGAACCATAAATGACATCCATTTCATGAAAACAACAGAATAAGCAATTGGTTTTACGTAAGCGATACAAAATCCACGCTTTTCCAATTGTAAAGCCACCACTGAAGCAATAAAAGCTTGGAATCTGTGCCAACATGCAAAGGAATATCCACATTAGGCAATCAAGGGCCAAACAACCATATTGTATGTTGTGAGACGATATTTTACATGCAAGCAAAGGTTATTTCATTGGAGACATGCACTATGAGCAATGATTATCCTATGCCAAAATTAGAAAGCAATACAATACACCTCACTATCCCTACCACGTTTCACCTCCTCCACCTTCCCCTACATAAATAAGCTTGAAGCCTTACCTTCTTCCATTTTCACACCCATACTTCACGGAGGAGCGATATGTACGGATGTGGGTGATATTGTTTTGTGTGAGAGTAGCATGATCATAGAAAATTTGGCCTTGGAAAGGGCCCTATAAGGATTGCCACATAGGATGACAATTTTTTTGGCAATGTAAAATACTGAAATAAAACCTTTTTCTACCCGCAGTCCTACCCACACAGTCTTCGATGGTTAGCATGCTGTATTTTATCACACTCATTGATGAACGATTTGCCAGTGTAATGTTTATTAAGAACAAGTTAGAATCATTTGGTTGCTTTAAAGACTTCAAGCAATACGTTGAGAATCAAACTGGTCAGAGGATCAAGGCCCTACGGTCTGATTCAGGGGGAGAGTTCATGTCAAATGAGATGGGGACTACCTATCTTCATGTGGCGTGCACCACCAGTTTACCACGAGCTACACTCCACAACAAAACCGCACACTGTTGGAAGTTGCACAATCCATGACAGTAAATTTGCATTTGCCTCAAACCTTTTGGGCAGAAGCTATCTCTACGGCTTGCTATCTGCAAAATTACTCTAGCACTAAAGCGGTTGATTCAAAAACACTGTTTGAAGCCTACTACGGTTACAAACCAGGTTTGAAACACCTGCATGTTTTTTGGATGTCTCTACTATGCATAAGTGCCATCTGATTTGAGGAAGAAGCTGGACCCAATAAGCTGTAAAAGCATCTTTATCGGCTATTCAACTTCACACAAGGCATGTTGTGTTTACGATGTGGTTACAGGCCATATCTCAGTCAGTCGTGATGTTGTCTTCCTTGAAGACAAATATTATGATTTCAAACAGAAGCAACCAATACAAGAGACTGCCATAACAGCTCCACCTTCTAGCGATAGGCTACAACCTACGATTGTTCAAGCAATGGAGTTCATCCCAATGGCTCCACATACCGTCGATGGGCCTAGATCCATGATCGTTCAATTGCAAAATACTATGGTCACAGTCATTCACCAAGGAGAATCGTCTGATCAAGCACCTGCAGTTCGAAGATCTATGAGACAATGACAGCAGCGTGACCGATTCATCCCTCAGGCATTCATCAGTCATGATGAACCTGCCACCGTAGTAGAAGCACTGTCAATGCCCGATGCAAACAAATGGAAAGCTGCCATGGATGCTGAGTATCAATTTCTAATGAAGAACAAGACCTGGAGTCTCGTCATTCCTCCTACAGGTGTAAAGCCAATTGCTTCTAAGTGGATCTTTAAGCTGAAGCCTAAGCCAAATGGATCTAAATCCAAATGGAAAGCTAGATTGGTAGTCTACATCTATCAATCAGAAGGTTACATCCCTCAAGGCAAGGAGCATCTACTATGCAAATTGCATAAGACATTATACGGTCTGAAGAAAGCTCCACACAAGTCTTTGGCAAAAGCTAAAGTGACATGTAAGGATGGAATAAAAATTTCCACTGGCATAACAACCTCTTGGCCATATACCAGCTCAAAAGGTGTTTTCTAATTCGTGGCTTGCTTTGGCGTTGTACAATAGGCCCAGATAGCAGAGAATAACTTTGTTTCCTAGTCTGATCGACTGGTTTCTACTATCTTGGTTAAGATTTTACAAATCGTTTTATTTGTAGACTCAGCTAGTCCATTGCATCTAGGATAGTACGAGGTACTCTTTCGATGGATAACGAAGTAATGAGCCAGTAAACTAATGATGACTTCATTAAGGAAGTGAGAACCTCGATCACTAACAAGATCTATTGGACAACCAAATTTAGTGATGACGTTTTCATAGAGGAAGCATGCTACAGACTTTGCGCAGGCTTTGCATGTTGCTCTAGCCTCTATCCACTTTGTTGCATAATCGGCAATCAAGATATATCGTGATTGTGTGCCACTTGTTGCTAGACTAATAGGTCCAACAAGTTCAATACCCCATTTGTGAAAGGGTTTGCTTTCAAGTATTGGCGTAAGGAGATTGTGATCAGTTTTTTTGGTTTTTGTTGCGCGTTGGCAAACATCACAAATTTTTACATAAGCGTAAGTGTCTTTGAAAAGGGTTGGCCACCAAAATCCAGCCATAAGAATTGCCCTAGCAGTAGCATCAGAGGAGAAATGTCCACCCCCAATAATCTGTCGGACTTCAGACTCATGGGCACAACGACGTGTAATACCATCAACACCTAACTTATATAGTTGTCCCGCAATAAGATGATATGGCAAAGATTTCATAATAAGTTTGATTTTTTGTGCTTTGGTCAACTGAGGATCGATCTCCCCAGTGGCTAGATATCTAGTGATATCATCTGCCCATAACAGAGTTGCATCTATAAAAATAGACATGCATCTGGCAACTCATCATTTATTGGCTCATCAGACGCTTCAGCATTAGGTAATCGAGAAAGATGATCAGCCTGAAAATGTTGTAATCTCTTTCGAATAACAACTCGAAAGTTGAATTCTAAAAGAATCAACAACCATCGTGCAATTCGTCTAGTTTTGCAAGGTTTATTCAATAGGTAAAGAAGAGCATGATGGTCGGTATAGAAAAAAAAACAACTGGCCGAGCAGATAATGTCGCAACTATTGAACAACATAGACTATTGCTAGTGCTTCTTGATCTGTTGTGGAATAATTAACCTCAGCTAGAACAAGCTGACGGCTCAGGAAACAGATTGGAAAATCCTTTCCATATTCTCCGGGTTCCGTTAAAATAGCACCAATAGCATACTTACTAGCATCCGTATACACATGGAGCTCCTTAGTATAATCAGGCACGCGAAGAATGGATGCGGTAACTAAAGCATGTTTAAGATCGTCAAAGGCTTTAATTCTGTCTTCTGTCTAACGATTTAATATACTAATCGCAATTTATCGGCGTAGTGTCTTATAAAAATTCGATAATAACCTGTGTGGCCTAGAAAGATGTAAATTTCTTTCACTGTGCTGGGTAGGAGCATTTCAAGAATGACTTTGATCTTTTCAAGATCAGTGGCGATACCATTTTGAGAAATAATATGGCCCAGTACCACACCATGGGTAACCCAGATCTGGCACTTGTTGGGATTTGATGAAATTTCGAACCTTCGAAAGCGAATGAAAACTTGTTTAAGGGCATCAAGATGCTTATCTTGAGAGGAATGCACACCAAGATCATCGAGATAAATCTCTAGATTCTTGTGCAACAGATCCTTGAAAACTCTGCATCACCCTTTGAAATGTGGATGGGGCATTGCACAAACCGAATGACATAACGTTATATGCAAAGGTACCAAACTCTGTAACAAAGGAATTTTGAAATGATCTTCAGGAGCAATTTGGACTAAGAAATAGCCACTTAAACCATCGAGGAAGCTAAAAGCTTCAACTCTTGCCATAGCTTCGAGGATTTGTGTAGTCAGAGGTAAAGGAAAATGATCATTCTCTATTTGATCATTAAGTTTCTTTAAATCCATGCAGATACGGAGTTTACCATTCTTCTTTGGCACCGCCACAATTGGTGATACCCAACTGGTATGCTCGATTTCATAAATGAAACCAACATCGAGAAGCTTTTGAATATCTTCTCGTATCTTCTCGTGATATGTTAGATTGGTGCGATAAGGTTTTCGCGGACAGGTAGGGCACCATCTTGCAATGGAATTGTATGGATGACAACGTCAGGAGGGGAACCCCTTTCATCTCTTCATAATTCCATGCAAACACATCTCTGTATTTGCGCAATAACTGTTCCAAGTCCCCTAATTGGGTTGGATTCAGGTGGGCTCCTACAGTACGATACGGTCGATGTCTTCATCATCATCCTTCAAATTAAGAGATGTGGTCTTTGTAGGTCCTTCAAAAGAAGTAGATGATAGTTGAGGCTCCTGTTTTGGCTTAACCATACTAATGATGACATCATCAGTATTGTAATCCTTAAAATGCTGGGGAACATCATAAAGTGAATCATCAACTACCTCGTGTGGGATCTTAGTAATATTCTCTACAAATTTATTTGTAGATGATGAAGTATGACTAGGATTTCTCTGATTTTGAATGAAAGGTTTGATTGGCTGTTTAAGCTTTTCACGCATTTGGAATTGCTTATTAGTCAATCATACGTCAACCCTAGAAGAAATTGATAAGGTGTGCAATTCATCAGAAAAATCTAACACGACACACTCTATGGTAAAAATCAAACCGGCAACTTTGATGGGCAAATTGCTTATGTGACCGGCAGGTGTCATCATTCGTTGGTCAGCCATACGTATTTTGTACTTAGGCTTTTTCACTGTGGATATTCCCCATGCCTTTGCTAAGGATAGGGCGATAATATTCACGCTAGAGCCACTATCAAGAATGGCTTGTACGGATGGATAAGATTTATATTGCACTGATAAAGTGATGCTGTTACCTCTAGCAACACCTATATGAAGTAAGCTCATGTCAACAGTATGAACCACTTCAACGTTTTTCGGTTGTCTTGACTCATCTGGTACATCAGGCTGCTGGGAGCTGTGCAATATGGCATCTCGCAGGGGTTTGGAAAACTTGACGGCCGTGTAGAAGGGCATGGTGATTTGAGCTTGTAAGACAAAACATCTCTTTTGAAGTGTTGAAGGGAAAATAACATAACCATTTTAATCAACTTCAGTAGGTGATTCCTCTGGATAATATTGCTCATTAGGAGAGGACGTAGATGTCTCATCTATGTATGTGATAGGATGACCATCATCATAAGTAGTGTCATAGGCTGGTGTGTCATAGGAGGTATTCTGCACTACATGGGCCTGAACTGGAAGTCGGTTTTGTTGGGTTGGCCTGTTGGGTGGAGCATATCCTCTTGGAGTTGGAAGTGCCAAGCGTTGTTGTTGTGGAGGTAGTTGTTGTCTAGGTAATTCCTGGACTTGGACTAGTGTCATATAACGTGGGTTATATGCTGCTTGTGTGTGTGCGCGTGGGGCATATTGTTGAGGTCGAGAGTATTGCATGTTCCGTGGGTTGTACCTACAACTGTGAATTTCTCCATTTGTTGTTGATGTTGTTGATTCATCAACTCAAACTGAGATTTCCAGACTTGGTCGGAATCTCGAGGCTACTTGGACGGTTATCAGGGAATACACGGTGAGCTTTTTTATCTTTTTGGTCCTCATCATCAGAACCTTCATCTTCTTCACGAATGGCGTCGGACATAGCAGATTTAAGAGTAAAATACTCTTCGCTAGGTTTAAGCTCTTTCCGGATGCGTCTGGGAAGACCAACGAGAAACCATACGATCAATATTTTATCAGTTGATTGTTCTCGGACTTGACTTCTGAGACGCTTAAAGCGCTCAATATAGTCATGTACGCGTTCATCTTTTTTTATTTTTATATTACTAAGGCGTACAAATGGGCTTTTTGTGAGTCGGAAAGGTTGGAAGCATTTTAGAAAAGACTCTTTCAACTCTGACCAGTCTTGTCGATCATCACGATCGAGGTTGAAAAACCACTCTTGTGCTTTATCTACCATGGTCATAAAAAAAAGTTGGACTTTTGCATTGTCAGTATATTCTCCATACACTTTGCATGCATTCTCAAAGACTTGTAAAAGTCTATGAGGGTCCACATTACCGTCGAACTTTGGTAATTCCAGTCGAGGTGTTCGTTTATCAGATCGGGTATTATGATGAGCATTGTGAACAAGTTGATCATCAGGGTTAGGGGTCCATCTGGATGGTCCAGGGTCTTGTTGCACCTGAGATCGAAGGTGATAGGGTTTGTTCTCATCATTTGGATGATTGGATGGTGTAAACTCATCCACAAGTTCCTCTAGTAAGTTGGCAATGAGAACTGACGAGATTCAGCTCATATGTGATGCAACTGATAAAAGGGCGACCAAAAAAAATGCTACAAAAAATTTTGTGCGACAAAAAATACTACAAAAAATTTGCAACAAAAAATCCCAAAGGTAAAAATGCTACAAAAAATTTAGCGAAAAAACGACAAAAAAATGTTTGTGAAAAACGAGAATTTTTTTTTTTGACAGTGGCAAAATTCGCAAAAAAAATGTGAAATATTCGCGAAAGATTTGGCGAATAAAGCGAATTTTTTTGGCCACAAGGAAAAAGACGATAGAAAAACAAAAAAAAATTGGAAAAAATTACGCGAGAAAACTTCAAAAAATTACGAAGAAAGTGAGAACGAAAAGCGCAAGAAATGCGAAAGACTTCGTGACAAAAACAAGAAAAAATTGAGACAAAAAAATATTTCGAAAACAGCGACACGATTTTGTTGCAAGAAAAAAAGAAAGAGTTGTTTTGAAAAGAAAAAATGACAAAAAATTAGCGAATAATGCGACGAAAAAATTTGCAAAATTTTTTTAGTGGCAAAATTTTTTGAAAAAAAAATGACGAAAAATTCGCAAAAAATGACAAAAAACTTCGTAAGAAAAAACTGTCCGAGGGTTTTTTTTAAAACGACGAAAAATTCGCCAACAAAGAAACTTTTTTGAAAAAGCGACGAAAATTTTGAGAAAAAGTCGGCACAAATACGTGAAAAATGAAGGCAATTTTTTTGACAAATATTTTTTGAAAAAGGGACGAATAAATCACGAAAAAATGACTAAAAACTTCGTGAAAAAAAAAGTGTCCAATTTTTTTTTTTGAAGTTCGTCGGATTCAATCGTTAGAGAAAGTCTTTTTGTGAAGTTCGTCGGATGGAACTTTCAGATCCAATTTTTTGAAAAGATTCAAAGGAACAAACTCGAAAAATACAGATTTTCTGAGAAAATCGAAAGAATAACTCGGAAATATCTCAAAAAAGAACGGAAAATCTCGAAAAAAGAACACGAAAAAACCAAAAAAAAAAAAGCACGAAAAAACTCGAAAAGTTTCGAAAAAAAAAGCACGACAAATCTCAAAAAATCAAGAAAAATCTCGAAAGAAAACATGAAAAAACTCAAAAAAAAACACGAAAAAGCACGAAAAATCTCGAAAAAAACACGAAAAAACACGAAAAATGCGAATAATATAAAAAAAACACGAAAAATCATGAAAAATGTGAAAAATCTCGGAAAAAACACGAAAAATCACGAAAAACGCGAAACGCAAAACTCGAAAATCGTGAAAATGAAAACAAAAACGAAAACGAAAATCCGAAAACGCGAAAAAGTTTGAACAACCCGAAAAATCCTCAAAAAATTCAGAAAAGAAAATCGAAAAAATTCTGAAAAAACTCCTCAAAAAACTGATTGGAAAAACTCGAAAATACTCAAAAAAATTCAGAAAAAAAAGTTCGAAAATCCTCGAATTTTTTTTTTTGGCGGATGCAATGAACAACGGATGCGAAAAAAAGTGGCGGATGGAAAAAACTGAGAAGGGAATGCAATTCTGAAGTCTGTTCATCGGATGCAAATGATGGATGTAAACGGACTGTTCTTCTGACCCCGGAAAAAAAAACTTGGAATCGGTGGAAGCGGTGAAAAATGATAATTCGATGTTTCAGATTGTCGGTGTCCAGAAATACAACAAACGGTGGCGGTGGGTTTCTGGAACGTGGTGTGTCAGATTGCACAGGTGTGAAGGATCAACATGAGCGTTTGTAAGCAATTGAAGATCTGACAAAGAAGAATCTGAAAGGCGAGCTTGGGAAATGAGAAATGCACGACAGCAAGGAAACAAGCAATAGCGATTCAGAACTGAAAAAGGGTATTTTAAAAACGAGTTCTTTGGATCGAAATTGAAGAAGAATATCAAAAGCGATGCCAATGTTTACGGATTTGACTCTCTCTACTTCAACATCTGCTCTCGCAACGACTCAATGTTTGCGACTGGCTCTAGTAATCTATCAGCGCCTATTCAAACTTTGTTAGCAACGACTCTCTCAATGTTTGCTGTTACTTCACTCGTTCTACTTCTCAACGATTCTAGTCCTCTGTCAGAATCTACTCAATGACAACTTCAGAATCTACTCAATGACAACTCTCCTTCTGTCTGCTGACAGAGGTTCAACATGGCACAGATTCACGTGGTTACAAATCTATATGCAATGGCTCAGCCACAGAATCTAATTGTAGTATAAGAGTGATGTATCCACCAATCAAAGGCACACCTATGACCTGATTTAGAACCTTATTTGATAATGGTAGCTCATCTTAAATATAGGATCTATCAGGAACTTGTTTTCTACTTTCTACAGTTATGTTTCAGTTCTTTCTTTATCGTTACAGTCTGTATTATTGCTAAACTAAACTAAGCAAGAATAGGGAATCAAACAAAATCTACTCCTATTGAAATCAGAGAATCAATATCAGCACAATAACTTATAAACTAAAGCAATGGAAATCCTACAAAGTGCTTCCTACAACTGTCACTCAACAGTTGTAAGAAGAACTCCTCAGGGAGTAGAAATCAGGAGACATCAAAAAATAGTGAAATGGTAGATCAATCTCCAGGTCTTGCACATCTACCCGATACTAATTCCAAACCAAACTCCAAGAGAAGAAAGCATCAACAAGCACATTCATACATCAGTACCCAAACAAGAATGCATGAAAATGGAGCATGAGAAGAAATGCACGTAGAATGACCTTCCATTAACAAAGTAACAACATTTCAATACAGATTACACACACACAATTTTTTGAAGATTTCCATGAATTTTTTTCGCATAGCGAGTTTTGGTTACGAATCACACCACCACAATGAAGCCTTACCACAAAAAAAACAAAACCATGCTCTCAATCCTTTTCTCTTCAGGGATTCTGTGTAGACTAAAATAACTAGTCCACTTGGTCAACCAATCATCTACCACCTAAGGTTTCTTTTGCTTCTTCTCCTTCAAATATGGTTCATTCAAGCTGAAGTCCCAGATTTGGTGAGGATAAGGTCTTAACTTGATTCGGCAATACTTTCATCTGCTGGTCCTACAAATTGTTTTGATTATTCATTTCGTTAAGTGCCACACTCAACTGCTAGCAAATCTACAAATAGGTTAGCATAGGTACTGTTCTCTTGAGACTTGCATTAGCCTCGGCCGTTATTGGTCACCTTAAAAAGTGCCTTTATTATTTGATAGATTTTGAAATTCTCAACAAAAGGTAAAAATAATTGTAAGCTGATTGTTTTTATCTAGTAAGGTCATTCAATTTATAAGAAACTTTTTTTAAAAAAAGTAAATATTAGATTTTGACAAAATCAAAAGAATTAGAGTTCTTTCAAAAATTTATGTAACTATGATTTTTGAATTTCATTCAATATGGATCGAAACTATGAAAATCGATTTCCCTCATTGAATTTTCAGTTTCACTATTACCAATTCATCTCAAACTAATTTTGAAACATCTGGTAAGCCTCAAAATCAACATGTAGTGATTTACAAAAAAATGGACTTTTGTAGATAAACTACTTAATTAAATTGAAAATTTGCTTTTGAACTGCTTTTTACTGAAACTTTATTCATGGATGAAATTCTACTGCTTCACTTTTCGACATGCAATCAGAGCATTTCAAAAAAATTGCAAAATTTGAACTAGAAATTACCAAAACTTATGACGATCATAACTTTGGCTACATAGCACCAAAGTAGTAGATATAAGCAGTTAGCAAGATGCTTGCCATCTCATCCTACTATCTAGGCTTCACACATGTGAGGCCATTGGTAGATGGGTGGAATGCGGAAGGCTAAGCGCAAATGAAATTAGCGTAGGATCAAGGGTGACTGTATAGTCTTGTCCGTTATAGATTACGGTAAAATGATCAGTGTCGAAGGTGGAGAAGGCTTTCTCAACTAGAGAAAGAGTTGAAATTCCGATGGAATCTAGTGCAGTATGCAGATCACATACACACAATCATCGTAGCCACTCCTCACAAGCTCTCAAAGATGGCACAACAAAAGTTAAGTCTATTATGAAGAAACATTATACATATAGCAAAGCCCCAAACTGCATAGGTTCAACAGGTGTCACTAAATTGGCCTACCACCTGCCAATCCAACTTGACCACATGTGGACCACATGAGCGACATGGCTCAAACTGAGAAAATCCCACTGTCACCATGAGACTTACATCCTCCATCTAGCTAGGCTGACATCCTATCAGGCACTTACAAGCACAAACCATAAGATTGTACCCTCACCAAATAGACAGCTAGTAGACATAATGACAAGTCAAAAAGCATCCAAATGACTACTTTGCTTCAAATGTAGCAAATGCATAAACACATACAACTCCGACTCAGATCTAGACTCCCATGACAAGGTAACATGCAAGCCCACACACACTCTCATGCAAACCAACACGAATGATAAAGCATCAAATACATGACCAAGGCCTGCCCATAAGTAGTATCTTGTCGTTCCAACACCTGTGCCACCTGTAGATCCGCTGCTACACCACGATCACCAATCATCTCTAACCATGGCCCACACTTGTAACCAAGATGCCCTCACGTCCAAGCATATTCAACTATCCAATAAGCCCTGAAAGCTGATCCCCATTCATTCTCCATGCTCCAAGCACACGAGTCTACCAAGGACTCAATGAACGAATGTACTTAAAGCTCACCATAGGCTATACCTGAGTAGCTCGCCTATCTCCCAGAGATACTGATGATAGTTTGCCTCTCCTACATCCCATGTAGGCTCAACTTCCCATGCTTGACATTGCCAACTCTAATTTGACAAGTATATAGGCCCCCACCAAGGAGCCTATCTCACCAACACATCCATCATGTCAATCTAAACCAAAGCAAATGCAAATTAGATCCACTATTGTGATGAACAACTCCCCACAATCCATAGTATATCAGGTAGGATAGCTCTAGAACCATGTACAGATCACTAAGTATCCATTACCTGTTGATAGCTCCCCAAGAATCTCTCCACCTGTAGTGCAACTAGACTCCAACTGGGTCTAACCAAAAGCTGCATCATGCTTACCAAATAATAATGGATAGAAACAACATGTGATGCCAACCTGGAGATCACTCATCAAAGTATCAACTGTCACTTCCTGAGCAACCATCTCCATCCTTGCTGGCTCACAACCATGGGCATGCTAGATCCACATCACCCCGTAATGCAAAGAAGATCACTCTCTCCATGAGCTACATCCTTTTATAGTAGGTCCAAACCCTATTTGGCCCCTTGGCTTTCCCTCCAAAATGCTAACCCTACTATTTTTACCCAACTATTCAAATTTGAATCTCCTAAAACTCGCCTCCAAACTTTCCCACACTTTCAGAAAGTGTTTATTCAAATGAAATTTAGACTAATGAACTTTGAAAAGTTATTCTCTAAGTCTAAAACAATTTTAACCTCAATATGCCAAAAAAATATGGAAACATTGACAAAATGATCAAACTAGTTGAATCTTTCACACTCCCTCTTCAACTAGTTTTAGCATAGACTTTGATAGGATTCCACCATGCTTCCAACTCTAAACTCTCTGGAAAAATACATCAAACAAACAATAAATTTGAGTGATCAACATTTTCTTGCATGTTTCCTCCTTCTTTGTCCTTTGTTGCCATGTATCCACCATCAAACTCCATGAATGAGCTTCCATCTTCATCTTGCCTCAAGATACCATCATACCTTGATGACTTGAACATGAATGAGTGACATAATGCGCCTCCAATAGCTTTATTTCCATTAGCAAAACCAACCAAGAATGCTAGTTCAAATCCTACATCAAAACAATGCTCACCAATGTAGCTAGTTTTACCATATCTTGACAATTTGCACACATCCACATGAAAATGCTCAAACATGAGATAGAACAAGTAAAGTAAACTTGAACAACACTTCCTTGCTGCTCCTTTGACCTTACTTGAGTCTTCAATATGCTGCAAAAACAGATCCATAACACCTTTGCCAATTACCTCTCCTTTGATGCTCTTGACTAGCTCCAAATTGCCAACTTCCCTTTTGACTAGTTGAAGCACTTTGAGATCAACCTCTTGATCTTCAACTTGATCATCAAAGTCATTGAAAAAAATTTGTTTTCCAGATCCATTACTTGATTTTACAGCAAGACAACATCCATCCACTTGCATAGCTCCATGTACACAAGAAGATCTTCCAAAAGATGTTCCACTCTTCATAAGAGATCGATACTTGAGATCCATTGTTGGATCCACTCCTCTTCTTTCCTTGCTTGATCTACACTTGTAGGATCATCCAAAGAGGTTAGGAAAGCAACATAATTTCCAGAAACTACTTGCTTACCCTTTTCATCATATGTGAACCTTGAAGGTACTTGTCTTTCTCTTGATGTTCTCCTTGGCTTTTGGCTTCCATCATCATCACCATCCAAAGTAATATCCTTTTCATGTACATCAAGAATGTTAGATCCATCCACATACCATCAATCATTCTTGAAGACACTTTTGAAATGTTCTCCTCATAAAAAATGACATCTCTACCAACAATCACTTTGTTTATAGTCTCTCCATAAAATGTAATTCATAAAAAGACAGATACCAATTACACCAAGTAGGGGAATAGACAAAACCCATGGGAATACCACAAAACTTGTCTCCAAGTCTTGTTAGCTAGTCTCACAATGCAATTATCAATCAATAACTCATTCCATTGGCAAAGTATTATTTTGTTCATATGAGTCCATTTTTCAGCCGGTTTGTTTACCCACTTCCATTTAAATTCCCCACGGTTGGGTTTTTATTTATAGACAAGACTTTCATTCTGACACACATCAATTACAATTTAGTATCTGAAGGTGAGATTTGAAAGCTTAAAGAGACATTTGAGAGTATCATTTCATTGTAATATTTAAGTCAATGCTCGATCCCTTGAGCATTTCTATAAAACAGACTCTTATGATTGTTAATGGTGAGCCATAAAGCATCTTAATGTCCATCGTTGGACAATAGGAAGTGTATACATAAGAAGCTACAATAAAAAATGAATGTTTTGCTTGTTGTCCATTGCTGGGGGTACAAGGAGCCCATGAATCACATAAAGCATCAATGATATGAGAGTAAATGATCCTACTATCCATCGTTGTGGATAGTAGGAGGTGTATTTGCAAAGTTTGAAAAGGTTGATAGAGCTTGTTCTTTATCGCTGGACAAAATGTCTACCAACCTTACGATTCATTTTTTAGAAGTATGAAATTGAGCCATCTATCCATCGTTGGATAGAGGCTATCATTTTTGTTTTATTGAAGCCAAACAACAACATATGATAGGGCCATCCCATCGCTATCTACCAGAGCTTGTCAAAGCAATTTTATAGTTAAAAAGGTAGCAAGCGGTTCATCGCTGCCACCTGAGCATGTAAATCATCTTGAAGAGATGTAACTGATGGTTGACTGTCCATCATTGCCAATGAGGTGGGATGTACATGTTTCTTCTTAAAAAAAACCGTTTGATCTGTCCAAGTCATCATAATAAACTCATATGATCAAGATCTGGCCATAGCTGAGAGTTATCAAGGAAGTATCATACTGAATACTAAAAGCATGAGAAAAGAGTGCTAGAATAGCAAAGCATTGAATTGAAAGGTGCTTACCGTATTATAGTATCTTGTCAAATAGCGAACTGGTAGGGTGCACTTGTTGTAGGTGAGAGACAAGGGAACTCTTCATGGTGTTGTGAGGAACAATCGTCGAAATTGCATGCTTATATAGTGTCATGCAATGTAGTTTCTCGGAAGGTCATGAGTGAGGGTGAAAAAATTAAGGATTTAAAATTTTAAAGTTTTGTAGAGTCTTTTTTAATTGGAAGTGGGAAATCTCTTTAGTTAAGAAAAAAAACTTTAATGCAAGTATAGAGGGTTACTTGAAATAAAACATTGTGTTTTTGAGGAGGCGGTACATCTGTTGTTGTCCACTCGTTTGGTAGCAAAGTAGGCTGAATATAAATGAAGAAGCATCCATGAGAGAGAGAGAGAGAGAGAGAGAGAGAGAGAGAGAGAGAGAGAGAGAGAGAGAGAGAGAGAGAGAGAGAGAGAGAGAGAGAGAGAGAGAGAGAGAGAGAGAGAGAGAGAGAGAGAGAGAGAGAGAGAGAGAGAGAGAGAGAGAGAGAGAGAGAGAGAGAGAGAGAGAGAGAGAGAGAGAGAGAGAGAGAGAGAGAGAGAGAGAGAGAACCCACCATCCGTACCCACAGTTTGCAAGGTGTCTCAAGGGGCAGTTAGCACCCTTCAGATGGAGATAACTGTCCACCAAGAGAAAATCAGCATTTCTTGGGAGTGCAAACATCAGTCCAAAGAACATATTGTTTTAGAAAATATTGTTGGTGATCTTGTACAGTTTCACTTTCACAAAGCCATTTCTTTGAAATGCCATATCGATGTTATTGACTTCATTAATAAAAGCTCCTTGTTAGTTACAACAGTACATAGCAGCGATAATCTGTGCGATGATAACTTTATAAGAGTTAAAGATCGGTCTATTGGATGCTAGGTGCAAGAACTGGAAAAAAGAAAACAAAAGCTCCTTTCTTTTGTCAAATTTCCTCATATGAAAAGTCCCCAACTCAAAGTCAAAGGTAGTGATAATATTTAAAAAATTTACCATATTGTCATTAGCCTCTTCATTCTTGATGGTCAAGTACTCCAAAGGATAAATCCACTTAGCATTATCATAGGCACGAGGTTGTTCTTTATCCAGAAATAAAAGCGCATCCAGATTGTTAATAAAACAAATATCGTCTATATACCGAAAGGTATTCTTGAAAGCATGTAAGTACTTTATTTCACCAAGTCTGGCAAGTCTCTTCATAAAATGTAATTCATAAAAAGACAGATACCAATTACACCAAGTAGGGGAACATGCAAAGCCCATGGGAATACCACAAAACTTGTCTCCAAGTCTTGTTACCTAGTCTCACAATGCAATTATCAACCAATAAATCATTCCATTGGCAAAGTATTATTTTGTTCATATGAGTCCATTTTTCAGCCGACTTGTTTACCCAGTTCCATTTGCATTCCCCATGGTTGGGTTTTTATTTATATGCAAGACTTTCGTTCTGACACACATCGATTACAATTTAATATCTGAAGGTGAGATTTGAAAGCTTAAAGAGACATTTGAGAGTATCATTTCATTGTAATATTTAAGTCAATGCTCGATCCCTTGAGCATTTCTATAACATAGAATGCTCAAAGCACCATCTTTTTCCAAATGCGTAAATAAGTCATTAGCAACAACCATTTCCGAAGAAGAGTTTTCATCACCTCCATTGATGAAGTTAGCTCTCTTCTTACCTTTTCCATATTTGCACTTGACATGTAGTTCCATTGAAGAGCCACCAAGACTTTGAAATCTATGAGTAGAAGAGTTCAAACATGATACTAATTTAGCACCACATGACTCCATTTGACTAGTAGGTAGCACTAGTCCATCTTCAAGGTCCAATGGATCCAAAACATTGATCATAGATTCACCAAAAGTTGCCAAGTTAGCACAACAATAACTATCTCCAAGAAGCTCATTAGATCTCAACCTAGATCTAGCATAAGGAAGTTCTTTAGACTTTGCATAAGATCTACCAATCTTATTGATGCTAGAAATTGACTTTTGAAAGTTCAGAGAACCACCAACATCCATTTCATTCCTCTTGTTAGACATAACAAATGCATCAAGCTTGTAAAGTCTACCTTGTCTATTGCCCCTAGCAATCAAGACATCTCCCTTGGTAATGAAGCAAACATCCTCAACAAATTTTGTCCTGTACCCTTTTTTTAACATTTGACCAACACTTAGCAAATTCCTTGAAAGTGAAGGAATGTAAAGAAAACCATCAAGCCTTACATTCCTATTAGTAGAAAGGCAAATAGGAATTGAGCCAATACCTTTGATCATACACTCACCACCATTTGGCATGTGAACCACTTTCTTGGTTCCAACATAAGAGATCAAAGAAGTAAAGAACTCCTTGTGACTAGTCATGTGTGAACTAGATCCACTATCTATCCACCATGAATCCTTGTCACTTCCACTTGACATTAGACTTGAAGAACACATCATGAGAGAATCACAAGAATCTAGATCCTCATTAGAAGTACCAAAGTTGTTTTGCTTGATACCTTCATTACTTTGCTTCTTATGACATTCATTTGCAAAATGACCTTTTATCCCACAATAAAAACACTTGAACTTTGACTTGTCTTTCTTTCTAAAAGAAGTAGAAGAGGAGGAGGAAGAGTGATCATCATGATCCGAGTTACCACCTTTGGACCATTTTCCTTTGCCTTCACCTTGCCTTTGACTTTGCCTTTTGTGAAGAAAGCCTCTTCACCTCCACCTTGCAAGGATGCACCATCAAGCTTTGATTGCAACCTATGTTCTTCAGCCAATAAGATTTCTTGCAAGTCAACCACACTTGGCAAGACTCTTTGAATGGCAAAACTTTGCACAGGGTTAGCATGTTCATCTAGCAAACCATTCAACATAACCTGGACTATTTCACCATCTTTTATTCTTTCATCAATGCGTGCTAGATCATCACTTAAGGACTTAACCTCAAGACAAATGCATGAGCACTTTCACCCTCTCTTTGTCTACTAGAAAATATTTGCCTCCTTAGGATCAATACCCTAGATGTGGACTTTGATTCAAAGAGCTTCTTCAAGGCATTCCATGCCTCACTTGCACTTTGACTATTACCAACTTCCTTGAGAAGTTCATTGTTAACATTCATTTTAAGGATATGAAGAGACCTTTTGGCCTTCTTATCAAACCTTTGTTGCTCTTGAACTGTGGGTGGTCTCTCTTCAGTTCCTGCAACTATGTCCATGAGTTCATTCAACTCAAGTAAGGATTCCATCCTCATTTTCCAGGTAGAGTAGTTTGACAAACTCAACCTATCATTAGTTTCTAACATGATCCCACCATTGGAAGCCATGAATATAATGATTTTTCAACTTTTAGGATCTGTCCTAATGCACCTAGCACTCACTTTCCTCTCAACAAATGATGGATAAGGAGATCTCAGAAGATCTAGGACCCTAAAGCACTTCTATCTTGAACCTGGCTGGTTTCCAAGCATAGAAAGGAAGATTGAAACACATGCAACACTTTGCACACACTAAGAATGGATTACAAACTCAAATCAACTTGAACACACTCTTTATTATGCTCTCAAACTTTCCAGAAAGTGACCAAATCAAGTTATGGTGTGAAGAGTTACTTGCATTCTTAAAAAATACACAAGACTAGGCTGCCAAGAATACCTAGAATTGAACAAACTTGATAAACATATGATCAACACACTAAGATATTGATTCAACCTATAAAACCACATGTAAACCACACTTCTAAAAGTTTATAAACTCTAGCAAATGATAAATACAAGCTTTAGAGTGAATGGAAGAGCACACTTAGTGAATCACAAGAGTAGCTTCACTAGCTTGTCAAATCTTGGTGTTTAGATGTAGATCTAAGATCACTTCTCATGAGAATGTTCCTCAACCTAGGATTGTCTCAAGACTATCTATGAGGCTAAGAACACCTCTAGGATCCTCACTCTTAGAAATCAAATCTTCCAAAGTAGCCAAAAGAGTGATGAGAGTGCATCTAGTTATGTTTTGAGAGTAAAAGATATTCATAGAGAGCTTGCTTGCATTGGCGATTCCATCAATCAAAATGAGCTAGTCCAAGTCATTCTCAATGGCTTGAGAAGTGAATTCGATAACCTTGTCCAATGCTGTGCCATTAAGGAGGAGCTACCAAGTTTGGAGGCTGTCCAAAGTGTGCTAATTTCTGAAGAATCAAGACAAGAGTACAAGCTCTTGAGGATGTGACAAGCTTTCTCTCACTCATAATGATGGCAAAGCCCTCTTTGCCAAGGACAAGCACAAAGGGAGGAGCAAGAACCAATATCAACAATCCTCAAGCAAGGACAAAGCCAAATCCAAAGACAAAGATGAGGAGGAAGATGATTCCTATAATGCTTCATCATCCAAGCTCAAGAAGAAGAAGATCGATGTTTTTATTGTGGCAAGAAAGGCCATTATGCCACCAATTGCTTCAAGAAGAAGAATCAACTCAAGCAAGCCAACATCACCAATGAGAAGGAAGACACTATTGCAAGTGATGGAGAGGGATCTCTTATGGTCTCTAGCTTCTCATCCACTCCTTTCAAGAAGGACGGCTTATGGTATATTGATAGTGGAGCCTCTTCACATATGTGTAGCTCCAAAGATTCTTTCTCTTCAATTGCACCTTATGATGGAGTCAAGAAATCAATATACACTGCAAATGATTTTGAATGTCCTATTGAAGGCATAGGGAACATTCCCTTAAAGCCTGCATCCTCTAAAATTATTTCTCTCTCTAAAGTTCTTTATGTGTCTAAGCTTACTAAGAATCTCAGTAGTGTTGGCCAATTGCTTGATAGTGGCCTTGATGAAAAATTCAATGTTGATAGAAGAATGATGAGATACTTGCATTAGGATCTAGATTTAGAGGCATCTATAAACTAGATCCAAATGAATATGTGAATGCTTGTAATGTTGCTCTTGTGAACAAGCTCTCTATGGAGGAATTATGGCATAGGAGGTTGGGACATCCCAACTACAAATCCATGCTCTCTATGATCAAAGAGGCCAAAAAAGGAGGAACCAGCTCAGTGCCAAGATCAGTCTATGCAGACGGATGAGCCAACCTCTCACTAACTATCCCTTCTGTTGAGATGTCTGAAATCCTGTCTGAGAATAATTGGTACATGCATCTTGTAAACAACACATTGATCGATAACCCTCTCACACCAATGGGGAATCAAGGAATGGGAGGATATCCAAATTTGTCATTCCAGAAAGATTATAACAGGAAGCGTAATTATTTCCTTGCTACAAAAGCAATGACCTTGGAGCAAGTGAACGAAGAGAACGAAGCCCGAGCTAAGGCTATTTTTCACAGCAAGCCAGCCAATAGAAAGCGACAGAGAAGAATGTAAATAAACTGTTTGCGAGCTGCTGCACAGCTGAGGAAGGGGATATGTGGAGCCTCATGATCCCACATTATCCAAGTTTTTGTTATATATTGTAAGTTTTTTTAATTTTTATACATGTAAATGTGCTATAGTGCCTAAATTCATGTAAAGGCCTATTTGCACTTTGTAGATTCACATTTAGGGTAGAATTTGTGATGTTCTATAGAGATGCAGTAGCGGATCTCAACTGACAATTTGACGGTTGGTAAACGACATTGAGGCCGGTGATCATTTCTATAAGGTCGACACTTTGTGCCATTATACTTACGCATTTGCATAGTTCTGAGTATCAATAGAGAGAGTAGAGCAAGTTTCTATAGCTTGAGCATACTTTCCCTTTGCCATCTTTTACAGTATTAGTTCTTATCATTTGAGAGAATACACTCTGTATGATCTATAATTGTTTGTGATACCGTTCTGTTTGCATCACACATACTTCTCATGTTTTACTGAATTTCAGTCTGGAATTAGTTGAAGCTATTAAGCATAACCTTTAGCAGGACTTCTTTCAATTATGAATGAGCTATGTGTTCAGATAATGAGTTTGTTTGATGCTCTGTTCTATTTGCTTCCTGCGATAAGAACTAATTCTCTGTGTTTGATTAACAGGAATCTTTAGCAAATGCGATTCTGTTTGATGAATCTATTTGCTAGTTGTTGTCTAATTTGATTGATTGACTGATAGCAAAGAGCCTAAAACATAAAGTAATCTTTACAACCGCAGACCTTGACCAAATTGTTTCATCATTGGTGTTCCTGGATGCCAGTTTACCCAAATATCTTTGGATAACCAGATATGTCGTTGTATTACTCACTGTGAATATTACACATCCCAGTCTGTTTACCATCATACATACATTTATCATACAAAAGATGATATTATTATCTCTCTTGGAAAACGATCAAACCTTTTATACTCCTTAATTCATTGATTTTGTGGAAATCTATAATGACTAGGCCACCGCAGAAGCCTAAAGAACGTAGTGTTTCGTCCTTCTTTCTATATCATTGTCTGGCTACTTGTTTCAGACCATAGATGCTTTTATTCATGTGACATCTGAATTTTGGATATTCTTGGCTTATAAAACCAAGTGGTTGATCCATGAATAAATCTTCTTCTAATTTTGCATGCAAGAAAGTAGTTTTCTCATCCACAATATGCATTTTGAGATCATGAGCCACTACATAAGCAAATAACAATTGATGTGTATTTGACTACTGGTGAGAAAGTATCAGTGTAGTCGATCCCATATTTATGTGAAAAACCTTTTGCAACCAACCTTGCTTTGTATATGATGTTATCTCCATCAGGATTTGTTTTGATCTTGTAGATCCACTTGCATTTAACTAGTCTTCTTCCATCATGTATAGGTGCCAGTTTCCGTACATTGTTCTTATACATCGATGACAATTCGTCCTCCATTGCTTGAATCCAATGATCTTTATTTGGTCCATCAATGGATCGCTGGTCTTTCTCCGAATTTCCTCTTGAAGTAGATGACCGATCACCTTTTAAAGTGTCAGGTCAGCTATGTGGAGATCATGACAACAAAGTGCTTATAGAGCTTCGGAAAAGAAGAGAGTAGGGTCATTATGGCGTCATCATCTTGAATGGCACATCCCACAGCTGATAGTTGATTCAACAAGGACTTGAATTAGACATTCTCAGAGTTAAGATCTTCCTCCTAAGGTGTAACCATGTGGTTACATTTTAAGTATCGTACATATTAGATAACAAGTCCAGTGCTTCCTTGGAGGACTTGCAGGTGGTAATGTAAGATATTTGGCATCCACTTTGAAGTCAAAAGGACAATCAATATTGTGTTCAAAAACAATCTTTCTATTTCTGTTCCCAACATTCTTCATGTGCCGCAGTTATCTAAGAACTATTGTCAATCTCCAAGATAACTGACGAGGGCTATACTGTTACCTTCTCATCTGAATAGTGTACAATCTTTGATGAAGATACAACTCTAAGTACCTGCACTAGGGTTGAAAATTTATATGTACTGTCCAACTCACTGCATTAGCTAGTGTTTCAAATGATGATGTAAATGATGATGCTATTCTGTGGCATAGTCAATTTGGCATAGTCAAGATCACTTTCTTACATGCATTGTAATAATTTAGTTGATGGATTGTATTTCCCTCTTTCATTAGATAAGAAATCATTTTTCTGTGAATCCTACATCTATGGCAAACACTCTAGAATCAGGTTTCTCAAATCACATTCCATCAAAACAAAACATGTATTAGATATTGTACATAGCAATCTATGTGGTCCAATGCCAACTCCATCCTTAGGAGATGCAATTTATTTTATCATCTTCATAAATGATTACTCTAAAAGGTCTGCAGAAGCCTTTGAATGCTTCAAGAAGTTCAAAGCCATGTTTGAGACCCAAACATCTACAAGGTGAAAGCATTCTGAACAGATGGTAGTGGCGAATAAAACTCCAACAAAAACGAACTCGAACTCGAAACATTTTTATTCGTGTTCAACCTCGAAAGATTTGTGAAATATATTCTTGTGGTAACTTGAAAGATTCATGAACAGATTTCTTGTGGTGACTCAAAAGATTCGCGAACAAGTTTTTGCTGCGAAATATTTTGTTTCTTGTTCAAATCTCACCTGTCACGAAACTGTCATCTGTCACGAACAATTCACAAAATATTCTTGATTCTTCTCCAAGCTCAAAAATGTCAACTGTCGCGAACAATTCGCAAAACACAAAGATGTAAGAGACAAAGTGTCATGAACAATTCACAAAACACAAATCTTAGACGAAGAGATAAACTGTCATGAACAATTCGTGAACAAAAATTATTTGAGCCTAGAAACAGAGTGTTTATTTGAATATCAACCGTTGTAGTAAATTGTTCGATGAAGATTTTGATAATCTGGTTGCTAAAGGCAACAGAGAAGGAAATTTGTATCACTTGAACATTCGAACTCGAGTTGAACAAGTGAATCAAACTCAAGAATCGACAGATATTCTGTGGCACAAGAGGCTATGTCACACGAACATGGAAGCCTTGTACCAAGCCAACAAAAGTCAGAGAATCAAAGGAGTCGAAATCAAAAGTTGAGATATTCGAACTACCTGCAAATCTTGTCTTAAAGGCAAAATGACTAGAGCACCTTTCAGTAAAGATGTTTACAAAGCAACCAAGGTACTTGAAATTGTGCATTTAGATATTTGTGGACCATTTGGAGTATTGTCATTAGGTGATGCAAAATACTTCATTACATTTATTGATGACTTCAACAAGTTCACCGTGGTATGCTTTATTCGTACAAAATTTGAGGCTTTCGAGAAATTCGTTGAGTATACGAATTGGGCTGAGAAGCAGATAGGCAATAAGTTGAAGCAAATTCGCACAGATTGTGGAGGTGAGTAAATTTTCAATGAATTAAAAGCTTACTGTATTGACCGAGGTAGTATGCATATGAAGATTGCATCATACACACCTCAGCACAATGGAATAGCTGAATGAATCTCTGTTTTGCTACTTGTATTTTTGGTCGTGTTTTTTGAACACAGACGTAGACCTACAAAACTACTCTATTTTTGTCACCTGATAAAATACATGAGATTCTGCACACATTCCATAATCCGGATCAAAGGGTAATCAATCATGATATATTTCAATATTTGAATGTCAAGAATCTGAAGTACATTGAAGGCCTGGCTACCTTTAATCACTTCAATATCATTTGGACCTTTTTACGGTTCAAATGTGGTCGGCAACGAACCTGCTAAGAACTGCAAAGGCAACAACTACGGTTTTAACGAAGGTGTAGTGGAATTTTGCTTTTTGTTTTTGTTTTGTTTTCAGGGTCCTAAGAAGTGACTACAGATCACAGATCATGACAAAATCAATCAAGAAGAAGAGTCGAACGATGAAGTGGAGAAGAGAAGAATTTTATTTTTTGTTTTACGTTTTCGGGTGAGTTGTTCAGTGTCATGCTTGTTGGTAGACTTTCATGCACAGCTCTGTCCACATTTCGTATGGTGATATGGATGATGTTGTTTATGGAGCAGATCATGGAAGAACGTTGGAACAGGGATGGAGTAGAGATGTGCATGTGTTCAAGCGGCAACTGGTGCCAAATGTTGGCGGATACTACACTGTAGAATCTGATACTGTTTCTTTTTTGTTATGGCATCTATTTTATGCCTGTCACCAGGGACTGTGGGCATGTCTTAGTTTTATCTTGCTTATTACCATGCCTAGATCAGGCAGAAATATTCTCGGGGTTGTAGTATGGTCCAACCTGTCACGGATACTCAGATTTCGAACACTCTTGAACTCTTGAAATCACTTGCAATCATTCTACCATGCAAGCACACCAAAAATGCCCAAAAATAGCTCTTCTTGAAACAGGGTTGGGCATTATTATGGCACTTAAAAATAGAATGCTAGAACGGATCATTGCAAAATGGAAACTAAAATACTTGCAAAATCTGACAACTAGCCTAGCATGCCACATTTCTCATAAAAAAATAGAAAACTAATTCCTACAAGCATTCAAGAATCAAGAAGCTCCATCTTCTTGGTTCTTGAATTTTCCCAGAAACTCAAGAAACCAAAACGTAAATGAATTTGCAAGATCTATACCACATTATTGGCTACAAATTTCTTGGATGCTTGCAACCTACTTTAATCCACAAGAAAACATGAAATCTAATCCACAACTAGGAAAGCAAGAAAACTAATCCACTCTAAATCCACAACCACACACAATATGAATGGAAGGGCATGATCATAGGGGCATCACTCAAGAAAACCATCATGATCAAGGAGCTCAATGATGTATCTAGCTCATGGAGGCTCTTCTCATTTCAGCATGGAGTTGATACAAGACACAAAAAGCTCCTCTTCACAAAGAGGGAGTCCCTTAAATAAGCAAGAGAGCTCCTTAGGTGGCATCCTAGTGGAATTTCCACATTTCACAAATTACAAGTGGAATAATGCTTTCCACTAGAGGTCACCATCAAAAGGTGGCTCACTCTACTTTCTTTGAGAGGGGTCTACTTGCATTTAATACATTTGCTTAGAAATACTAGTTCCTACATGGTCATTCCATCTTCCGGGATTCACCACGAGGCTTACATAGTTCTTACATGTCTTTCCTAGCTAGTATTTCTCGGCTCTCATACTCGGCTCTCAGTCTTCATTAGTCTCGTCTTCTCAAATACCTCCTCGGTCTAAGGTGAGAGGTGCTCTTGAGTTGCTCTGTCCGAGTATCTTGGGGATTCGTCAGAACCAGCCAACAGGATTGATTCGCTAGCTTGATGGCGAATCTTGCTGGCTTCAACCCTTGTAGACCCACTTTTCATATAGAGTAGGAGAAATCAAATAGACACCTGATCCTCCATCTACTACTGTTGCTTCATCCTCGTATCTCTTGTGTTTGATTGGCAGGGTGATGTTCCAAAAGGCTTTTAGCTTGTGGCGCAATCCGTAGTAATGCCCATGTGAAAAGGTGGTTCATGACTATGCAACTGATCGTTCTGATCAGTGCACAATGGTGAGCCTATTTGTAGTTCCCGTTCGCCATCAACTGGAGCTCTAAGGGCTTGAAACCCAAACCAACCAGCCAAAAAACCCAAAAAAAACACACCAATCTGCATTTTGAGGAAAAAAGAGTCTAAAATCTCATCAGATTTTAATATCTCCAAAACCAGTAAGAGCTGGCAACAGCTCCAAAGTACTGTCCCAGACCTGCATAGAAGCCTGCGAGAGTTATTTCCAAGCAGATTGCAAAAATCAGAGAAAAATCATTCAAAAATTCAAAAAAAAACCCTTGAAAAAATTCAAAAAAATGCAAATCTTCACCAAAACTCTCGCAGAGCCCTCTGAAGTTCCATCTCAGTGAGACCAGGACACAAAATCTTGTGAGAGTTAGTTTGATGTCTAAGTGCCTGTGCGAGAGTTCCCAATGAAAAAAATGTGAGAAAATACCAGAGAACCCTCGCAGACACTAAAATTTTCGTCAAGAACTCTCGTAGAGGATTCTGAAGTTCCATCTCAGTGAGACAAGGACACAAAAGAGCTTGCGAGAGTTAGTTTGATTCCAGTGAGCAAAAAATTGGGTTTAAGAGCTAAAAAATCACTAAAAAAAAGAAGAACCAGCAAATCCTTCCAGTAAGAACTCTTGCAAACATTTCAATCAATTTAGAATGTCAATTTCCATCAGTGATAAAGCCTGCGAGAGTTAGTATAGAGATTTCGTGAAAATCAAGCCAAAATAGTGGTTTTGAACCCTTGCATACAATGAAATTTTCACTAAGTGTGAGAGTTAACTCTCGTAGAGAAATCCAGAGTCAGATCTGACCCAGATTCAACTACTGTGATCCTTGCGAGGGTTACTTTCCAAATATTTGAGAGATATCAAGGTTTTTTACTTGCAAAATAGCTAAAGAACCCTCGCACAGCCAACCCTCACATAAGATAACCCTGACAGACTAGATCAGTGAAAAGATCTTGACCAAATCTAGCTACTATCAAAATCTTAGATCAATCAATGCAAGGAGTAAAAAAGTTATCAAGGAAAAACCACCATACAAGGCCTAAATTTCACTTTCGGCCGATCAAATTGATCAAATCCTTAAGATCCAGACTGCATCCCACTGTACAAGCAAGATCCAACTACTTTGGAACCCACCATCGAATGAATCTGAGATCTGGATGATCAGTAGCAAGAAGGACAACAAATCAAGCACCACACCTTCCCAGATTAGCAGTTGTGCAACAAGAGGTAGAACCGAAACTAGCACTCATGGATCCAATAGGCCAACCCATACCTGTCGCTCCCTTGCAAGCAGTCCAAAGAGCACCATGGATGGAAATACCAAAATATGACGGATCATCAGATCCCATCCGCTTCCTCCAGATCTACGAGCAAGCTTGTGAGATCTACGACAAACGGACACCTACAAAAAAGTTGATGTTGTTTCCCATGTCCTTATTAGCAATTGTTCAGGATTGGTTTTTCAACTTGTCAGAGAAAGAAAAATCTACCTAGGAAGTGGTTAAAGCGGCTCTCATCACGTGTGGCTTAAACCAAGGAAGTTCTTGGAAGACCCGTTTTTCCTGCTGAGCAAAGTCAAGATGGGAAAATGAGAAAGGGTCAGGGACTACATTGAATGGGTCAAACATCTACGATCCGAGTGCAGTGCAGTTCTAACTCCTGATCATGCGGTAATCATGCGGTTCCTAGCTGGACTACCACGGAGCATCAGAAGCGAACTGAAACGATAGGAGCAGTACGCTACTTTGCAAGAATCTATGGAAGATGCCATCAAGGAAGAGGATGAGGGATCTGACGATGAATATCCATCCACCCATACTCCTACTTTCTTGATAGCATCATCATCATCAAATGCATATGCGCTATCCATAGAACTGTTGTTGGATCAAATGACAAAATTACACAAATAGCAGATGGAGCAACTTACGGCGCAGTTTGATCAAAACATGAAAGCCTTACAAGGAGCTATAGCAACAACGTCACATATACCGGAACCAACCCAGCTAGAGTATCCTCGACATGAGAATATATGGTGTTTAGTATGCATACAAAACCATACAACAAACGAGTGTCCAGTCCTAAAGCAAAATCTAAGACTGACACATAGATTTTGCCATCTATGCAATGCAACATCACACGATATTTTGCCCATTTAACCCCCGAATTGTCCAACAGAAGAGAAGTCCTTATCAGACTTCTTATCCATATCATCAAGGACTTAGAATTTGCTTTGCACAGAAACACAGATCATGCTACACAGTAACACATGTGAAGAATTGAAAAAGATTATCTATGTTAGATATAGGGGTCTTATGTTTTTTTTACATCAAGCATCTAGGTGTAGGATGTTGATAGGAATAAATTTGGCATAGATGGCAAATTATGCATTTCCACTTGTAATGCTACTATTGAGCCAAAATAGAGTAAGAGGCTAAACACTTGCTAATTAGAGTGTAGACAAGTGTAAAGTTTTTGTTTGATGAATTCCAAGAGGTCCAATAGGATTTAGAGGTGGAACCTTGTGAGGTCCAATAGGAAATTGAGGTGTGCTTGAATATAGTCCAATAGAATTAAGAGGTGCATAGATCAATGATCCAATAGGATCAAGAGGTGACAAAATATGGTCCAATCATAGTTAAGCATAGTGGTAGCTCGTGGACCTACTAGTATCATTGTACTCCTCATTTTGAATGTAATTGATTTGGTGATTTCATGGATTTTGTGAGTTATTGGATTTCTAGCTTTCTCTCTCTACCCGAGAGCTCTTGATGCATTTTCTCTCTCTACCCGAGGAGAGCAGCTTGTTTTTACTTAGATTATTTTTTGAATACTTCCCACACGTGTGAGTGAGAGTTGGAAGTGATTGAATGCATGTAGTAGTGTGTTTTTGCCATAGGATTCAAGATTGATCTTGAATTTCAATCTAGTCTTGATCTTGGTGCATCTACACATCTTAGGAGATCACAAGTACATGTAGTGGACAGTCCACATGTGTGAAATTCAACATGGTATCAGAGCCTACCTAAGGTTACCATGCATTCTGATCTATCTAAGTGAAAAATTTTCATCAATCTTGAGCTAGAAGTTGTCAAGGCCCATTTTCCTAGCTATCTTGTTCAATCTTGGATCAAAAGAGATCAAAAGGACATTGATTGGGTCTGACCTGGTACTGTATGGAATCAGGTGCTCAGACACGTGTGAGGAACATCAAATTTCAGTTTGGAAGTTCTCTCTCATGTTTGATCCATTTATCTTGCTTGATAGCTTGTTTTGAAGCTATTTTTGTCTAGTTTCTATTGCAATCATTTCATTCCATTTGGTTGAGCCAATTAAAAGTTATAAGCTTTTGAATAGGGTTAGGTAGGGCACCTAGACCTGGGTGGACACATTTGGTTTGGTCAAGAGATTGCTTGGTTGATCCAAAATCACAGTTGTATGCTTGCCAATCTCATCTATATGTGATCTAGACACTGTTTTGAGATCTTAGCCATTTTGTTTCATGCAATATCATTGTATTTGAGTCAAATTTGGTTTCTTAGTGTATTTCACACGTGCTAAGAGTGTTAGATCCTAACTTTGCCTATACTCCATCACTTGATGTGAAATAGATCTTGTTTTAGAGAGATTTGAGTAGCTAGTGAGAATCAATTCACAAATTGTTGTAAGATCTTTCATAGGAGGAGATGGTACTCAATTATTGGATCCTATTGAAAGTGTGTAACAACATTTATTGTTCATCATTTGAGTTTTCTTCACTTCAAATGTCTTCAATGGGTTCATCCTTGTTGGAACCAAGTGAAAGATTGACCACTTCAAATTAGTCAATTTGGAAAATGAGGATGGAGTCCATCTTGATCCTTCAAGATGTGATGGACATAGTTCTTGGCCTTGAAGAAGAACAACAAGTTCTTCAAGAGGTTCAAAATACAAAAAGAGAGGTAGGATGGCTCTCCACTACATTAAGATGAATGTCTCTAATGAGATATTGAGGGAGATAGGTACTTGTACAACAGCCAAAGAAGCTTGGGATTGTCTCAAGACTATCTATGAGGCTAAGAATACCTCTAGGCTTCTCACTCTTAGGAATCAAATCTTTCAAAGTAGCCAAAAGAGTGATGAGAGTGCATCTAGTTATGTTTTGAGAGTAAAAGATATTCATAGAGAGCTTGCTTGCATTGGTGATTCCATCAATCAAAATGAGCTAGTTCAAGTCATTCTCAATGGCTTGAGAAGTGAATTTGATAACCTTGTCCAATCCTATGCCATTAAGGAGGAGCTACCAAGTTTGGAGGCTCTCCAAAGTGTGCTAATTTTAGAAGAATCAAGACAAGAGTACAAGCTCTTGAGGATGAACAAGCTTTCTCTCACTCATAATGATGGCAAAGCTCTCTTTCCCAAGGATAAGCACAAAGAGAGGAGCAAGAACCAACATCAACAATCCTCAAGCAAGGACAAAGTCAAATCCAAAGACAAAGATGAGGAGGAAGATGATTCCTCTAATGCTTCATCATCCATGCTCAAGAAGAAGAAGAAGATCAAGTGCTTTTATTGTGGCAAGAAAGGTCATTATGCCACCAATTGCTTCAAAAAGAAGAATCAACTCAAGCAAGCCAATATTACCAATGAGAAGGAAGACACTATTGCAAGTGATGGAGAGGGATCTCTTATGGTCTCTAGTTTCTCATCTACTCCTTTCAAGAAGGACGGCCTATGGTATATTGATAGTGGAGCCTCTTAACATATGTGTAGCTCCAAGGACTCTTTCTCTTCTATTGCACCTTATGATGGAGTAAAGAAATCAATATACACTGCAAATGATTTTGAATGTCCTATTGAAGGCATAGGGAACATTCCCTTAAAGCTTGCATCCTCTAAAATTATTTCTCTCTCTAAAGTTCTTTATGTGTCTAAGCTTACTAAGAATCTCAGTAGTGTTGGCCAATTGCTTGATAGTGGCCTTGATGTAAAATTCAATGTTGATACTTGCACTATCAAGAAGAATGATGAGATACTTGCATTAGGATCTAGATTTGGTGGCATCTATAAACTAGATCCAAATGGGTATGTGAATGCTTGTAATGTTGCTCTTATGAACAAGCTCTCTATGGAGGAATTATGGCATAGGAGGTTGGGACATCCCAACTACAAATCCATGCTCTCTATGATCAAAGAGTCCAAAGCTATTGGCTTGCCAAAGTCATTCTCCAAGAAGATCAAGCCTTGTGAGGCTTGTGCTATTGCTAAATCTCACAAAAAGCCATTTACAAGATCTTCTATCAAAAGCAAGCATCCTTTGGAGTTAATCCACTCGGATGTGCATTTCTCATCAACTACAAGCAAGGGAGGAGCCACTTGTTTTGTTACTTTCATTGATGATTACACAAGATTCACTTGGATATATCTTCTTGCTTCAAAATCTATGGTGTTTGATCATTTCCTTATTTTCAAAGGTTATGTAGAGAAGCAATTCTCATTCAAGATTAAAGCTCTTAGAAGTGATGGTGGTGATGAATATATCTCCAATAAATTTCAAGTTTTTTGTGAGCTTGAAGGCATTAAAAGAGAGTTTTCTTGTGCCTACTCTCCATCTCAAAATGGAGTGGCTGAGAGAAAGAATAGATCTCTATGTGAATGTGCAAAATCTATGAGAATTGAGGCATCTTTTCCCAAAGATTTTTGGGGAGAAGCCATTAATTGTGCAAATTATCTTTGCAATAGGCTCCCACATATAGCTCTTAGAGGAAAGTCACCATATGAAATCTTATTTTTGAAGAAGCCTAAGGTTGATCACCTTAGAGTTTTTGGATGCTTATGCTTTGTCCATATTCCCTTGGAAACAAGGAAGAAGAAGATCCTAGTGCATGCAAAGGGATCATGGTTGGATACTCATCCACCAAGAAGGCCTATAGAGTCTTTATACTCTCTACTTCTCAAGTTGTTGAAAGTAGAGATGCTGTCTTTCATGAAGATCAACACTCATCATTCGAAGAGGCTGAGATCAAGAAATCTATGGATGCATCATCAATTATTGATTTTGAAGACAATCATGATGTGATGGGGTCGAGATTTGAAGAAGACTCTCCTCGGATTTTTTCACCAAGAAGATCCATGAGAGATAGATCCGAGCCTAAGAGGTTCTCATATGTTGACAAAGGCAAACAAGTGGATCTTGATTCCACTAATTATGTTTTTTATGTCTCTCATGAAGAGCCAAAGAATGTACAAGAGGCACTTAATACCAAGGAGTGGTATGATGCCATGAAGCAAGAGTATGATGCATTGATCACCAACAATACTTGGGAGCTTGTGGATCCTCCTTCCAACAAGCATGTGATTGGTTGCAAGTGGGTATTTCGGATCAAGTTCAATCATGATGGCACCATCAACAAGCATAAAGCAAGATTATGTGCCAAAGGATTTGCTCAAATCCATGGTCTTGATTATGAGGAGACCTTTGCACCCGTTGCAAGGATGGTGACAATAAGAATTCTTATTTCTCTTGCTTGTTTTTTCAAGTGGAAGGTGTTCCAATTAGATGTATCCAATGCTTTTCTAAATGGTTATCTTGAGGAGGAGATCTATATGGAACAACCTCAAGGATTCATCAAGGATGAGTCCAAAGTGTGCTTGCTCTTCAAAAGTCTTTATGGGCTCAAGCAAGCACCAAGATCATGGTATTCAAGACTTAACTCTTTTCTTATCTCACTAGGATTTACTCTTAGTGACTATGATCCTTCCATGTATCTAAAGTTTGTTGATAGCAATATTGTCATTCTTCTAATTTATGTTGATGACATTATTCTTTGTGGAAGTTGTATCAAGCTAGTTGATGAAACCAAGCTAGCACTTGGATGTGAGTTTAAAATGCAAGATCTAGGAGAGATACATTACATCCTAGGCCTAGAAATGGATTTTTATGAAAATCATGTCTTTATATGCCAATCTAGATATGCTCACTCTATGTTGAAAAAATTCCATATGGAAAATTCTAAGAGCATAGATACTCCAATGGAGCAAATTGTAAAAGATCCTAATAAAGGTGATGAAAGATCCTTTGAGGACATCACACTTTTTAGGAGTCTTGTAGGCTCCTTGATTTGGCTTACCATTACTAGGCCCGATCTTAGTTTTTGTGTGCACAAATTGAGTCAATTTATGCAAGATCCTAAGATCCATCATTGGAAGATGGCCAAGAGGATTCTAAGATATGTATCTTCATCTTGTGATTATGGTTTACTCTATAAAAGTGAAGATCTATCCATTATTGGCTACTCGGATTCGGACTTTGCAAGTTACAAGATGGATCGAAAGTCTATTAGTGCATACACTATCTTTCTTGGAGGCAATCTAATATCTTGGCTTTCCAATCTCTCTCTTCATGTGAGGCCGAGTACAAAGCACTCACTACAACTACCAAAGAAGTGCTTTGGATCAAGAGGTTATTAATGGAACTAAAGTGCATCAAGGAGGATGATCTACCAATGATCAAGTGTGATAACATCTCGGCCCAAGATCTTGCCAATAATCCCATATTTCATGCAAGAAGCAAGCACATAGAAGTGGCACACCATTTTGTGAGAGAAAAGCTTATTGGAGGAGAAATCTATTTGGAGCATGTCAACTCGTCCTCTTGTATTGCCGATCTACTCACCAAGCCTTTGAGCAAAAGTGCTTTCATCAAGCATAGATCTAATCTTGGAGTTATATCAAGATCAATGCTCAAATCTTCATAGATAATTTTTTAGGAGGAGTGTGAAGAATTGAAAAAGATTATCTATGTTAGATATAGGGGTCTTATGTTTTTTTTACATCAAGCATCTAGGTGTAGGATGTTGATAGGAATAAATTTGGCATAGATGGCAAATTATGCATTTCCACTTGTAATGCCACTATTGAACCAAAATAGAGTAAGAGGCTAAACACTTGCTAATTAGAGTGTAGACAAGTGTAAAGTTTTTGTTTGATGAATTCCAAGAGGTCCAATAGGATTTAGAGGTGGAACCTTGTGAGGTCCAATAGGAAATTGAGGTGTGCTTGAATATAGTCCAATAGAATTAAGAGGTGCATAGATCAATGATCCAATAGGATCAAGAGGTGACAAAATATGGTCCAATCATAGTTAAGCATAGTGGTAGCTCGTGGACCTACTAGTATCATTGTACTCCTCATTTTGAATGTAATTGATTTGGTGATTTTATGGATTTTGTGAGTTATTGGATTTCTAGATTTCTCTCTCTACTCGAGAGCTCTTGATGCATTTTCTCTCTCTACCTGAGGAGAGCAGCTTGTTTTTACTTAGATTATTTTTTGAATACTTCCCACACGTGTGAGTGAGAGTTGGAAGTGATTGAATGCATGTAGTAGTGTGTTTTTGCCATAGGATTCAAGATTGATCTTGAATCTCAATCTAGTCTTGATCTTGGTGCATCTACACACCTTAGGAGATCACAAGTACATGTAGTGGACAGTCCACACGTGTGAAATTCAACAACACAGACAAAAAACACTCTCCACTGCAAGCTCACATAGCAACTGTATTTCTCAAAATGAAATTACACTGTACATATAGTTAGTTGTTCACTCAGGCAACCCATGCATGACCTAGGTTGTTGTTGGCGGGACGCGTGTCCCGTCGACTTGCCTCGTGGCGAGGCAACTGATCCTTATCCATTGATAGGACCCATAGTACAGTAGCACAGTGATTCTACTTTAACTCTAACTCAAGGGACACCAAACATGGCACCGAGGTATGGCACACCAAATTAGCAACAGCGTATGGTCTTACCTGCACCACCAAGGCCAACCAATCAACAAGTGGCCCATGTAAACCTGACAGCAGCGGAACCAAAGATGCAAGTACCACCTCAACTTGAGCAGCAGCAATGGTATGGACCGGATGAACCATTTATGGATCCTACCATTAATGAATATTTTGCAGCCTATGCAGCTCAAACTTAGCGTCAAGGCGAAAGAAATTACGGCTGCTACGGATGTGGCAAAGGACACAGAATTGCAAAATGTCCTTATAAAGGACAATATACTTTTTTTCGTTGAGAATGCGATTATGGACACTGTTTCAAAAATTGTCCATTAAGACCTGGAACCAGTGCACCACTAAACTTCATTACAATACAACAGCTAGTAGTTCCAGCAGGGATACCACCAGAAGGGCAACAATTCCATGCTCCTGTGTTAGCCATTACGCGAGCACAGAAGAGGAAGGAAGTGGCTCCCTCACCAACACCATATGTCACTGATGACTAGCCCTCAATTTCAACGCCATATTTGAATGTGAGGGAAGAGAGAAGATAGTACCAGAAAATATGACACTAGGTACAGAGAGCACAAGCGGAGGAAAAAGAGCAAAAAAGATGGCAAAGGGAAAGTATGCTCAAGCTATAGAAACTTGCTCTTCTCTCTCTATTGATACTCAGAACTGTGTAAATGCGTAAGTACAATGGCACAAAGTGTCGACCTTATAGGAATGATCACCGGCCTCAATGTCGTTTATCAACTATCAAAATGTCGGTTGAGATCCACTATTGTGTCTCTATAGAACATCACGAATTCTACCCTAAATGTGAAATTACAAAGTGCAAATAGGCCTTTACATGAATTTAGGCACTATAGCACATTTACATGTATAAAAATTGAAAATTTTTACAATATATAATAAAAACTTGGATAATGGGGATCATGAGGCTCCACAGCTTCGAATCTTTATTTGCCAATACACCCTATCGAAGGCTGATTGGATCATTGTTGTATCTTGCAGACAACACCAGACTTGATATAGCATTTGCAGTATACTGGCTAAGCCAATTTAATCAGAATCCAGGATCATTACATTGGAAATGAGCAAAAAGAGTAGTACAATATCTCCAAGAATTGAGAAACCAGTGGACTATGTTATTCGAAAGAAGCTGGATTTCGGATCGAATCTTATAGTGACGCAAGCTGGGCATCCATGAAGGATGATAACAAAAGTATTTCAGGAGGTTGTACTCTAGCATCTGGTGTAGCCATACTTTGGATAAACAAGAAGCAAATAGCAGTAGCTCAATCTTCATGTGAGGCTGAATATGTAGCAGCAGCTAAGATGGAAAACAAGCTAATTTGGATCAAACAAATGTCGGGAGGATTTGCTGAAACTATTTATGAACCTTATGTCTTACTAATGGATAACACTTCAGCAAACTATCTTACAAAAGATTCTGTGTTTCATTCAAAAACAAAACATATAGCTATCAAGTATCATGTTATTTGGGACTTAGTCGAAAAGAAGATATTGAAGACAGTCTTTATACCTACAGAGGAAATGACAGCTGATATCTTTACAAAGCCACTTAGTAAAGCTTTGTTCGAGAAGCAGCGAAGAAGATTGGGGTTAATCCAACTGCCCACTTTGAGAGGGAGTTGTAGAACACTAAATTATAAAAATTCGATTGATCAAAGTTTCTCAACAGATGACTTTATCAATTGTTTCTAATTATCTAAAATTGTCTATCACACTCACGCATATATCTCCTATATCCGCATGTTTTATTCAATCAAAATAGAAATTGCTCTATTAGTACATAGACCATAATCAGACCCGATTGAAGACACTAATATTAGTTTGATTTATTCAAACTTTCATCATGTTCTTTGAAGGAGAATTCTTAGTTTTTTTCCTACAAGAACCGCAAGCCACCTTACGCAACTGCCAAGGCAATGGCTACAAGCTATCGCATTGAGCCACAAAGTCAATCTTACGGTTTGAGTGAAGACTAAAACCGCAAAGTCAACATTTCTGTTTAAGCAAAGACCAAGATCGCAATGAACCGCAAGCTATGTCTTGCGACATACGTTGCAACCGTTATGAATCGCCAAACCAATATTGTAGTTTACTATGGCTTCTGTGATGGCGCAACTTCACACTCCTGATGGCGCAACTTCACACTCCTGAAGCGGAGTTCAAATCTGAATGATGTGCAAATGTCGTTGTACACTACTTCACGACCAAGTACACACTTAGAACTAAACTAATCTTGTAAATATGGATTAGTTAAATGCAGTTCTTGTAACAAACGAGAACTTCATGTATAAATACATCTCCAGCTCTCATCAGTTGTGGTGCACAAGGACGAAAGATTTAGCATTTCTATTACATCTCAATTTTAGGCTGTAACATACAATTGTTGCTCTTGCTCCATTACAAGAAGATGTAGTATACAAGCAACACTTCTTCATCTATGTCTTTCGTATATGTTTTATATGGGTTGTGATCTGATTGCATTATTCTATCTTGCTTGACGTGCTCACTCTGACAGATCATGGACGCCTTTGACTCCCTACATCTAATCAAACTACGGTCGTCTCTGACGCCTGAGGAACAATTGCAAAATCTTTGCACCATAGTTCTTCATTCTGTAATTGAACATTCCAGCTCTTATCATTGCCAATAGCTCTTATACTCTTCGGTGGATGCGATCACCCTGATACTTGATCACACATTTGTTTCAAAACCGGTCCTATATCGGGGCGGGAGCTGTTCCGCACTATTTCCTTTCCTCCCATTCGGATCGAACAAGTGGTAACAGAGCCTCTCGGCTTACTAATTTTGTCTCCTTCGTTAATTCCATTCATCCACTTGATTCGACCAAAATCCACTCTCACGTCCTATAAACTTTGGAGTCTTCCTTCTGTCAATTTCCTTGCTCCCATACCTATCGATCTTTGGATCATGATGACTCATTTGATAGAAAAAGAAATGCAAGTCTGCAAGATGGCCACCCTACATAAAAATCCTTCACTTGAGACCCCTATTGCCTTTGACATCATTATTCGTATGAGCAAATTCAAACTATCTTGTTCCCCCTCTGAGCAAACCTGGGCCAGAATTAGAGGCCACTTTGAAACTACCTTCAATAGAATGAACCTACACCAAGCCAAAATCTGGAACTAAAAAAGATGGTTTTTTAAATGTAGATGTGGTGAAAAATGCAAAAATAGCTCTTCCATCATCTGGTTTGACCATGCTATTTGGTTCATGATGAATAACCTAGTCAAGTTCTTTCTTGGTGCCTCCCTCCAAAACCAAATAAATGCATTCTTCATGTGGCTACATAAACCTGCTAGGGATGTAGTGAAAGCACACCTAACTTTTCTTTTTGTTGGCTGATTTTGATTAATTCCCAAGATACTCAACCAGAGCTACCCACGAGCACCTCTCACCTCAAACCGAGGAGGTCTCTGAGAAGACAAGACAAATGGAGACTGAGAGTCGAGAAATACTAGTTCATATTGTCGAGTAGAAACTGTGTAAGCCTCATGGTGAATCCTAAAAAGATGGAATGACCATGTAGGAACTAGTATTTCTAGACAAAGTAATAAATGCAAGTAGGCCCTTCTTAGAAAAGTAGAGTGAGCCACCATTTGATGGTGACCTCTAGTGGAGAGCATTATTCCACTTGTAATTTGTGAAAGGTGGAAATGCCACTAGGATGCCACCTAGGGAGCCACCTAAGGAGCTCTCTTGCTTATTTAAGAGACTCTCTTTTTGAGAAGAGGAGCATTTTGTGTAATGCATCTACTCCATGCCCAAATGAGAAGAGCCTCTATGAGTTTTGGTGCATCCTTTGAGCTCCTTGATCATGCTTGTTTCTTGAGTGATGCATTCATGATCTTGCCCTTCGATCCTTTGTGTGTGGTTGTGGATCGTAGAGTGGATTAGTTTTTCTGTTTTCTTGTGGATTAATGTAGGAATCAACATTCAGGTAAACTAAATAGGCTGGATTTGCGATGTAAATCTTGCATATCTTTTTACAGTCCAGTTCTTGATGTTCTTGGACTGTCCAAGAATCAAGAAATGAGTGTTTCTTGATCCTTGGACTGTTAAAATGCTGTTAGATTAGTTTCTTGTTTAGAGTCATGTGGATTAATGTATGTGTAGAATAGTTTTAATGTTTAATATTTGATTAAAATTCATTTTTGCAGCAGTAGAGTAGGATTTTGATCACTGTTCAGCGGTTCTGCATGCTAGTTTTATGGTTGAACATTTTGGCATGCAAGATTCACCAATTGTGGTCATTTATGCATGTGCGTTTAGTGCAAGAGTGACCAATCTGAGTTTCCTCTGACATGCAAGAAACTTAGAAAACATAGATCTATCATTCTACCTGATCTGGACATTGTAATAAATAAGAAACATCCAATAACTGTCCAAACGAGCCTGGTAACAAGAAGAATAGTTCTATAAGCAAGAAAGAAGAAGCCAATAGATTCTCTGGAGAAGGGGATCTTTCAACATTTGGCGCCGTTGCCACTTGCACCGTTCACACTCATAAACGATACATGCTGCAACACTACATACTTCCTCAGATCCTTATGAATCCTCCTCTACCCATAGTATACCCATCCTCTACACCCCTTTTGCACACCATCTCAACTGAGCCCCTCCGTTGGCATCTCAGTCGAGCCCCTCCATTGGCATCTTGACCGAGCCCCTCTGTGACGATCTCGACCAAGCCCTTTGGTCACGATCTCGACCGAGCCTCTGGCAAAGATTGTTGAATTCACACGTGTGGATTGTCCACAACATGTACTTGTGATCTCCTAAGGTGTGTAGATGCACCAAGATTAAGATTAGATTGAGATTCAAGATCAATCTTAGATCCTATGGCAAAAACACACTACTACATGCATTCAATCACTTCCAACTCTCACTCACACGTGTGGGATGTATTCAAAAATTATTCTAAGTAAAAACAAGCTGCTCTCCTTGGGTAGAGAGAGAAAAACCATCATGAGCTCTCGGGTAGAGAGAGAAAGCTAGAAATCCAATAACACTCAAAATCCATATAATCACCAAATCAATTAGATCCAAAATGAGGAGTACAATGATACTAGTAGATCCACGAGATACCACTATGTTTACTATGATTGGACCACACTTTGTCACCTCTTAATCCTATTGGACCATTGATCCATGCACCTCTTAATTCTATTGGACTATATTCAAGCACACCTCAAATTCCTATTGGACCACACATGGTTCCACCTCTAAATCCTATTGGACCTCTTAGAATTCATCAAACAAAGGCATTACACTTGTCTACACTCTAATTGGCACGAGTTTAGCCTCTTACTCTATTTTGGCTCAATAGTGGCATTACAAGTGGAAATGCATAGTTTGCCATCTATGCCAAATTTGTTCCTATCAACATCCTACACCTAGATGCTTGATGTAAAAAACATAAGCCCCCTATATCTAACATAGATAATCTTTTTCAATTCTTCACACTCCTCCAAAAAAATTATCTATGAGGATTTGAGCATTGATCTTGATATAACTCCAAGATTAGATCTATGCTTGATGAATGCACTTTTGCTCAAAGGCTTGGTGAGTAGATCGACAATACAAGAGGACGAGTTGACATGCTCCAAATAGATTTCTCCTCCAATAAACTTTTCTCTCACAAAATGGTGTGCCAATGTGTTTTCTTCTTGCATGAAATATGGGATTATTGGCAAGACTTGGGCCGAGATGTTATCACACTTGATCATTGCTAGATCATCTTCCTTGATGCACTTTAGCTCCATTAGTAACCTCTTGATCCAAAGCACCTCTTTGGTAGTTGTAGTGAGTGCTTTGTACTCAGCCTCACATGAAGAGAGAGATATAGTATCTTGCTTTTTGGAAAGCCACGATATTAGATTGCCTCCAAGAAAGATAGTGTATGCACTAATAGACTTTCGATCCATCTTGTCACTTGCAAAGTCCGAATCCGAGTAGCCAACAATGGATAGATCTTCACTTTTATAGAGTAGACCATAATCACAAGATGAAGATACATATCTTAGAATCCTCTTGGCCATCTTCCAATGATGGATCTTAGGATCTTGCATAAATTGACTCGATTTGTGCACACAAAAACTTAGATTGGGCCTAGTAATGGTAAGCCAAATCAAGGAGCCTACAAGACTCCTAAAAAGTGTGATGTCCTCAAAGGATATTTCATCACCTTTATTAGGATCTTTTACAATTTGCTCCATTGGAGTATCTATGCTCTTAGAATTTTCCATATGGAATTTTTTCAACATAGAGTGAGCATATCTAGATTGGCATATAAAGACATGATTTTCATAAAAATCAATTTCTAGGCCTAGGATGTAATGTATCTCTCCTAGATCTTGCATTTTAAACTCACATCCAAGTGCTAGCTTAGTTTCATCAACTAGCTTGATACAACTTCCACAAAGAATAATGTCATCAACATAAATTAGAAGAATGACAATATTTCTATCAACAAACTTTAGATACATGGAAGGATCATAGTCACTAAGAGTAAATCCTAGTGAGATAAGAAAAGAATTAAGTCTTGAATACCATGCTCTTGGTGCTTGCTTGAGTCCATAAAGACTTTTGAAGAGCAAGCACACTTTGGACTCATCCTTGATGAATCCTTGAGGTTGTTCCATATAGATCTCCTCCTCAAGATAACCATTTAGAAAAGAATTGGATACATCTAATTGGAACACCTTCCACTTGAAGAAACAAGCAAGAGAAATAAGAATTCTTATTGTCACCATCTTTGCAATGGGTGCAAAGGTCTCCTCATAATCAAGACCATGGATTTGAGCAAATCCTTTGGCACATAATCTAGCTTTATGCTTGTTGATGGTGCCATCATGATTGAACTTGATCCGAAATACCCACTTGCAACCAATCACATGCTTGTTGGATGGAGGATCCACAAGCTCCCAAGTATTGTTGGTGATCAATGCATCATACTCTTGCTTCATGGCATCATACCACTCCTTGGTATTGAGTGCCTCTTGTACATTCTTTGGCTCCTCATGAGAGACATAAAAAACATAATTAGTGGAATCAAGATCCACTTGTTTGCCTTTATCAACATATGAGAGCCTCTTAGGCTTGGATCTATCTCTCATGGATCTTCTTGGTGAGAAAATCCGAGGAGAGTCTTCTTCAAATCTCGACCCCATCACATCATGATTGTCTTCAAAATCAATAATTGGTGACGCATCCATAGATTTCTTGATCTCGGCCTCTTCAAAAGAAGAGTGTTGATCTTCATGAAAGACAACATCTCTACTTTCAATAACTTGAGAAGTAGAGAGTATAAAGACTCTATAGGCCTTCTTGGTGGATGAGTATCCAACCATGATCCCTTTGCATGCACTAGGATCTTCTTTCTTCCTTGTTTCCAAGGGAATATGGACAAAGCATAAGCATCCAAAAACTCTAAGGTGATCAGCCTTAGGCTTCTTCAAATATAAGATTTCATATGGTGACTTTCCTCCAAGAGCTATATGTGGGAGCCTATTGCAAAGATAATTTGCACAATTAATGGCTTCTCCCCAAAAATCTTTGGGCAAAGATGCCTCAATTCTCATAGATTTTGCACATTCACATAGAGATCTATTCTTTCTCTCGGCCACTCCATTTTGAGATGGAGAGTAGGCACAAGAGAACTCTCTTTTAATGCCTTCAAGCTCACAAAAATCTTGAAATTTATTGGAGATATATTCACCACCTCCATCACTTCTAAGAGCTTTAATCTTGAATGAGAATTGCTTCTCTACATAAGCTTTGAAAATAAGGAAATGATCAAACACCATAGATTTAGAAGCAAGAAGATATATCCAAGTGAATCTTGTGAAATCATCAATGAAAGTAACAAAACAAGTGGCTCCCCCCTTGCTTGTAGTTGATGAGAAATGCACATCCGAGTGAATTAACTCCAAAGGATGCTTGCTTTTGATAGAAGATCTTGTAAATGGTTTTTTGTGAGATTTAGCAATAGCACAAGCCTCACAAGGCTTGATCTTCTTGGAAAATGACTTTGGCAAGCCAATAGCTTTGGCTTCTTTGATCATAGAGAGCATGGATTTGTAGTTGGGATGTCCCAACCTCCTATGCCATAATTCCTCCATAGAGAGCTTGTTCACAAGAGCAACATTACAAGCATTCACATACTCATTTGGATCTAGTTTATAGATGCCACCAAATCTAGATCCTAATGCAAGTATCTCATCATTCTTCTTGATAGTGCAAGTATCAACATTGAATTTTACATCAAGCCATTATCAAGCAATGGGCCAACACTAATAAGATTCTTGGTAAGCTTAGGTACATAAAGAACTTTAGAGACATAAAGAACCTTAGAGGATGCAAGCTTCAAGGGGATGTTCCCTATGCCTTCAATAGGACATTCAAAATCATTTGCAGTGTATATTGATTTCTCGACTCCATCATAAGGTGCAATAGAAGAGAAAGAGTCCTTGGAGCTACACATATGTGAAGAGGCTCCACCCAATATACCATAGGCCATCCTTCTTGAAAGGAGTAGATGAGAAACTAGAGACCATAAGAGATTCCTCTCCATCACTTGCAATAGTGTCTTCCTTCTCATTGGTAATGTTGGCTTGCTTGAGTTGATTCCTCTTCTTGAAGCAATTGGTGGCATAATGACCTTTCTTGCCACAATAAAAGCACTTGATCTTCTTCTTCTTGAGCTTGGATGATGAAGCATTAGAGGAATCATCTTCCTCCTCATCTTTGTCTTTGGATTTGACTTTGTCCTTGCTTGAGGATTGTTGATATTGGTTCTTGCTCCTCCCTTTGTGCGTATCCTTGGCAAAGAGAGCTTTGCCATCATTATGAGTGAGAGAAAGCTTGTCCATCCTCAAGAGCTTGTACTCTTGTCTTGATTCTTCCAAAATTAGCACACTTTGGAGAGCCTCCAAACTTGGTAGCTCCTCCTTAATGGCATAGGATTGGACAAGGTTATCAAATTCAATTCTCAAGCCATTGAGAATGACTTGAATTTTTATTGATGGAATCACCAATACAAGCAAGTTTTCTATGAATATCTTTTACTCTCAAAACATAACTAGATGCACTCTCATCCCTCTTTTGGCTACTTTGAAAGATTTGATTCCTAAGAGTGAGAAGCCTAGAGGTATTCTTAGCCTCATAGATAGTCTTGAGACAATCCCAAGCTTCTTTGGCTGTTGTACAAGTACCTATCTCCCTTAATAACCTATTAGAGACATTCATCTTAATGTAGTGGAGAGCCATCCTACCTCTCTCCTACTTTTGCGCGAAGACTTTTTTTGCTTTTGGCACCAACTTTAGGAACTCTCCCAATGAAATATTGATCTTGCTAGACCACATGTTCATGAGTAATTCTGTATGTGGTGCTTCCGGTTCAGTCATCTTGAAGGGTTCTTCGTGATGATGTAATTGATCATTCATATCCATATGTAAATTTCTTGGAGGCTGCAATGGTGAAGACCGAACTTCAGCTGTTACTTTAGCAGCTTCAAGTTCCTCTTCTTCTTGCAGATGTTTAATCCATTGTCTCATATCCTGATATCTTTGTTTTTCTGCATTAAGATTTCAATAGACTCCCGATGCTGTTGGTGTATCATTCAATGGTATAGAATCAGCAGGTACTGGATCCACTACTGGTTCTTTTTGCCTTTGTGCTCTGGTGACCACCATCAAGAGTGCACTTGGTTTATTCTGAGCTACTGATCCTTGCTTGATTGTTATCAAATTTACAGGTGTTGCAACTAGTGGTGGCTTCAATCTTGCTGGACAGTTTTTATAGCAATGCCCATATCGACAATCACGACATAATGGTACAAATTTTTCTTTATTTGGGCATCAACTCTGCGATTTTCTCCACATGCAAAGCATCCAAGTGGTGCTTTGGCCCAATTTCGCGAGGTCTGTTGTTGAGCGACAGCATAAATGGCATTCTATTCTGAAGATCCACCTTCTGGATCATTACCATAGCTCCATTGCTCAGCACTTCCATAAGGTTCTGGTTCCATCAAATTGGCAGGAGGAGCAGAGTGTTTTGGTGGGGCAGACAAAGCTAGACATTCCGGGTATCCAAGAGTAGATTGTCGTAGTCTTGCTGCTGGATTTCTTCCATACTGTGTTCTCCATATCCCATCTGGGCATACCGTTGCTGAATTATCAGATGGTTGAAGTTGAAAAAAGCAGTCTCATTGTCAGGTGAATTACACAGATGGCAAACACTGATTTTCATTTGTTTTTTCAATTGAGGAGACTCGTTCAGTGTGTGATTTCCTGTACAAATAGAACACCAGACATTTTCCTTGGTAGGAAAATTCTTTGGAAACTTCTCAGTTTCCTTGTTCGCTTCTCCGTTGAAATTTTCCAATGCTTTGATCTTCTCATCAGATTGCAACTGCAACTTTTCCATCTGTTTTTGCTGGGTCTTCCCAAGTTTCTCGAACTCATTGAGCATCATTTCTACAGTAGCATTGGCATTCGTTGATGCAATAGTGGTGGATGTCGTAGTAGTCTGCCCTGCTGTATAAGACAACATACTGACATTCGGCTCATCATCTGAATTTTCATCCTCCTCCCGAATTGCATCGTCCATAGCATTTTGCAAAAGTGTGTACTCATTATGGCGTTTCAACTCATGTCTGATCCGTTTAGGTAGACCTGACAAAAACCGCATAGTCATGGCATTTTCATTAATCAGCTCAGGTTCACATTCAGATCTAAGGCATTTCACCCTTTCAATGTCATCTCGAACCATTTTCCGCTTTCCCATTTTAATTTTACTTAAAAGTAGGAAAGGGTCTTCCATAAACTTCCGCGGTCTGAACCGTGTGATAAGGGCTCGTTTAACAACCTCCCAATCTGTACACTCAGTTTCATCTTGGTTATGATACCAATCTTGTGCTGCGCCTATTAAGGCCATAGGAAAGAGCTTAAGTTTATCTTGAGGATAAATCTCACCATAGACCTCACAGGATTCAGCATAGATTTGAAGAAATCTAACTGGATTTGTTAATCCATTATATTTGGGTAGATCTAATCGGGGTGCTCTTCTAACAATAATTGGATTGACCTCATGTGGAGCACCTCCAGGAGCAGCTCCAGGGGCAGCCATCTTTACAAATTTAGATCAAATTGATAATGAGATTGGATATAGATTTTTTCAAAAAACTATCTCAGATTGGATCTGCTAGCTCTATTCCACTTTTCAAGAATCTAATTCTATATGATGAAAAACTTTCCGAAATTCGATCAATCGATACTTATCAGAAATGATAAATCTCTCAGAATCCATTTCTAAATATATCAGATTTGATCCAAATTTTGACAAAGACTTGATCTGGAAAATCAGAAACTAAAAATAGGACTGACGAAGGTTCTCTAGACGAAAGTTGGCTTGACGAAGGGTTCAACAGTGCTATTTTGGGAATAAAAAAAAAAATTCTTTGAACACTTTTCTGGCAATTTCTTGGAAAATAACCTTCACCGACTTCTCAGATGGAAGATCTGACACAGATAAAACTATGGAAAATTGAAAAATCAAGATTTTGTGTAATCTGATCAAGAAGAATCTTTGTCGAACTCAAAAATAGTATTTTTCTATAAATAGAATGTTCTGGAAACTCGGCGAAGGTTCTGGCGAAGGATCAAGAGTAATACTGGTAATTTTACAAAAAAGTGACTTTTGGCAAAAATATGACAATATGACAACTGATCCTCTGAAACCCTTTCTATTTTGGTATTATCCTTCGCCGACCTGGTAGTAGATGGATCTAAATCACATCTAAGCACAGTTAATTGGACGAAGGTTCTATTTTTGTATTTTTTAGGGTTTTGATAATTTTTGGTATTTTTTGGTGGTTTTTCTGATGTTTCTGGAAATCTGCTGGGAATTAATCTTCGCCCTTCAAACTGAAAGTTCTGTAAACAAGATTGAAGGTGTCTGCAACTTGGCGAATGACACTTTTTGCCTCTTTTTGACCAAATTTGATAGATTTGACCAATTTTTGTTGTTTTCTCTAATATCTCATATCCAAATGGATCTTAAGATTGGTGATCTGAATAGTTTTTCCTGTTTAATAATCAGAGTAGATTTCAAACAAGAAAATCCACTCAAATCAAGCAAAATCAATCCCAAAGTAACCCTAAAATGTAGATTTAACACTATTCATGCCACGACAAGATGCCTAATGCAAGCTAACCATCAACCAAACATGCTGCAAACTGAAAAATTGGCGTAGCTCCCCGGCAACGGCGCCAAAATTGTAGTGGCGCATAGGTTCGTTCCCATGAGAGCGATAGTATAGTTCAGATTTCAACATGAATGGAGGATCTAACACTAACATCCATTAACCCTAAATCCACAACAATGATAGAAACTTACTCTTCTCTCTCTCCCTTTCTCTCTCACAAAAGGAATAAGAAATAGCAATTCCAATAATGATCAGATGCAGCAATTAGCAAACTCCAAAGAAAGCATGAGAAATGGAGGAAAAGAAAGGAAGAGCAAGGACATTCATCAATCCATTTCTAAAGAGAACCAACCTGCTTTATTGAAATGAGGAAATGAACATCAGGAGCAACTCGAGTCGGTCCCTTTTTATAGTAGAGAGGAGGACCCTGGCCTCTGAATCCTATTGGTCCAGTCTTGCCTCTCTTTTTATTCAAATTTAAAAAAGTGTGGGAACCATCAAAATTGGAGGGAAACCCAACTTTATTCACTAACTTGACATTTAGGCTCTGCGACATTAAAAGTCCCGCAAAAAGGCCTGAAGTCCTTTATTAACTTTTAACTAATCAATCAAATAACTATGTGGTCATCGGGTTGGACTTACACACGCAGGATGCCAAATCCCTCTCACTTATTAACTAGGGTTAGGGTTGCCTTGGGATCCACAAACCCTCCAACAAGAATCTATTGTATAGGTTCAATATGCAGGATTGCAATTCACTAAGTACTCCAATGAAGGCCAATACCAAACTTTCTGCATTTGATAAAGCCGGGAAAGTTAATGCATACTTATACAGGCAGTTAGTGGGCAGTTTAATCTATTTGACACACACATGTCCTGACATTGGATAGATGAACCCAAGAGAACTCATGTATAAGCATGAAATGAGATGTGTGTGTGTGTGTGTGTGTGTGTGTGTGTGTGTGTGTGTGTGTGTGTGTGTGTGTGAGAGAGAGAGAGAGAGAGAGAGAGAGAGAGAGAGAGAGAGAGAGAGAGAGAGAGAGAGAGAGAGAGAGAGAGAGAGAGAGAGAGAGAGAGAGAGAGAGAGAGAGAGAGAATGCTTCTCTTCCCATGCGTGTACAGTCTATATAGGTCCATGACTCATTAATGAGTTTGGTTTCCCTCCATTACAAAAACCTAGCATTAATGTGGACTAGATTTAATGTCTCCAACATTCAAATTTGAATCTAGTCTAATATGAAAATTGGCCTCAATTGCCAAATAAACAAATACGAACAAATTGATCAATACTAGTTTCTCACATACATCATCAATTTCTATGGAGGAAAATCCTTGGTGGATTGATAATGGGGTGAGCTCACATCTCACAAGGCAAAGGAAGTATTTCTTTTTATCTTCATCTTGTTCTAAGAAGTTTATTCATGTAGAAAATGGTGCTAAATGTGAGATTCTTGGAATAGGAACCATTCCTATTTGCTTGAATCAAGGAGAAGCAACACTTCAAAATGTCTTGTATGTTCTTTCAATATCTAAAATTTTGTTGAGTGTGAGTCAGTTGATTGACAATGGATGTGATTTCAAGTTTGGCAATGCTTGCATTATCATCAAGAATGGAAATGTCATTGCCAAAGGGATTAGAGATGGTAGGCTTTACAAGCTTGATCTTTGTATAAGAGCTAATCGCAATTTGGATGTGATGGAAGCCAAAGGAAAGTATATTTCTCAAGAGGAGAGATTGGAGCATTTAAATCTCAAATCCATGGATGTTGGCATTGATGTTAATGTCAATAATGATGTTTCAAGTGTGGCTGAATGTGCTTTTAATGTTGGCGATGTCAAGGATATTGCAAGGCTCAAGGAGTCAAGTGAAGAAGATGGTGTAGAGTACCAATCTCCACACCTAGGCACATCAAGTGGATCATCAAGATCCAAGGAGGAGTCATCAGGGCTTGTTTCCATAAGTGATAATGTGCAAAGGGAAGGCACTATCTCGTCCACCTCTAACACTTTCATGACTTTTCTGATAGTTGAATCAAGTTGCTTTGATGATGTGGCAAAATCTCAAAGTAGACTTGAGATAATTCCACATAAGTATGATGCTTTGGTGAGATACAAAAATGTTATGATTTGTGATTCTCTATTTCATAGCATTCTATTAGTTCATATATGGAATGTCTATCTACTTGCTTTCATATTTTACACGAGTAGGATTTGGTCAAATCATCAATTTGTTGGATGATGTTGTCTTTTCATGTTGTGAGGCAATTTGTAAACACATCATGAGAATAAGTGAATCATCCTCCAAGGACACTTGTAGCCATAATGATGTATTTAGCCTCATTAGATCTAAGATTAGCAGGTAATCAAGCATGAAGATATAATGCAAAATCTTTGTTATTTTAGCATGCATAGTCTTGCCAATTTTGATGTGCCTAATTTTCAAGATCTTGATAACATGATGATAGATCCTTGTGATCTTTTTGAATCAAGAAGCACTCTTGATTTCCTCATGGACTTGCAGCCTTTTTCAAGGAGGAGGAGCTTTGGGATCAACCATGTTCATCAAGGATGGAAGCTCTTGGTGGTGCTTCGAAATGTCTTTCAATCAAAGAAGCCTTATCTTGGCTATGGTGCTCTTGTTGCAGTTTTAGGTTTCTTGGTTGGTTTTCTCATCAATTCCATGCCAAAGGATCAACTTGAGAAGTTATTTTTGGCTATTTAAGATTTGGAGAGAACTAGCACACTCATCAAGCTAGTTTTTTAGGAGTGTGAAGAATAGGCAAAATCTAGCTTGAGTATTTTGTAATTTCATGCAAATATGTAAATCTCACATGTGTGGAGCATGTTCCCATGTGTGGAGGGTAGGCATAATCATATTAGTTCATTCATGATAGTTTTGTCTCGTTCTTCTCTCTCTACTTGAGTGCCTCATGTACATTCTCTCTCTACCCAAGAGCAAGCTAATTTCATACTTATTCTTTTCTTCAAAAGTGGTCTCTCATAGTGAATGATACATGTTGAATGATTGATGCATGGTTTTGTGTGCTCTTGCCTTAGAATTGTCAATCTAGATAGTGTGAATCATCTTGTGTAGATCTATGTGCAATCACACCCACCTTAGAAGATCAACCACATTGAATTGAGAGTCTTCATACGTAAAAAAATACACAGATTTTACGTACGATAAAATCATTTTATTGTACTTGTAAATCAAAATTGCAACTTAAATAATTCATTGTTTGGTAGATTTAGAGTCATAGTCAAGAAAAATCAAAGCACGTTGTTTTTCAAAAATAGACCTTGTCTTGGCCGACACAGGCAAAAAAATATCAGCTCCTTTACTTTTCTTGAACTCCATTATACCAAAACAAAGATTATCAATGGGCCACCCAAATAACATTTTTAAAATTTAGGCTATTAAAATATTGAAAAAAAAATGTAAATGTAATCTCTGCCACCACCCCCTCGTTCGCTCTTGAAGACACACAAGCAAGTGGAAGATATTTAAGCACGACCCATTGGCAAGAGGCCACGTGACATTGTTGCATAGGGTTGTCTAAGTAGCCTAGTGCCCGTAATTTTATTTTTGAGAGCACTGAGAATTTGTGCCGAGAACCAAAAATTGCATGCTCCCATGTCTACACAGAAAGAAAGCGACCAAAAGTAGCTCTAATTTGCTTATGAGATAATGTTTTTAGATGCCAAGGCACAATCGTGTGTGTGTGTGTGTGTGTGTGTGTGTGTGTGTGTGTGTGTGTGTGTGTGTGTGTGTGTGTGAGAGAGAGAGAGAGAGAGAGAGAGAGAGAGAGAGAGAGAGAGAGAGAGAGAGAGAGAGAGAGAGAGAGAGAGCCTTGATTTGTGGAAAGATTAGGGTTAATGCTTGATTAATTCTGAAGGTTTCAATGTTAGATTCTTCCCTTGGAATCAAACAACCACATGACAAGAAAGGAAAAACTACTTTGCTGTCCTATTTGCATTTCTACTGCTTCTAGAAAACATGATTTGAAAGTAAGTGAGAAAACCAACTCCAATTTTAGCATCAATGCCAAGGAGCTATTGACATTTTTCTTAGTTTGTTGACATGCTTTTGATGAGAGTACAATGGTAAACATGCATTTCAGCATTTTGGTTTTGACATAGTGGTGTTAGAATCGCATTTTTGGTAATTTAGATTCAGATTTTAGTTAGTTTAGAATGTTTTGATGGAATTTGTTTGGATTGCCTACTTGTAATCAATTGTGAAAGAGGTAGTGAGGCATTGCTAGGACCCTCTTGAAAAAAAAAATGTTGGAATTTCTACAATTTAAAGCAAAGAAATGCCAAATTTTTCATCAGAGGCAATAACTTCATGTTCCTCTTGAACTAAACCTCGTGGACTTGCAGGCAAGACTGCTTTGATACAAGGAAGCTCCAGTTTGAAATGCAAAGTTTTGTTCCCATCCAATTTCTAGATACTTGCAAATGATAGCCAAAAAATTTAAAAATACCCTTGTAAAAAATTCAAAAGTGCTCATAATTGGCAACCACTTCTAAAATGCCAAATTATGCCTTTTCTAAAGTTTGCGAGAGTTCTTACTCAGTTTTGATGCCACACAAAGGTTAGTTCAGTAACAAAGAGCAAATCAAGCAAAAAAATAAAATAAAAAACCTTCAAATTTCAATAAATTTTGTCCTTAACCTTTGCCGGTTGTAATATAGCCTGTTAACATTCTGACTAGCTCACAGAGGTCTCTGAGAAGGTTAGTTCTGAAAATCGAATTCCAATTTTCTTATGTTTCTGACAACATTGAAAAAATAGGCCCCTGTTAACCCCACTCCTGGATTTTAAACTTTTGCACTACTTTCGCTAATCATTCTAAAAATTCCTTATACAAATCAGACTACTAGAGACCTCTACAAAGGTTTATTGTGAGGATTTGTCTCTGTAAATGTTGGTTGCGTGGATTTTTCATATTTTAAGCCAAATAACCCTCGCAGACATCAGTAATAGAAATATAATTCCATCAGAACCTTTGTCGTCCCTCCGTATACCCCAGTTTTCAATCTCCTCAATCTTGTGAAGGTTAATTTGCAAAGAAAAAGCCCTGCCAAAAGTTTCTGGTGTTTGAGAGTCATTTTTTGGTCATAAGAACATTTCGCCAATATTATCAGCCTTCCCATCACTAAACCTTTGCACAAGTAATCTTCGCATAACCTTTGCCTCATCTCTCTAAATACCATGTAGAAGCTATTGTAAAATTGTGTGAGAACTATTGACTTCCAAAACACAAAAAAATAGCTTATTACAAAATCTAGCCTATCGTGAAGGTTTAGAACCCTCACAGACATCGCCAAAGCTCTAGGAACCTTCGTAGAGAAGCCAATTGCAAAAAAATATCATACTTTTATGTTAGGCAAATCAGTGAAAGTTCCTACAATACCACAAAGCAATTATAGGGTTCATCAAGCTCTTTTTGATGCTTATCTTAGCTTTTTTGAAATTAGTCCAAAGGCTTCGTTTCCATTTCAAAGATGTAAATGGGCGAAATCGTCCAAAACCGACAAAATGCAATTTAACAAGCTTCTTAAAACTCATCCTAAGTGGACGGTGCGTTAATCTTATCCTTGAGATCCTACCACCATGTATATGCCTTACTGCATAGGAACATTATATTAGTAGTGATCTTGGAGTCATTAGGTGCATGCGAACTGTGCATGGAAAAGTCCAACCAAGCTAGAGCCACTACCAAATGACCGTCCCTTTTGTCTTCTTAAAAAACTCTGGTCTAAACATCAGATCTGGCTATGTTCATGTGTGGCATTCATGTCAAGAATTTGTTGTTGAAGCAAATTGGCCGTTTAAATCGATTGCTTGCACCATATCTTGTAAAATTGCTTTCACCTTCATTTTCATTGACTGCTTCCATAATTATTGGACTAACATTGATTCATGATCAGATTTCCATTTGTTTACTTGAACTTGTTCAGCCCATCACTTGATCATCTAAAAGCACTCTTCTCCATTCATGCAATCCAATAAGCATGCACATTGCCATCTCTTGATGACGTTGCAGCTAGACAAGGGCTTTCACTACTTTTGATTGGCTTGATGAATTAGGATTCCACCTCTTGCCTCATTTTTAGAAATGTTTTCCTCGACAGCAATTCTTCACATACCCTGAAAAGTACTCAATAACCAAGTTGCAAAAGAAAACAACATAGCATGATAGCATCAATATCAAAATAAAGGACAGCACATTATTGTACAAAAGACGATTCTCCAAAATAGAACCATGGAGGGAATAAAACTAAGGCTGCCTTGCAATGCCCTTACAGAATGGGACAAATAGGTGTCTCCAATGGAGAAGTAATCAAGAGTCCTAAACCAAAGTGAGCAATTATCCAAAAGAAGGCCAATTATATGCTCCTATGAAATCCCATACCCTACTAAATTACATGTCACAATGACCATTTTCCAACGACTAAATAGGAAAATCAGCTCCTTACTATAAACCATCATTGTTTCAGATAATAAACTACACGCAAATCGTTATATAACATGTGACATGTCCGTAACTAACAAAGTATTACGACTCTTTATTGATGAAAAACATGCTTATAGGAAACTGCATAAACCAATAGGTCTGTAGTATGATAATCCCTAGAAGGAATGCCTTATTGGCGGATCACCGAATACTTCAGAATCACAGAGCGAAGAGTACAGAACGAGGTAGGAAAATTGTCTCATGATAAAAAGAAAACATGATACAATTGCTAATGTTGCGTAAAAATCATGACAAAATTGAATCCCATGTCACTTAGAACATTACAATTTTTTTGCAAAAGTGATCTAAGTGAATGAAAGGAAGAAAATTAATGAGCTCGTCATGAAAAGAATGTATTCTTTGAAGTTTGAACACAAAAAGCTAGAACTAGACAAATATGACATTGAAATTTGTTCTCAGAATATGCAAGAAAGAAATCCACAATTGGAAATGTCAAATCGACAAACATAATATACAAGGGAGCACACTCTGGGTGTATTGATTTCTTTACATGCCACAAAATACTAGAAATGAAAAGAAAAAAATCAATAATCTAGCACTTCTGTTTCTGTGACCGATCTGGAGTGTCGAACAATTGACCGTCCCACTGAATTGATCCAGTCTTCCTTTTCCTGTACGTTAAAACTCCAAAGCGTTAAACATGTACTACATTAGCTTCTATGAAGATTTGCATCTCATTATCACGACCTGAAAACAAAGAAAGCTTTCATATTCATGATCCTAATTGTTTGTCTAATGCTTCTAATGCTACAAAAGTTAATGAGATCCATTCATGCAGCACAAGATTTTTGAATATCTGCTGACATGAGAAGTATGTTGAAACTTGAAACCTACAAATCATTTCACATTTAGAAACTTTGACAACCATTTTATATACTTTTCATGGTAGAAAAATCACTTCAGTGACAGCCAATAGGAAAAAGAAAACAAGAGAAACAAAATAAAATAGAATATGCAGTTCTACATTTGTTGGTTACTGCTTTCTAAATGCCTGACATGCTGAATGCAGTGTTCCAAAAAGGAGTCTCAAAACTATCTTCAAGTACAGTGAGTGAGGTTTCCCAAAGACGATTCAAGTGACCAGACTGCTAATTTTTCAGGGAGCGTCGTTGATATAATAACATTGTAGAAAGATGAATACAAGAATTAAAGTGATAGAGAGAGACACACAACATTACTTCTCCATTACATTGTGATTCACAGCCTACAATCACACAATTTGCAACAATAGGTATGGCCAATACTCACAGCTTGTTGCACACTGCTTTTTTTCACGATTTTTACAGCATCAAATAGTTGTGAATACAATAGCAAATTACACAAATCATTATGGAGATCACAATGCTAACCACCAAACTTTCATATCTGACTTTTACAAAAAGTTCCAGCCTAGATTTTGCACAAAATCCAGCAAATGATCATGTATGATCTTCTTGCTCTAATAACATGTCATTCCTTCCAACATTCATCATTAATCCATCACATTGTAGAGTTGAATATACGAGAGAGAGAGAGAGAGAGAGAGAGAGAGAGATGACAACTACATTTAATCCACTATAATAGGACAATGTCCTCATGTCGATTTAGTTGGCATTACACTACATTATTATTATTTTTAACTCACATGTCGCTCCTTGGCCAAAGGTCGGTGTAAAAACCCTATTGCCACAACACAACGTAGATCCTCATATGTAACAAGTGAGCGCAGAGTAACTGGTGTATCCCTGAACAAGCAATGGTATCTCCCATGAATCTCATAATAAGCTGGGCAAATGAAAATAAAATGCTCCTCAGTCTCTACTGCTCCTAAGGAACAAAGCTGGCAGATCTTGTCCTCTCGTGGGGTACCCTGAAACCGGCCAGTCTCAATCTCAAGCTGGTGTGAAGAGACACGGAGCTTACCCAATATGAATCTAAGACCATGTGATAATCCAGATCGTAGGTACAGTGGTAGCAGTGGGGACCCTGATACATCTGTCTCCAAAAAATGAAGCCGATAAAAGTCGGGTTTGACACCCAACTGACCATTCCAGGCTCGATCCAGGTAAGCTCTATAAATGAATCGTCTGATGTAGTCATGGGTACCAGAAGGAAGGGCAGTGGTAGAGATGCCGAGTGTGCTAAGTAAGAAGTCTGGAGGCCTGAGAAAACCAAGCCACATGGTAGCCCTGGCTGTGAAGATGCTGAGATGAAATGAGAGCAACCTGAGTATATCTCTGCTTAGAAGACTGGAACGCACTAACGCGCTGAATATATGTGATGAGCTGGAGAGAGAGAGAGAGAGAGAGAGAGAGAGAGAGCTTCATTCATGTCTTTTCCATGCCACAAGGAATATAAAACAAAAAAAGTACATGTCAAGAATGTGGCATTGGTGGAAGTGTATGAAACGTCTCCAAAACAGTATAGAAAATACATATAGATCTAAGTGCTAATAATACATCTATCTACAAAGTAGTGACAAAAATCATGAAATGGTATAATGTGCTGTCACTGCGTCCTACTGTTGCTGAAGAAGGATGTTATAGAGGCTATTGCTATAGGTATATCTGGGATACGTTGCTGAGGTTGTCGATGTGATGTGACGTGGTAGGATAGGTAGCTCTAACTACAAGATGACGCTAGATGATATGTTATCTCTAATCTCTATGTGTAGGAATGTCATGGTCATCGTCTGAGTCAAGATCAGTACGTGGTCTTCTAGAAGAAAAGGATGTAATTTGGAGCTGCGTATCGGAGTGTCTCTATTGATTTTCCTGACATAAGTCTTGTTGCGGTAAGAACATCTCCCGTACCGTGAGTGCAGTAAAGTGTGGATCCTCATATGCACAGAGAGAGAGATCAATGAGTCTTGAATCAAATAAAATTAGAGATATCTACACATAACAACAATTTGTATGCAACTTTGATTTACTCAAATGTTGCTGAAAATTTCAGGGACGAAATCATTCGAAGTACAGAGTTTTGCTATCACCTTTTTATTACATTGTCCTATTGTGTGTCTTAAGTCATTTGCAAATCCAACCTCCTCCATAAGTTCCTATAATTTCTGTCTATAAAGTAAATCAAATGCTTTTCAAAAGTAAACAAAATTGCAATAAAAGTTTTGTCATTGTTTGCACGATAGTTCCTGACGTGCCCAAAATGATCAATTGTAGATTGTGTCTTTCAAAAGCCCACTTGCTACATTGCTTTCAAATATTGTCGCCAAGAATTTGGAAAGAACTTGATGATTTTTCTATAATTGGCTCGATCATTCTGCCTCTATTCTTAAACAGGGGCATGATTGTGCTTTGCAAAATCATCTTGAGAAGTTTTTTAAAATCTGGTTTGCAACCCTTCAATTTTTTAAGCTTTGCTGTTGTGGGCATGTTAGCTATCTCCATCTCCACATCTTTCATAAAACAAGAGCCACTATGCAAGAAAGGATATGAAATCCCATCAACTCCCTCCACGTTGTAGAACCATCAGTTCTTAGCATATATGAACCATGCATCCACCAGCTGGGATAATGTTCTCACGAGTCTTTGATTTGTCAAGCTTGACTGCTTTTGCCACACATTCTATGACTATCTTGTTGCTCATGTATACACACCACTTTTTTTTGTCTCTAGCCATATTTGTATGCGTGGAAAGCTCCAACAACACCTCCACATTGTTTTGAGTTAAACCTAGATTCTTTAGGTAAAACAAAGATTACATGGAAAATTACCATTTGTGTTTCAATCTTTCGATAATAAAAAAAAATTCAGCCACTTTTAGCAAGCAACAAAGAATAAAGATTCTCTTAGATGCACACGGCATGCAAACATTGTCATGTGTCAATTCAAATTCCAAACCTACGCTTGTACAAGACTAGGCTAGATCTTGAATCTGTATGTTGGAGACACTAAATAAATTGGTTAATATTAAACTAAATGCATATAGACATTAGATGTGTGATTAAATGTCTTGCTTAATACGCACGCATGCTGATTCAACAGAGGGCAAGTCTAAAGAGATAAAACACTTGTATCCACCAAACATGTACATAATGTTTAGCTAAGGGGACCTTGTCCGAGTCAGCAATGAAGTACATGGTCTCCTTGTTGGTTGAAAGCTCAAAAGCAAAAGGTCTGTTCAAGACATCCTCTGCCCCCTTGACTGTCAGACAGCTGCTAACAGGAATTACACCTCTTGGCTTGGAGAACTGCAACAACAAAGACATTTCCCACAAACCAAATTACTTTAGGCAGTGATAAGACAATGTATAAATCAATGATTAAAGTCAATTTAAATGGAACCTTCTGAACCAGCCATTCTTCCACCAGTCGTCAACGACTAATTACCGAATAAAAGCCTAGTGCTGTGGAATACAAAGATAGAGATTTCAGAAAAAAATCACAAATGAACAGAATATAAAAACATATGACTTGAAACGAGTTTGGCAAGTGAACCAGAATTCTTGTTCTTTTTAGAAATCTGTTGGACTGTTGGAACTTAGGACACAGGGAAAATTTCTATAAACACAAGCATATGTATGATTTGATAGGCAAGTGGCCCCTCAACATCCTAGGACCATATCATTGCCCAACATACTGAAGAACAACTAGTAAGCACTCTCAGTTGTGTCCAATAAAAAGCACCTTATCCACTGCGAGCTCTGCATGCACTTTCAAGAAGTTCATTTGTGAATAAGAATTGCACACGGACCTTGCCAGTATGTAGTCTTCACTTAGCATTAGATTGAAAATTATATTTCATTGATTTGCTACATCATGCATAAGTTACTTGTCAAAGGCAAGACTGCAAATGCTATATCATACATTACGAACCTTGCAAGTATGAACAAGACCCAAGGCAATTAGTTTTCTGTACAATTTTTTATTTTTTTGAAGCCTGTTTGACTGACTTTATGATCTTACTTCAACTGCCCGAACCAATCTTGCATTTCCAAGAGCAGACAAGAGATTACCCAATCTACTAACCTCAGTTCTACCCATGAAATATTTTCCACAGTTCTAAAAGTATGAAATTGGGAAAGTCGCATGAAACACACTCCACATGTGTTTTAATCAAAGACCAGACTGGACATTGGATGGAACCATGTCAGACCAGTTGATCACCCAGCAGCAGGCCTTCAATGAAAGAGTTCAGGTTGCGACCATTATATGTTGCACGTCATTACCAGCTCCCAAATACAGTATTCTTAGGAACACCGATTATTTATCCCACGTCAAAACCATAGGTAATGCAAGGCTAGACAACTCAATGCTCTCTCTCTCTCTCTCTCTCTCTCTCTCTCTCTCTCTCTCTCTCTCTCTCTCCTGACTGCTATGACACTATGCAAGGGGGCTGGTGCCCCAATCGCTCCTCCATCTTCACCACCATCTCCTCCTCTTCTCCGACCCCCACTTCTGTCCCCATTGCTGCCTGCCTTGCCACTAACGACAATACTGCCTGCCTACCAGGCTGCTTTACTGCCCGCCTCATCAATCCCCTTCTGTTTTCCTTCCTCTTTCTCTGATTTGCCCCCACTCCTCTCATTTCCCTTGCCTACATCTTCCCTCACCCCTCTTTCCTGTCCGATCTTATCTACACCACTATGTCACCTACTGCTCCCACACCTACACTAATCCACTCACTCTGCTGAATCCACAAGATGCAAATTTTCCAAATACTCCTGTAATTCTTACCTGCTTTCCATGTGTAACCAGCATCAAGCATACACTAAGATCAGTGAAGGGAAGATTGGGTTTTTGCTTTTGCTTCATAGCTGACACGTCAGCCTCTCACAAATTCAGCGTGTCAAAGCAGTACTTGAAGAGGTGAAGAAAGAGGTTGAAGCACAGTTGGGCACCACGGCTAAACTCCAGCAGCTTGAGAGCCAGATTGAGCAGCAACACATTGATGTTCAATCATGGACGAATGATCAAGCGGCCAGGTAAATCTGGTGCTGCAACCTCTTTCATCTCAACCAATGCTAGTCACCATAGATCTCACATGCTTCTATATAGATCTGAAGAAATCTGATTGGATCAACTTAAGGAAATCTTACTGCCACCATAAGATTGTACCCTCACTAGATAGACAGCTAGTAGACATAACAACAAGTCACTGAGCATCCAAATGACTACTTTGTTCCTGACGTAGCACATGCATAAAACACATACAACTCCGACTCAGATCTAGAACCCCGTGACAAGGTAACATGCAAGAACACATTCATGCAAACCACAACACAAATATGTCAAATACATGACCAGGCTTGTGCAAATTGTCGTATCATGTCATACCAGCACCTATCAACTGTAGATCCGTTGTTACACCACTGGTCTCCAAATCAAATCCTTGATCATGGCCCGCACCTGTAACCAAGATGCCCTCACGTCCAAGCATATCAAGTAGATGCCGCCATACATCATCCAAGATCAACCATCGATCCACTAAGTGCTCCAAGCTTCATCCAAAACAAAGCACTACTCCAAGCCGCTTTGCCCTGACATCTTGTCTAGTCAACCCTAAAGGCTGATCCCCATCCATTCTCCATGCTCCAAGCACAAGAGTCTACCAAGGACTCAATGAATGAATGTACACAAACCTCACCATAAGCTATACCTGAGTAGCTCGCCCATCTCCCAGAGATACTGATGATGATTTGCCAATCCTGCATCCCATGCAGATTCAACTTTCCATGCTTGACATTCCTAACTCTGATTTGACCAGTATATAGGCTTCACACATAAAACCTATCTCACCACCACATCCATCATATCATCCAAACCAAAGAAAATGCAAACTAGATCCACCATCGTGATGAGAAACTCACCCATGACCCATAGCATACCATGTAGGATAGCTCCATCAGAAACCTATACCTTGTACCATCTAATCACCAAGTATCCATTTCCCGCTGATAGCTCCCCAAGAATCTGTCCACCTATAGTGCAACTAGACTCCAACTGGATCTAACCAACAAAGCTGCATCATGCTCACCAAATAATGATGGATATCAAACACAACATGTGACACCAACCTGGAGACAACTGTGCATATGACCATGCAGCTCAACTGATCACTCACCAAAGTATCAGTTGTCACTCCCTGAGCAACCATCTCCAACCCTACTGGCTCACAACCATAGGCATGCTGGATCCACACCACCCCGTGATGCACTCCATGCCCTCAAGACATGTACCACCTCCAGGTACACTCCATGCCACCTACCTCCAAGTAGGCCTGACCTGTCCCTAGGTCACCACACAAAAACACTGATGCACCAGCTAAAGATAATCGCCTATACATCCAATGACGTATCATATCTGAGCATTGTAGAATCTCCCTGAGTGCCACCCCAATGGAATCGTCATCCACTCACTGAGCTCATCAGATGTCTCCGATCCTAGTCACCATCTTGCTAGACAAGCCGAATGCCAAAGCATCACCTGCCTCTCTTGGCTTCTAGCATATGCTCGCTCTCCCTGGCTATGTGTCACCCAACATCATGCCAATGCAAGCATGTCCTTGAGTCACCACTCACGGAATCCTGAGACCAATGTCTCCTAAACTAATCATATTGAGGTATATGGCTCCAAGCGACTCCACTAGGCTTCTCCTTGATCTTAACCTGAGAATCTGAACCATACATGTTCCAACACCTGTGCCAAGCCTAGAATATCTGCACATACAGCCAAATGCATGAAAGCTAGAGATAGCTTATCCACGCCCGTGATGGTAGATGTCTCCCCATCGATGCCAATGCCAATGACTAGCCCCCTGCTGTAATGCCATCATGTACTCCCACATGAGCACACCATGAAGTCCTCGCCATTAGTGTCCCCTCTAGTAGGTCTCTAGCAAATCATTCACTACAGTGTTTGCCCCCCCATCACACCCAGATGTCCATCAGCTCTCCATCCTAGAGCTAGCTCTCAAAGCTTCACGCCTAGTCCATATGCGTTTGCAACTTCCTAATTCCATCATGAATCGCCCCTGTAAGTCATGTTCAATCCAATGACTCAAGTCCAATCTGAAATAGCTGCCCCCTAATGATCATCCCATGTCATCCTGTAGTCCAATGCTTATCAGGTATCCCAATGCCATCACCAATCACAAAGATCTGAGCATCTACACTGTAGTGCCCCACCTATATTCCCCTAACCTGGCTCCAAAGTTGCTCCTGTGAATGATTCTGAACCATTCCTAAAAACATTGAGATGCGAACTCCAAAGCCACCAAGTGAAGGAGAAATCTGCTGCCTAGAAATATGCACCTCCTTGCCGCTTGGAAAATGTGCCAATAAATCTGCATCAAACCTGCAAAGTGCGCCCAATCTGCGAAAAATTGCACCCTTTAGAGACTCCATTGGCTGGAACAAAATTGCTCATCTGCCTACCTTCCAATATGCATCATTATCTCCAGGATGTAGAGGCTTTGAGTGTTAATCATGCAGCCTATGAACCCTGCTCTGATACCATGTCGGAATTCAAGGTGAACTAGAAGCGGAAACATTCACAATGAATTAAGTGATTCACGTTCTATGAACAATCACAAATTATGCATACAAGTGGAAGCACAATAAGATATCAATGGAGACAAATCTCTACACAAAGAATGTATGTACACAAGCATTGCCACTCTCTCTAGTCTCTCCAGCCTCTTTAGGCTCTTCCTTACCTCTCCAGCAAAAAGAGGATGCCTGTTTATACAAGTAGAGATAGAGAAATCCAAAGGCCAATGGTTCCCAATGTGGAATATCCAATAGCCAAGAACCATATGTTACAAAGGACTTACAAAAGCAAATGAAAAGCCTTGGCCTTGGACAGCCAAGTGCTGATTGGAGAAGGTGTTCACTTGCCCCATGGACCCCCCTTATGAGTTGGGCCCCTCCAAACTTGAGTACATAGACCAAAAGTTAAAAAATGCTTCCATATACATTGCCCCAACTTCATTAAATATGGCATTAAGCCGATGAAGCCACGCAATACAAGCCTGGAGAAAGCTTTGAACTCGCCATACCATCTTTGGAGAAGATCCCACCCAGGGAGAAAAAAAAACTCTGATGACCCCTAGCAACCGTCTAGGGTGTACCTTCTGGTACCTTGACTTTGCAGTCAGAGAATCAACAGAGGCATCATTATTAAAAAACAAATAGGACAAATAGTGACTTCTAACAAATTATCTACTAGATTAGTCAAGCTTTTTTGGTGTAAAAGTTTACCTTTTTTCCATCACATTGTTACTTCATAATTGGAGCATTTGGTTTCAAAAAATGAAAAAGATCCCTGTTATTCTTTGATAGCGTATGGACAAGGCTTATTACCCATTGTCACTTTCCAAAATAAAAGAGGAACATTGCCAAGCCTAAGATAGAAATTAGAATGATGAACTGCCTTAAACCAAGCATAACACACTCTTCCAAGTATGAGGAATTGAAATAAATGAGTAGTGCCAAGGTAACAGCATGGCCAAGTTAGGAAAAAAAAATGTAGACACTCGGTACCTTTGTCAAATTACTCTCTTTGAACCAAAAAAGCTTTCCTTCTTTCAAAACAAACCACCTCCTTCGCCATGTCTTGATATATTCCCCTAAAGAATCCATAAAAAAACTTATTAGTCTTCCAGCAATAGCTCCTTCAACCATGTTGGTAAAATCCACAATCCTTCCAAAATTACATACATGGAAGAGACTTGAGAACTAGTAGTATGCCAAAATCTCTAAACACTATATCTTAGGCACATAAAATTTACAAGTGAAAATCCAAAAATATATATATATATATATATAATATATATTAATATCATAGTGGCACGTGGTACCGCCATTATGGTGCCGCGGTACCATAATGGTGGTACCGCCATTATGGTGCCGCCCAGAAATCCGCGGTACCAGGGCGGCACCATTTTTTAATTTTTTTTTTTTTTTCAATTTAAATTTTTTTTTTTTTTAATTTAGTGGGCAATATGGGTATCAGCTTGAAGCTCTTGACGAGAGCAGTGCATTTATGCAGGTTGCCGGTGCTTTCAGCTACAAATTGTGTTAGACAACTAAATAATGCACCTCTCAGTTTAGTAGTCACTAGTTAACTGTGAGCTCAGATCTGTAAGGCCCCCGTTATGAGGAGAAGCCATTACTGAGCACGGTTGTTAGTATAGGGTCTACTGTGAGACCATGATGGTTATCAGATGGCTAGGTTACAGTTTCTATATAGCAGCAGGTCTTGGGGGGTTCGGGGGGCGTTAGCCCCCCGAGAAACGGGGGGTTCGGGGGTAGCCCCTGAGAAACAGGGGGTCCGGGGGGCGGTAGCCCCCCGGCGGGGGGGTTGGGGGGCAGGACGGTACGACCTCTTCATGATTTGGGGTTTGACTCCCTGAGCGAAAACACATTTTTTGGTGATTTGCATCCCCTTGGTCCTTTGGCTGTTCGCTCTCGTCAGAACCGGCAACCTGTATAAATGCACTGCTCTCGTCAACAGCTTCAAGCTGATACCCATATTGCCCACTTGTTCTTTTTATTTTTATTTTAAATTAAAAAAAAATTATATATACTGATCCGCGGTACCAGTATGGATCCGCGGTACCAGGATCCGCGGATCCTGGTACCGCTGGATCTATGATTTATATGTATATATATATATATATATATATATCACAGTGTCCTGTGGTACCGTTGTTATGGTACCGCCGGTACCATAACAGTGGTACCGCCGGTACGGTACCGCCCTAGGATCCGCGGTACCAGGGCGGGTACCATAATGAAAAAAATAAAAAAATATAATTTTTTTTTCCGTGTTATTTTCGTAAAAAAAATTAAAAAAAAAAAAAAAATTGGGTACCGCGAGACCGGTACGGTATCGCGGTACCGGGATCTGCGGTACCCGGTACCGCGGGACCTATGATATATATATATATATATATATAGAGAGAGAGAGAGAGAGAGAGAGAAAAAAAAAGAAAGAAGAAAGCTTTATTAATGTCTTTTTCATGCCAAAGGCATATAAGACTAATGAAGTACATGTCAAGTATGTGGTAACCATGGGAGCGTATAAAACGTCTGCAAAATTGTAATAAGGAAAACTTCTCGTACAAACTAAAACTAGAATAGACACGTATGGGAGAGAGTGTGCATAATAATCATCTGTCTATGTCAAGATATCAAGGCTATGATGCTATGATGCTGCTGCTGATGCCGCTCTGCTGCTGTTGTAAAAGGATGTAATGCGAGCCACAGCATGCGGGAGCACTAGAGCCTGTCGGCGTCGTCTGTGAAAATGAGGATGTGTGATAGTACGTCTCTGTGTAGGATGCCTGGTGATCCTGGTAATAGCGTGAAAGCACTTTATTGATGTCCATAAGGAACCAAAAGGTGCATAAGGCTAAATGAGTACATGTCCAGTATTTGTCTAACATACGGAGCGTATGACGTCGTCAAAGAAAAAATTGTCACACCTAACAGTAGGTTAGGTGTGAAATTGATATAAGCATAACTAGAACAAATAAGCTATAAGAGAGCTCAAGCTAGGAGCTTCCATGAAACAAAAAACTAAAGTAGATAACTTTTCTAACTAATTAACATATATCCCTTCATGCCATGAGATAATTGTCAAAAGAAGTGTGTCGATGGATGATGGGGGGGCAATAGATCAGGGTGGTTGTGTGTGTGTCCATGAACCCTGTCGTGTGACTCGACATTGTACGTCTTAGTGGCTGACAACACTATCTCTAGTCCCAATATCTAAAAGGAAAGGAGACCATGTGTTACCGACTCCCTCACTTCTCTTTGATCTCAACCTCAAATAAAGTACACAAATGACAAATCCTATCTTCTCGGGAAATGCCTTGGACACAACCAGTCTCCATGCGGAACAAGTGTGAGAAAATCTGAAGTTGTTCCAAAGTGAGCCTTAGGCTATGTGATAGTCCTGAGTCCAAATAATAAGGACCCTCAATTAGGCCTAACCAGACACTCTAAGTATGTGCCCAAAATAAACATTGTCGAACATAGTCATTTGGATGCTCAACCTCTAGAACCTAAATTTGAGAGATTTTGGGATTTGGATGCCAAACCTCTAGAACCCAACTTTTAAAACCAAAAACAGTCTCCCTCATCAGCAACTTGGAAACCTAATGTTATTAGAACGAAAATCTAACCACTCGCATTACAATTTACATGTAGGGGACCAATAATGGTTGATGTCATTTATAAATTTGAGTACCTAATAATGAGCCCACGTGCCCAAACCATATAATCTAATGTCAAATAATAGCATGGAGGCCCAAGGCCTAAGAAGCTGTCAATAGAATTATTGACCAACAGAATTTTTTTCATCTTAAACAAGTCATTGAGGTTCATCAATATCACAAACATTTTATCATGGCAACTAGCAAAGGTACATATTTTAACTTAATTAAAGCATATAATTCACTCATATGACACTGTGTGATACGCTCAAAAAACCTGCTAATACACATCTTCGAAAAGAGTGACAAGAGATTTAAAACGATTTTACGAAATTTAAGTGCCTAACAAGCTGAAATAATCAGGTTAACTATTAAGAAACCTCTTATCTGCTCTCAATTTGCAGAATACTTAGACCAAAAAATGTCACTAGGACTTCAAGATTAACTAGACTGCGATGAGGAGAGGATAATCACGAGGGTTATAGAAATACAAAAGATGCCTTACCCTGCTTCATGAGCCAACCCACTCGCTCCGGACTGTTCCAAAATTCTACCTGCATAAAAAATAAAAATGCAGATTCAGGTTATCAACAATAAGAACAAAATTTCATAACACCAGATCTTGCAATTTGGTAAACTAAACTAGCTGGATCTCAAACTCCGCTATTTGGAGCCTCAAATTGCCGAACAAAACAGTGTTAATCTCCAATTCATTGTCAAGTTTCTTCAATATACGTGAAGGCATAAGATAGCAATCTACTAGCCATACAATGAGAAGAGAGAAAAACTAACCTAAAGGGTGTGATCAGAACATGCAACTATTTATTTTGAAAAGATTTCAGCCTAGAATAACAATAGGTCCAAAGGAAGGAATGCATCCAAAAACTTATCATAATCAACCAAGAGATCAAAATCATGGATCCTCGGAGAAATAGCTGTTGCGATGCGATACTAAGACACGACGAAAACTGAATTACAGTGCTGTTATGTAAGAATGACAGAAGTGTTAAATGCAGCAAGAGATATGGGGTTAAGGGGTTAAAAGGATAAAACAAACCTGGTGATTTTGAGTATTATCCTTCCCATAGAAGAAAGCGCTCAATCCTTCCATCCAATATGCTGCGGTGAGTGACAGCGCGTTGGTTTTGCGATGCGCATAGAAATGCGGGAGGTGAAAAGGAACAGGAATTCTTCCTCTTTCGCGTCTTCCCCTTCTCTTCCTCTCCGCTCTCTCTCTTTTCTTTCTTTTCTTTCTTCTTTGCAGGTAGAGAGAGAGAGAGAGAGAGAGAGAGAGAGAGAGAGAGAGAAGAGTGTGCAGGCCAAATAAAGGAAGCTAAAGGCTGAGTTAGTGGGTTTTACATGGGAATATGAAAGTGTGGGACCATGGCAAGAAAAGTTTAAAGAGGGCTTGAGTAAAGGTGGAGCACAAGGTGCTTCCACCCACACATCCTTCTTGGATCAACGTCTTTCTGAATGAGATTGCGTCATGAGATTGAGGACGCAGGCATAGCTTTGCCCTCATCTTGACGATTGAGGAAACTTTATTTTGTTCGATACGTCATGATGAGGATGCATTGAGTTTTCTTAATCAGTGGATGCGGGTGAGGCATGTCTTGCTCAATCGGTGGATGAGGGCGGTGAGGGCTTGCTCTCTCTGTCGTGTTGATTTCATCCTTCGCCAATCTTGGATCTTTGTGAAACCCATGACTACTTGTCAATCATAGTGCAAAATGTGTTGCTCCAACAGCCATGGCTACCATGCACCGTCGTGTACCCTGGCTGATGAAGGTGGACAGAGATGCATCCATTAATCTTCTTTGCCTTTGATAATCTTAACAAACAAACATTTGGCAAATGTCAATACAATGCATGACTAATCTTTCTTCATCAATAAACATTCAAATGAAAGGATTCGCTAATCCAAAAAGAAGTACTAAAAACTCATATTGATCGAACATCATCCGACAACCAGTCTTTTGCGCATTTACTTTATTCGACCACTTGTAATCCACACACATCTTGAATTCTCCACTTTCTTCACTTTCAGAAGAATAGAAACACCCCAAGGTGATTTACTGGGCTATATATGACTCATCTTAGAATAAATTTCGATTTGATTAGTAATATTTATCTCTTCCTTTCAAGAAAACCGATATGGCTATCAAGAAATAGAATGACTACCTGGAATTAACTCAATTGTGTAATCTACAGACCTAGAAGGTGGTAAACCATGAGGTAATTCAACTAGAAAAACACCTTTAAATTCATGTATGATCTTACTCTTTTCAATTGCTCGTGATCTAAATCCACTGAGTTAAGAATTTAAAAAAATACCCAACTACTTAGATGCATTTCAAAGAAATACAAAATGCATTTAGCAAACCAAAATGAGCTTCATACTTTGAATAAAAAAATTTCATTACATTAGTTGGTGAAATTATCTCGGATGTACATATCTATCTCCAAATAATGTAACTTCTTTATCTCCTTCTTGAAATGAGAGCACATGCTTCTCAAAATTAATATCAAGACATTTTCTAAAATAACCACTCATAGCCTAAAATCTAAAACATGAAAATTAACTACTTCTCTATATTCTTGAACAAAAAATAGGAGCTTCAAATTCTGACTTCCCCCAAGTCTCCAACTCTACTCCTAGAGCTAGATATATTTAATATCTATGATTGCTAGCTTTAGTTTCCAGGCCGAGTTTCTGCACAAGACAAGAATTGATAAAATTATGAGTTGAACCCCTATCCACCAAGATATTGACTTCTTGATCTCTTCTGTGTCTTTTAAATGAAATAATTCATTAGGCAACAAAGAAGTAGTACTAAATGAACATTCACACTCACAATCTATTAGGTTAATTTCTAACTTTAGATTTTTCCTACATGGCATCTCAATCACTTGAGCTACAAGTTTCTTTCGCTCTGGGCATATTTTCATAACATATCCAAGCTTGTTGTAAATAAAATATAGGTTTGCCTTCTTAGTCTTCTTTTTTTACATCTGTTTCTTTTGCTTATCTGTGGATGCCATTTGATCAAGTTCGTCAAAATTGTTTACGGATTTGCCTCTCCCTACTTCAACATCTGTTGCCACAACCACTCAATGTTTGCGACTGGCTCTACTGATCTATCAGTGCCTATTCAAACTCTGTTAGCAACGACTCACTCAATGTTTGCTGCTACTTCACTTGTTCTACTTCTCAACGATTCTAGTCCTTTGTCAGAATCTACTCAGTGACAACTCTCCTTCTGTCTGACAGAGGTTCAACATGGCACGGATTCACATGGTTACAAATCTATATGCAATGGCTTAGCCACAGAATCTAATTGTAGTATAACAGTGATGTACCCGCCTGTCAAAGGCACACCTACGACCTTATCAGAACCTTATTTGATAATGGTAGCTCATCTTGAATATAGGATCTATCAAGAACTCGTTTTCTACTTTCTACAGTTATGTTTCAGTTCTTTCTTTATCGTTACAATCTGTAGATTATTGCTAAACTAAACTAAGCAAGAATATGGAATTAAACTAAATCTACTCCTATTGAAATCAGAGAATCAACATCAGCACAACAACTTCTAAACTACAGCAATGAAAATCCTACAAATTGCTTCCTACAACTATCACTCAACAGTTGTAAGAAGAACTCCTCAGGGAGTAGAAACCAAGAGACATCAGAATATAGTGGAATGGTAGATCAATCTCCAGGTCCTGCACATCTACCTGATACTAATTCCAAACCAAACTCCAAGAGAAGAAAGCATCAACAAGCACATTCATACATCAATACCCAAACAAGAATGCATGAAAATGGAGCATGAGAAGAAATGCACGTAGAATGACCTTCCATTAACAAAGTAACAGCATTTCAATACAGATTACATGCTCCTGAACTCATGGAGGAGGCCTCTATGAATAGCCACGAGCTGTAGAACCCAATTACATATTATTTTGGAGTCCACCTCTTGCAAAAGAGTGAATCCCAATCTAAAATAATTTGAGTTCCACCTCTTACTTGATAATAGGAGGCCTCTTTATTAAAAAACATAACTCAAGTTGAGATAATCTAATTTGCTAGCTCCCACATGGCTATCCATCTTTCGGGACGTACCATGGGGCTCACAATTGTATATTTTAGCCTAGCACTATAATTCTCGTGCTCTCAGACTCGGCTCTCAACTTCATCTCTGCTAGAAGCCCTTTTGAGTGGAGAGGCTCTGCATCGACACCTCGGGGCATGGCATCAGCTAACATTATCCTCCCCCTATAGTGTTGCAGGTCCCACTACATTGCTGCAACTTTGACGTGTGATTCTTGGAAAGGCATAGATCAACGTTTGCCTACGTAAAACCAATAACTTATTGGCTTCGTTGTTGCTCTTCTCGACAAAATTTCAAAGGTGCAGCAGCTTATTAGGATATCCTTGCGTAGCCGAGAGTCTCTTGCTTGCTCTTTTCAGCTTTTCTTCTATCAAGAGATTTCTCGTAGCCGACCTTCTTCCCGATGGCTTCAAATGTGATGAATCTTGTCTTTGCGCCCAACAAAATAGGTCCTAGGTACGGTCTTATTCCAATTATGAACTTATTTTGATACCACTTCTCAATCATCTGCACGTACTGATTGGAAGTAAATGCGGCTCGAAAATAAAGCCTGGCCATCATCTTCTGATTGCAAAGGTTGATTTACGTTCAACTTTATGGGTGGTAGCCCCTTATCCCAGTAGCACTCCAAAGCCATGAGAAAGACTATGGATAAATAATAATCTGCACTTTCTTGGACTACCGTATCTGCTGATGCAAAAACGTAGTATGGCGGCTGGAGATAAAGTAGATGGCGGATACAAGCTGGCGTATTCAAATTTTCTTGTGGGATGGAACTATTTGTTGGTGGTGGGCAGATGGAACTGATAAGTACAATGGCGGATACAAAGAGAGGGTACCTGTGAAAGATGGCAGATGCAGATGGCGTATACAAATAGCGGATACAAATAGAGGGTATTGTAAAAAATTTGGGTAGGAATATACATGGAAAAAAAATAAGTCTAATCATTAGACACGAGAAAAGAATAGAAGAAAATGAGAAGAAGTCTTGAAATGCACCTCAAACAGGATCTATGGTAAAGGTGCTATGATGAAATGCACCTCAAATAGGATCTATGGTAAAGGTGTCTTCATAGCATTGTTGTAGACAGCTACCATTGACTAATGTGTCAAGGGGTATGCCTTCTAGCATCTCCAATTGCACGACACCATTTGTAAAAATCTTCTGGACAACATAAGGACCTTGGCTATGGAATTTCAATTTGCCTGGATGGACTTTGGAAGATGTGTAAAGTAAAACTTTATCACCATCGTGAATATACTTGGTCCGGACATGACTATCATGCCAGGCCTTCTGTCGTCATTTGTGGACTAACTGTGCATGGTGAATATCCTTGGTCCGGACATGACGATCATGCCAGGCCTTCTGTCATTGTTTGTGGACTAACTGTGCATGGTAAGACATAAGATGTGTTTCACACAGTTTTGTCAACATGAAAAGTCGATTATAAAAGAATAAATTGTTTCTTGTTGCAGCACGACTTTACCTCCTGCACCACATATTCAAATGTGTATCTAAAACCAAAGGGACCAAGCTACGTTATAATAGCATTATACGTTGATGATTATCTAATCATCAGCAATTCAAATCAGTTGCTGCAAGAAACTAAGTCCTTACTCTCATCAGAGTTTGATATGACTGATTTAGGTCCAGTCCATTACCTACTTGGAATGGAGATTCACAGAGATCGCGCGAGCAGAAGGACCACCATAAGCCAACAATCCTACTTAATTAATGTACTTTGAAGATATGGCATGGAGGATTGCAAGCCCATAGAGATTCCTGTGGATCCAGGATGCAAGCTATCCAAAGACATGTGCCCCAGAACAAAGGCAGATCAACAAGAAATGTGCAAGTGCCCTTATCAGTCTATCATAGGTTCTCTCATGTACTCTATGATTTGCACACGACCTGATCTAGCATATGCTGTAAGCACGTTGTCGCAATTTATGTCCAATCCAGGCCTACAACACTGGAAAGCTCTACAAAGAGTTTTGAAATACATTCAATCCTCAAAGCACTATGGTCTTGAGTTACAACGAAAATACAGAAGTTGCACTCTCTTTGATTACCTATTCTGATTCAGACTGGGCAGGAGACATAGATACCAGAAAATCCACCTCTAGCTACATTTGCTTTCTTGCAGGAGGACCCATTTCATGGAATAGCAGGAAGCAGAAATGCATTTCATTATCCTCTACGGAATCAGAATATGTCGCAGCTACGTCATCAGTGAAGGAGATTTATATGGCTTAGAGGACTACTACATGATATGAGATTTCCATAGGTTGGTCCAACTATACTCCAGTGCGACAATCAGAGTTGTATAGCTTTGTCGTTGAACCGACGAGCTCACAAAAGGACCAAACACATAGCGGTTCAACTTCATTTTCGCAGAGAGAAGGTTCAGAACGAAGACCTTGCACTAATTTATTGTCACACAGACAGTATGTTGGCTAACATTTTGACAAAACCATTGTCAAGGGATTAACATTCTACTCTAGTAGAATTGTTAAATCTCAATTTGAGTCCAAATTCGTAGCAGCAAGCTTAAGGGGGAGTGTTGGAATTCTAGTCTTCTCTACTCATCCCTTTGCCCTCCTTCTACTCTCAAAAATTCTATCTCTCTGAATCAGTCTGCAATATACGCAAAGTCGAATTAGACAAAACCGCAAGGCCATCGCCAGATTACGGTCTGACCAAAGAGAACCGTTAAAATGAATGTTTACAAAGAAGCACGGCTCAAACTGCAAACCACAGGGAGTCGTTAAAACCCGTAGGTTACTATCTACGAGCATTTGCGAAATCCCGTCGACCACCGCAAGTGACCTTCTTACGATCTCCTACGATGGAAGCTATGACCAGAGTCAACTCTCCTCAACCGTTTGAAAATGTAAGCAATTTACTTACGGTTGTCAACGAAGTCAATAGCGACAATGGTTTGTGAGTTCCTACGAAGTCAACTAACGACTGTTGACCCATCTCATCATTTAGCTCCGTAAGTTATCACTTACGGTTATCAACGAAGGAAGCAAATGATCAACAACTGATCGAATGATCAGCAATTGTTCAAACGATTGTGAACAGACTACGGCCATCACGGCCTATATCCTTGCACTATGATGCATACGAAAGATACGTTACTTTGTACTTCTCCTCCTTCGCGATGCTCCAATAACGGATCTACGGATCTTATTTAAACGGTTGTTAATCATCTTGTAAATTACAATGAATCAAAAGACTCTAACAGCTATAAATATGTATCTGAGCAAAGAGAAGGGGTGATAGTGTTGTTGAGTTGAACAATCTATAGATGCACAAGCTAGCTCCTTAGAGTTAGTGATTTATAGAGAGAGAGAGAGAGAGAGAGAGAGAGAGAGATAAAACTGTAGCCATTGTTTCAAAATCTGTAAGTAGGAGTATGCGCTTTATCAGTGCTACTGTATTGTGTTCCAATTCTTTCATTTACACAGATTTGGTATTGTTCAATTATTATGTTCTTGATTGACTAAAATTGTCTCTCTCACTTTCCTACACACAGACACGGTTATCAGAGACAAAGGATCGCATGGCTGTCCAAGACGCCTAATGCTTCGCAATCCTACTGTTACGACAGTCTCAGACTCCTACTTTGATAACTCAAAAGGATAACAAGCTAGTATGAATTCAATTTGAATTTTTGTAAAATATCCATCACTTTATGATTGATTTAGATCGCTTTTCACTCATTTTCACAATCATGAAGCCTCTGTATTAGTGGAATTCGAAGGTTCTATTGACATCTTGGCTTTATCTTTAAGATTTATAAATTGATCTTCAACGAATATGACATCCTTGCTCACAAATATTTTTGTTGTTATAGGGTTATAAAAGTTAAGAGCTTTATCAACTAGGAAATAACCAACAAAGATAGATTTAATGCTAAGATTATCTATCTTCTTTCTTAGCTCATTTGAAATGTAAAAATAAGTAATACAACCAAAAACATTTAACTTTTGACAAAAGGTTTTTGTCCGGTCCAACCTTCAATAGGAGTCTAATTGTTTAGAATCTTGGTAGTGTACCTATTTTGAATGTAGTCTGCTATTGCAATAGCTTCTGTCCAAAACATTATGGAGAGATGCATGTGCCAACATACTTTGGCACACTCCACCAATGTTTTGTTCTTTCTTTATGCTATGTCATTGGATTGTGGAAAATAGCTTATTGTAATTTGATGGATGATCACATTACTCTGACAATAATCTCTAAGTTTATTTGAGATGTATTTTCCCTCACCATCTATTGGAATAAGTTTAAGCTTCCTACGAATTTGTGTGTTTGATTCAGCTTTGAACATCTTAACGAGTCTAAAGGCTTTTGACTTTTACTTTAAAAAATGTACTACACACCTCTTAGAAAAGTCATCTATGAAAATTAAGAAACACTTTGCCCCTCCTAGAGATAAACTACAGATGCCATTGTGCACATCAAATAAACTTTTGGAATTATGATCATACGTGAATGATTTCCTAGTGCTTGATTTTGCATATTGGATGATTTGCATTGTTAAATGAATGTATGCAATGTACTGATTTTGCTTATACACGTACAATATACTATTAAAATTAATGTGACTCAGTCTTGATTGCCAAAGTAGATATTTATTTATTGAGGTGGAAGTGTTCAAAGCTTGGACGTTAGAAAAAAGATATGACTTAAGTTACATTGGTAGCCTTGTCTCCTTCCAAGTGCAAAAACATTAATTGAACTATCCTAGATGTTGCGACAATCAAAATTAGATTCAACTCTATGTCCTAAGTCTACTATCTTGCTATGGAGAGTAAATTCCTTTGTAGACTAGGGACATAAAACACATTGAAGGAATTTCACTTTCCCATTTTAAAAGTGGAGCTTTACAATATCTTCACCAGTAACACAATGAGCATTGTCATTACCTAGTTGACGAATTTGTTGGTGACATTCGATCGATATTGCTGGAACCAATCCTTGTGAAATGTCTTGTGTTGTGTAGCTCCAAAGTCTAGGTACCATGAATTGTTGCCAATTGGTTCATTTTTGTCTAACTCTAGCTTTGTGGAGGCTTTTGCATTCAATGTTGGCCTAGATCTAATGATTAGATCGATTTTGGATCTTTAAATTTCAAGATCCCAATACTTGTCATAACACAGCTCGTGCATAGCCACACTAGACCCAATATAGAAAACATGTGTATATTGCCCAAATCAGTAGTGTACATATATGACCAACTCTTTGCCAAGATATAAACTAAAACTTATATTCTAACAAAATAAACTACTATAATTAGCACTAGTTAATCAAATACACATCCAATCATCTAAAGAACAAAATATGTCGATATCCAAAATTTATAAATAGCCATACATTTTTTCAACACCCAAATGCTAGACTTTTGCTCATGCATTAAAAAGAATCATAATGAATATCATACATCACCAAATTATGCAACTCTACAATTTTTCAACACCCTAGAGATCCATTGAAACAACTGCTTGAATATCTTCTTCATAGATCGAGCACATTTGGCATACATGTAGTAGTTCAACATTACAAATCATACTTTTGGTAGTTTCTATCTAATTTTAATGCTAGACATCCATATCAAAAGGTGTTGGATATTTAGGAAACCGATTCAATCAAGCTCTACAAGCTCATTTACAACTATGTCTCATTATCTTGCAACATCAAGACGTACATATAGAAAATCCAAATCAACAATATCAACAGTTCTAATGTTAGAAATTTTGTCATGGTGATCATCAATGATACTTCAAGCTGCGGAAGACTTAAGGAATTGTCAATAAATTAATTGGAGATATTTTTATAGATTAGATCATTGATGATTGATGCAATTTTGTGCCAAACAAACACAATTGAAAGGCTTTGCAAAATTTATTCTACTAATTTGAATTTGAGAGTCAAAAGTTACGTTTAGAGGCCACTAAGCTTTAATATGATCTTTTAGCTAGATTGGACCTATTTTAACAATCTACTTTGAGAGAGGGATTAATGGCTAAAATGGAGTGTGTCCACTTACCATGAGCCACTTTAGACTATAAGAGGAGCCAATTTAATCTATTCATTATCCATATCCGCATAGAGTGAAGAAATGTGAGATTTGCTCCTCATTTTGGTGTGAATGATTCCTCTCTTTTTATTTATGTAAGGGAAAGGCTCTCACCCCAGGGCCTTCCTTGACATAAAGTCCTAGTACACTTTCTAAAACTTACCATGTCCTTTTATAACAAATTTATCTAGTTATACATGTGGTCCAAACTCAGCACTACTATGATGAGATGCATATATAGATGAGATACAACCGTTGGCTATTTAGTCACTCCATTTGGTTTCTACAACGTGCTCTTTTCCCGAATAGAAAGTACGCCACTTTTCTAGCAGTTTCATATCAACTGCTCATTCTAAAAGAAACTTGCAGGTAGAACATTCCTATGAAACCTAGAATACTATGAGTGCTAATGTGATTATATGGCAAGGGCTTCTTGCTACATCACATGCATGTTTAGAACAAACTATTCCTAATGTTAGCTATTAAAATTAGCAGAGCTTATTTTACTTAACAACAATTTTCCATTTCAAACCAAATAAAAATTGGCATAATTTCATAGCTGCAGTCCTAAATACCGTTCCAAGAGCTAGAAATAACCAAATTTTCAAATACCCGCCTCAATCAAACTCTCGTGAATTACTGGCGTGGGCTTGCAGAAAGGAGCTCTGCAAACAATAGTCAAACATAAGAGGCAGCTGGATTTATGATGCAGGATCTCTCTTCAAACGTCTGTGGCTTCAACTAAAACATTGAAGTACAGCCTGATTAAGCTTTTATTGACGAGAATTGTTGATCAAAAAGGGAATATTATGCAATTGAGACGAACTAAAGTAACATGATTAAGCATGTGATTTGAATGATTTTGGATAATTTGTTAATCCGTTTCATTATTTAGTTGCTTGAATAACGGAACTCCAAAGTACTTCCCGTAAGCAAACCTGCTAACGTTCAGTTCAGGCTGAAGACCTTACTCTGTGTGAGAACTAAAATGGCGATCAGGAGCGAGGTAGGTGTATGAAGAGAAGCTAGAGAATATAATATTTAAAGTCGCCGTTGCTTCGGTTTGATCTTTGAATCGCCCTTCTTGAAGAGCAGAGACCACACGAGCCTGAAGATCATTTGTCATGTTGGCTGGATCATGTTGCATAGCACGCAAAACATTGGATATGGTTTGGCCTGGCAACTCACGGAAAATTTGGAAACTGCCTTCGGCCTTTCCCAATATGTGAACCACATGTGTCGAACCAAAAAGATTGTGCATGCTGCCTAAGATTTCTTGATATGCGCCTCCCAGGAACATACCCAGGTAATAAGGTCTGCCAGCTTGAAGTTTGTGCAGATGAAGGCATTGAGCGGCCTTCTTTTCATGTGCGTCACCACCAACAAATGAACATATTTTGCCATCGCTGTCACACGTTAGATCAGACAAAACTGCCTGCACGTCTGGTTCTTGATCCAATGTTTGTAAAGGAACAATTGGGAAAATCTGGCCGATTGCCCAGCTATCTGGTATGGACTTGAATATTGAGAGGTTTATGTTGTAGGTAGTAATTTGGGATTCAGGATTACTAATATGACAGAGGATCTCATTAACCCTATCAGCCAAAGCTCTTACCTCCAAATTTAGCAGACCACGTTTGAATAGCCGTGCACATTCTTGCTTGAGATGCTTAGCAGAAGCAACGGCATTGGCAAAATCTCCAACTCGAACCAGATGGGTAATTTTGCTTAATAAAGCCATCAATTCTTGGGGAAGGCTTTCCATTTCAAATAGAGCTCTCAGATCTTGCTCCATGCTGCTCAACCTTTCACTGTGATCCGGCATTTGGCTAGTGGACATGGCCTGAAAACAAAGTACGGAGTGATGAGAGACCAATCCCCGGCCACTCTCGCAGCAGATAATGGGAGGATTCACATTCTTCACCGCACAGGCATCAGCGACCGCATTCACCACCTGCTCGGCATACTCGGTAGTGGTGTAACCAACAGACATTTTCGAAGCAGATGAGTACGATCCATCGTAGTCTACCCCAAGTCCGCCACCGACGTCTAAATATTTCATGCCAGCTCCCATGCGAGAGAGCTCGCAGTAGATATGAGCTGCCTCGCTAACCCCTTCCTTGAGAATGGACAAAGATGGAATCTGAGATCCTATATGAAAGTGCAGCAATTGAAGGCATTCCATCATCTCGAGCTTCTTCAGTTTTTGAGCCACTCTTAGCAACTGGAATGACGATAAACCAAATTTGCCTTTGTCTCCAGAGGTTTCTCCCCAGTGGCCCCCGTGTTTAGTGCTAAGCTTCGCTCGAACACCGATCACAGGCTGCACTTGCAATATCTCGCTTGTCTTGAGAACCAGGTCTAGTTCATCTTCCTCCTCCAAAACAATCACGGACTGTATTCCAAGTCTTCGAGACACCAATGCTAGCTGCATGTACTCAGCATCTTTGTAGCCATTGCAAATGAGAAGGGCATTTTTACTTGCAAGTTTTGACATGCATGCAATCGCCATCACTAGCTCGGGTTTCGATCCTGCCTCGAGCCCAAAAGAGAAGCTCCGACCGAACTTGACAATATCTTCAACCACGAAGCGGTCAGGGTTGCACTTAATCGGAAATACGCCCTGGAAGCTGCCCATATATCCTCGAAGGAGAATAGCAGTGTTAAATCCACCTTGTAATGTCTCGATCCTGTTTCGAAGGATTTCGGGGAAACGGATGATCAAGGGAGGAGCCATTTCTCCGCCCTCTTGAATCTTTTGCAAAACTTCCACGAGGTCTATCTCGTCAGAGTGGCTTGCGCTGCCATGAGGACGTACAGCCATATTACCTTGTTTGTTGATAACAAAATAGGGTGATCCCCATCCGTTTATCCTGTATAAACCCATAGATTTCTCTGGGGACCAGTTTGCGCTCGATTTGTCAATATCTAATGCAAAAGAGCCATTGAGAGTATCGAAAGAAAGGGCCTGACACCCTTCCACGCATGCTAAGGGGGGCATGGCCTTCGCCGGCAGCAAAAGCGCAAAATCCTCCAAAGAACACTCTTGGCAAGACGCCGAGGCTGGAGCCTCGGCTCGAGCTCTGCTGAATCAATTTTCTAGAACTGTATTTAACTCCAGAAAGATCCTGTACGGTTTGAAGAGTTTCAGAAATAATTTACTAATACTACTGATTATTGTGTCAGCATGACAGACTTTCGAAGAAAGCAGAATGAAGTAATATTAGGAGCACACAAGTGAATAATACATCAGACATCGGAGCGCAGAAGGATTTCCATTCAGGTGATAGGCTACACCATTTCTAAGCTGAGCTTTTCTGAACTGAGTTTTCAATTTGGCAATGACTTATGGTGTATAGCTATTGGAAATGCTTTTTCTGTTATACTGGATGAGAATAAAACCTCAATATTTAGTGAGGAGCCATAAATGATGGTAAATCCAACCAGGGATCGCAATTTAAGAATCTGAATGCAAATTTCTCACAAACTTCCAGTTGGCATAAGCAAAAGAAATTTCTACGTTAGGAGCTAACAATATGAATGAGGATTGGAATATGTACTAACGGAAACCAACAAACAAACTGTTCAACCACAAATAGACTAGATTCCTCATATTAGGAGCCTGAGATATGTGGCCTATTAGTTGACTGCTTCTTTGTCATCCGAAGGTTTAATAAGTTCGATTTTCCTTATGTGAAAGTACTTAGGAGATGATTCCGCTCATGCAAACATACAAGTTATCAGGACTTCCCTCATTAATATACACTTTCCTTACAAAGCTCGATGCATAGTAATCGAACGTTTCATGCAAAAATATGCTCAACTGTTTGAAAATACATATCCATAATATGCAAACATTGTAAAGTTGAACTTACAAAGTTACCGCAAATATCGAGTTGATCTCTTCACAGGTCACAGTTACACTGCTTCTTCAGACTCCTGGCAATGAAAAAACAGCACGGCACTAAGCGTGGGAGCGGCCGCCTTGATGCAACTTCTCAAATGCGGAAAGCTCGCCAAAATCACGAGCAAACCAAAAATCCAAACACGGACCAACCAAATCAATCACGCACACAATCTCAACAACAACAGCACTGGATTCCGCTTCACACCGAAACAGCATTACCGCATCCTCACAAATTTCTCACAACAGCAAATCCTCACAAAAACATCTCAACACATAATCTTGTCCTTTATCTTGAAAGAAACACTCACCGCATACATCTTATCCCCCAGATTTGATCAGACGAACAAAAGAATCAGACAGAAAAAAACACGCAGTGCATGAAATCACGAGCAATTTAAGACAGATTTGAGCAAATTTAAGGAAGATATTTACTCCATCATCCAATTCATCGATCCAATATACGAGAAGCGAAGGCGAAGGCGAAGGCGAAGCCCGATTTTGGTCGCAATTGGATCGTTAGCTGTTTTTGAAACGACGACGAAGATAATAAAACGGCGGGGTAATTTTATACGAGGAGACGGAAGAAGGCCCATCCAAAGCGCATTAGGTCTTCATAAGCGCGCTCCACTAACAAACCGCCACGTGCCTGATAACAGCGCCGTCCCCCTCAATGAAGCGTGTCAAAGATCGAAACGCTAATGACACAATCCAACGGCCATTATCATCCCGAGCTATGCCCATAGGAAATAGTGAGACTAATAATAATAAAAAAAAAATTTAAAAGATAATATATATATATATTATTTTTAATAAATTTGGGATAGTCCCAACAAATACTCTCTCTAATAATAATTAAAATAAAAATAGGGAAAGCTCCTTTGAGGTTCCTTCCAATATCATGCAACTTTTTTTGTTGGCCTTTTTTTTAAATTATTTGTTGACTTCTAAATCCCAGGTCCATTCTCAAATCTTTTGGTTGCTCAAAATTTTAATCTCTCGGAGACGACTTTTTTCTTTTAAGGAAAACGCGAGCGGAAGTTTTGAGGCCCTTCAACCCATTGAGGTGATGGGTTCAAGAGGCCCATTTCCCTCAAAAGGATGGAACAACCCGCAAGAACCAACCCTTGTCTCACACATAGTTAATTTTAAGATTTTTCTTCTAGGTTTTGTATTATGGATTGGATTTTTGGATGAATATTTTGAAAGGAACTTTGGGGTTGGAAGGGCAACAAGAATGGCCCCTTCTTCCACGTGACGTCAATTTTAAGATTTTTTGGGTGGGATTTCTTTTATGATGTTTTTTTTTTGTTGAACTTTTTGAATGGAAACCTTTTCCAAAGAACTACTACATATTGAGCTCTATCGGGCTTACACTAAATACAAAAGGAAACCTAAGAATTGGCACCTCTGGATTAAAAATAGTTAGTTTGCCTACAAAATTGACAAATAAGTCTTGGGTTTAATTAGAGGTGAGTCTATAACCTCCATTCCCATGGCAATGATTCATCTTAAGTTGGTGGGTGCTTGAGAGATGCAAGGACCTACCACCCTCGGATGAGGGTGGACCCCACCTTGCAACTAGGATGGCATTTGCTTATAGTACAATCATCTTTAGATCAATAGTTTAATGTTGCGAAAACTGAATGCCCAATGGATTGGCAGTCAGAAATTTTCTTACAAAAAACAACGCAAAACAATGCATCAACCCCCATTAATTTTAGAAACATCTAAAAGTCTACATATTTATAAATTCGCAACCTCTCACAATTTGTTCTCAATTCTTCAAAGAGAGAACCTACAACAACTTCTACACACCAAAAAAAAAATAGTAATCTATGTTGCTCAAGTCTAAAAAGGACTTATTGAAAAGTGTCGACAAAAATTTAGACGTTCTAAATATTAGAGTCCTCTTTTGTTAGCCTACAAAACCACTATACTTCTGTTCCTCCTACTCTTTCTGTTGGCTCCAAATGTGATTCGCCAACTGAGGTACCAATTTATGTTGACCTCACTAAAGTTTGTGATGTACATGTTTGTATTATTTGCAATGGGCTTTTGACTGAACTTCACACAATTTCAAGTTTTGAGAAGCTATTTTGAGCTTGTGCCATTTTTACTTTCAGAGTCACTACTTTAAACGAGTCCCCTAAGTCATTAATTTTGTTTTGGTACTATCTTGTTGCTTGATAATCTATACTCCTAGAAACTCACTCAAGTGAGAAGCAATGAACAAATGTGTTAGGTGTCCTTCATCTTTTTCCTGCTTGGGACACATTTAGCTAGTCCTTGTTGAAGGATTTTGGGATGAATGCTTTCAATTTTTCCTATTTGGATACTTCATATATTAACAAACTAGTGTTGTTAAGTTTGACATGGATCTTCTCCCCCTCGCACTCAATTGAGGAATGCCATTCCTCTATTTATTTGGAAATATTTGTTGTATTAATTGGGGTGTTCCAATACACTTTACAATAATTGCCAAGACTTAAACAAGGGATGGCCTTCCCCTAATTAACTTGGAAACATTTGTTGTATAATATTTTCCAATAGGTTTTAATTGGAGTGTTCCAATGCACTTTACGAGACTCAAGAATCGTCCAAACATAAAAGAATTTGATACTAAATATCCCAAGAGCTTTGTCATGCACTTTCGAAGACAAACTGCAATGCAATTTGAGAGAGAGAGAGAGAGAGAGAGAGAGAGAGAGAGAGAGAGAGAGAGAGAGAGAGAGAGAGAGAGAGAGAATGAATTTGCATTTTGAAACTTCAATTCATCAAACAAATGCACATCAAAAAAATGTCGAGATGGCTTACCACTCACAACAAGGCTAGAAATGGACAACAAGAGTAAGGCCAAAGGCAAACTAAAAAACCATGCTTTAAAAAACCATGCTTATATGAAATAAGGATGGAAAAGCCCATTAGCTTACATGTCCTCCGAGTCACTAGCTTTAATATTATCATTGATGGGTAACGCGGGAAGTCGTGATGGAGCCGTTCTCTAATTTTATTATGTCGAACAATTGAAAGTGCCCAAGAATCTTGCATTACTACATATATATGTTGACGATACAAAGATACAATGATGGATGGTGATGTAGCACTTGGTGACTAAAGCAATCTCCAAGGGTGACACGACACTTAATAAGGTACAAACTCGAGTGCGAGCACAAGGTAACCCTTGTATTAGAAGGGCACATACCAACTAGCTCGGTTCATTCACACTAGAATCAAAAAAAATGTTTCTCGAACACCGGTCCCACTGTCACTTTGGATTTTTGAAGCCTTTGAAGTTTGAATTTTTTTTATTAATTTTAATAATGTTCTTGTTAAGTAATTTTAATATTGGTTTAGTTCTACTTAAATTAATATCTGAAATTTCAAAACCAAAAAAAATTGACCCTCTACCAACAAAGAAAAAAAAACAAATTTGGAAATTGACGTTTTTTTTAAATTAAAATTTTCCAAATTTCCAAGAAGGCGCCTGGAAATTTCCATGTAGTAATGGAAATTCGAGCTGTACTGGGTTTGCTATTCAATACGTGGCTGACACGTGGCTATAACCGATTCGCCAATGCTCTTGCGTTCATTTTGCGTGGACTCTGCAGTGTGGTACTGCTGCGTTAGTGCATTTTATCGTGAACGTGACGTCAAAGCCGTCAAACTCTCACTTCAAAGCTTCAAATGAAATACTTAAGGTCTTCTAAATGAAGGGCATTGACGGCCAGCTAAGGAACGAGGAGGAACCTGGAATGACGGGCATTGACGGCCATCCAGGAACGAGGGGGAACGTTGCATGACGGGCATTGACGGGCATCGAGGAATAAGGAGATGTGTCATGGCCATCAAAAAGGTATATGTTACACGTCACTGACGTGATATTGTTTTCAAGATAAGTTTTCCACTACCATGTATATTTGAAGGGGGCCCTTAATTCATCTCATGTGGTGGGAAAGGCCACAAGAAAAGGCCCTTTTTTATGTTGATTTTGACTTTTTTTTATTCTTGTTTATAGTATTAATTCTAGACACAGCTTTGACTTTTGTTTGTCCCAATTTGTTTTTCGACGAGGTTCAAGTCAAAAAAAATTTCATACTAAGGCATGTCTAAAATGCGAAAAAGAGATTCTAAAATTTTGACATTACGAGAAAAGGTTCATGTATGATGAGGCCCTTTTTCTAGGGTTGTAGCTCAAGGTGGAAAAGTCATAGGGTTGTTCTTCTTGAAATCAAAGCCAAGACTTTTTATTTGCTCCTGTCTTGAGTCAACAAGTGGAGATTGCACATTTCACAAACTTCCAAGCCTAAATTTGAGAAAACCAACTCATATTTTTGGTAGAATTGTGTTAGGTGAGGTAGGTGAAGAGCCTTCAAGGAGATTGAGGCACTCAGTTCAAAGATGTACATTTGACTTGAAGGTAGTGTTTGAATAAAATATCACACCAAAAATATGTGCAACACTTTAATTAAAGAGGTAAAACACTACAATAAAAATTTCACTATTGAAATTTAAAACTAATGTTAGTTTAAGGTTGTTATTAGATTTTAAACAAGAATTTCGTTAGGTGTTCCCCATTGACTCATGGTTTGCCACCATCTTAGTCAGTAGATCATAAGATAGAATTCATTCCGAGTAGTCAACCTGTTTTTCAACAATTGTATTGGTTTAGGCTGAAGGACGAGAATGAAGTGACTTGACAAATTGAGGAATATCTCCAAATGGGTCATATTCGTCCTAGTAAGCCCCCATGGGGAGCATCAGTTATTCTAAAGGATAAGAAGGATGGTACCTTTCGGATGTGTATATAAGGAATTGAATAAAGTTACTATCAAGAACAAAGATCCTTTGCCTAGGATGGACAATCTGGTTGATCATTTGGGTGGAGCTAAATACTTCACTGAAATTGATTTTTGAACGGGTTATTATCAAATCAGGATACATATGGATGATGTATCAAAAATTGGTTTCAAAACTCGGTTCGATCATTATCAATTTTTTGTTTTGTCTTTTGGTTTGACTAATGCATTTCAACAAATGATGAATGATTTATTTCATCCGTATCTGGAAAAGTTTGTAGTGGTATTCCTAAGATGATATTATTATCTACAGTAGGACACGAAAAGAGCATATGAAACATGTCATGCCCTTGACTGGTCTCGGGTAGAGTGTCCACGCTAGGGATCAGTAGACCAACAACCCGTAAGTTAATTGTGACTATAATTGTCCCCTAGATATAGAGGACCGTATCAGATTTTGAAAAAGATCGGATCCTTAGCTTACCAATTAGAACTCCCGGAAGAATCTCAAGTGCATCCGATATTTCACATAAGCCGACTCAAGAAGAGTCTATGTGAAGGAGAGCATCTTGGATCTAGAAATCAATTGGACTTGTTGGATGAATCACCGGGTGTATCTCGACTTGAACGGTGAAAAGATCTTGGATACAAGAACTAAACGATTGAGAAACCGTATAGTTACCAAGCATCTAGTTCGATGGAAGGGATGTACAGACGATGATGATTCTTGGGAACATAAACAAAGCTTAAGGAAGGACTTCCCTAGTTTTAAATTTTGAGGACAATACTTGAATAAGGGGAGAAGAATGTCATGCCCATGACTGGTCTTGGGTAGCATGTCCACGCTAAGGATCAGTAGACCAACAACCCGTAAGGGGCCCTTATGTGTACATGGTCATAATTAATGGTTGTAGGCCTAAACACATGGTGGTGGAGTTGGTATGGGTCTTTCAGTGAGTCATTGGGGAACTGGATGACGTGGCCCCAATAGGCTGTAGAGGTGTCCAGTGAGGTGTCACAGTGCACTACTAGTGGTGCATGGGCCTTGGAGGGTATAAGTATACCTATTGGGCTCTCACTAGTGTATGCTTGATTATGTGATTAGTAGCTACATGCTGCTAGTGTGATTCCTCTTTCCATGATTGTGATTAATCTATAGCTCGGGGGCTAGATCTGTATGATCTAGGTTTGGTTGGGCTGGTCTATCCACCACCCATTCCCTTTGTTAATGTTGCTTTGTTTGACATGCTTAGGATAGTATCATGTGTGTAGGACTTTATAAAACATCTCTGAATTGTTTTGAGGTTCTTTAAACAAGAGAAGCTTTATGTAAAATAATCAAAATGTGAATTCTTTAAAAAATAACTGCTTTATATTGGTCAAGTTATATCTTGGCAAGGGTTTAAGATCGATTGAGAAAAAATAAAGACAATTATTGAGTAGTCGATTCCTAAGATCATGCGTGAATTCAAATCTTTTATTGGATTCACAGTTTTCTTCCACAAATTTATTCTTGATTATTTGAAGATTGTTGCACCTCTCGATAGTGTGTTGAAAGGGGTTAAAACTCGAAAGAGTAGGCCCAACCCACCAATCAAGTGAAATGAGGAATAAGATTTGTGTTTCAATAAACTCAAAGATCAAATTGTCTCGGCACTGGTCCTAGTCATAGTGGATCCTGATAAACTTTATGTTGTCAAAGTGGATGCTAGTGATTTTGCTATTGGTATGGTTCTACTCCAAGAGAGAAGGCTTGTTGCCTTTGAGAGTGGAAAATTCTTTGATGCACAAACTCGATATACCATGCAAGAAAAAGAGCTTTTTGTTCGTTGATTTCGTTTCTGTCGTCTGACTTTTTCATGTTGGACCGCAAAAGATTCTCGTTCACAAATCTTTTGTGTTCGTGTCTTCTTGTCAAGTGTTCGCAAATCTTTCGTGCTTCGTGTCTCTTGACTTTTGTGTTCGCGAACATCTTCGTCAGACAGAGGGCTGAAAGCTAGCAAGGCTTTATAATTAGAAACGTTTTTTTTCTTCGACCAGAAATCCAATTCTACATGCTCGAACAAAACACATCGAGATACATCTTCACTTTGTTCGAGAGAAAATAATTGATGGCACCATTGATCTAGTTTTTTGTAAATCTGAAGATCAAGTGGCTGATATTTTTACTAAGTCTGTAGGTAAATGTAAATTTGAGAACCTTCGTAGTCTCTTAGGCATAGAAGAATGTAATTTTATCATTGAGGGAGAGTGTTAGAAATCAATGATAAACTTCATTGTTACACTTGTTAGTTACTGTTCTCGATGTACTTTATTATTGACAGCTATTACCAACTGTAACTAGCCGTAGGCTAGTCTAGTAGTCTACTCCTAAGTTTCTCTCTCTCTCTCTCTCTCTCTCTCTCTCTCTCTCTCTCTCTCTCTCTCTCTCTCTCTCTCTCTCTCTCTCTCTCTCTCTCTCTCTCTCTCTCTCTCTCTCTCTCTCTCTCTCTATCACGGTTCAGGTTCTATATGTACATTTTATATTCAGTATGAAGTTAGTGTGACTGAGTGATATTGCATGTTCTTCTTCCGCCTCCCTACTTGGTGATTGCTTATGGTGAATGCTTGATGTTGCATATCTGATTCTTGACACAGTTCAAAGAAAACTACATCACAAGTCTATAAAAAACAAAATAAAAAAGCCAGAAAACACAATGGCTGAAAAAAAATCAGCAACTAATCAATCAAAACATCACACAAGCAACTCATTCAACCCTTAGCATTGCCACACTCTCCATCCAAATGCAATACTTCAAGCAACCAAAAACTCAAAGGAACTCTAAACTCAAAGCAAGCAAAGCATGAGCTTTAGCATACTATGAATCACTCACAACCAAGCATGAACAACACACACCTAACGATTTGTAGATCACTATCATTTCTCAACCAAGAAGTAAACATGCTAGTGAGGCAACCCTCAACCAAGAATCATCGCTCCAAAAGCAAAGCACACTACTCATTATGCAACTCGTACCATCAAACAACACACAACCCAAAAGTACAACTCAAACACTCACAAACACATCATATGAAGCTCTCCACTCGTATGAAACAATAAAACAAGAATCCAAAATATACTAACTCTCAAAATACAAAGAGTGGGCTCCTTCTTATAGCCAACTCCCAATGGTCCCCCCCTCAAGATGGGGTTTTGCCAACTTTCATGCACTTCAAGCCTTTCGCCAATTGTTCACACCCTATTGAAAAAGTACACCAAGTGGCCTCCATCAGAGAGTGGAGGAGTGGTGCATTTAAAGCCTTCCTCTTGGGCACACCCAAAACTAGCATAGATGGTCACTTTTGTCAAAGGCTAGTGGGTGCACCCTTCCTAAATTTTTAGCTTCCAAGTTCTCTTACCCATTATTATCCAAATTTGGGTGGTACCCTTTGTCAACCCCTATTTTTGTAGGTGGCCTTCGTTTTTCTTAGTACCCCATTTGACCTCTCCTTGATTTTTCTGATAGCGTGTATTGGTTGGCCTGTTTGTTGGGTTTTTGCCCTACTGAGTTACCGACCTGGCCTGCCATTCTGCTTATTGCCCGAAACTTGCTTAAATTTTGTCGTTAGGATTTTCATGATGTTTTGCCCCAACATATGGCCTCTCCTTGATTTTTTAGTACCCCATTTGGCTTCTCCTTGATTTTTTTGATAGCGTGTACTGGTTGGCCTGTTTGTTGGGTTTTTGCCCTACTGAGTTACCGACTTGGCCTGCACATTCTGCTTATTGCCCGTAACTTGCCCAAATTTTGTTGTTCGGGTTTTCATGATGTTTTGCTCCAACATTTTTCGGTCTCATTTTTGCACGTTTTTTTCAAAGGTTTTTTTTTTCCTGAAACCGACTTTTGCAGCATTCATGACTAGGGCTCCCTTGACAAATCGGTTTCAAGCTGTGCAATAGTGTCATCTATGCGCGAATGGAAAAAAAACAATGACTTGTTTGGATTAACTAGGGCTAAGGACATTGATGGATTCGCTCTAGAAGAATCATCTTCATTTTGAATTTGCACATGTGAAAATCTTCCCCATCGAATATTTCAATGAATCTTAAGAATTAAATAGAGTAGTAACTATAAGAAATTAAGATGAGAAGATCACCTCCAAAGTGTGAAGAGATATCATTAGTCAATGTCAAAATGATATTGAAAATTGTGCTAAGAAAGAGTAGCAACGATAGTCTCCAAGTAGCAAGTAAAAATAGCAGTAAACCTTATCAAAAATATGTATCAAAATCAATAACGAAGTAGTAAGAATTGAGTGCTGAAAATGGTAGCAATACCTCACTAAAGTAATCTAAAAAAATCATGATGGAGTAGTGTGGAAAAAACACTACAATATCCTCAAGAAGCAATAATGAAGTAGCCTAAAAATAGGGAGAAAAGAGGACGAAAATTGATTAAAATCCAACTATGAGAATCAGCTTGGCGGTAACGCTGAAAACCCAAGAAAAAGACAACAAGTGATAAGGATTAAAGCTGAAGAACCAGTGATAGAAGCGCCAAGAACCGGTGTTGAAATATTCTCAAAGAAATCAAGTAGCCAGCCAATAATAAGGCTCAAAATTGGTGTGGCACATGGCAACAAAGAGGTAATCTGCAACAATGGAAGTAGCAACAATTGTTCATGAAGAACCACATTTAATAATTACATAAAATGAAGTCCCTCTCAATTGATGTACCTTGTAGGAAGAGATAAAAGTAAAACTACAATATTTAGAATACATTTGAATGAGATTTTCAAAATAAAAAAAAAAGTACTACCTCATTATGATAAGCTTGTAAGTTGTTGAAAGCTATGCATATTGACATCCTTCACTTCTTTGAAAGTTTCGCAAGCACAGGAATGGGGTTTAGATACATCACGAAAGAATTTTTGATATCTACCACAAACTCTAAGCCGCATGATGCATGCATGTCTCACCTATGCATTCATCGTCGCCATCTTGCATATATGCGCCATTCCGAATTACATGCAAAGTTTTGTAGTAGGAGGGCATTATGACAAGTTGATTGTTGTATTTTCAACTGCTGGGAATTGATATTTGAGATGTCTTTGGCAACCATGAGATCAATTATTGCACTGAAGAATCGACCACAATTCTAGAGAGTAGATTCACAAACACATTGACAACCATAATTGATAGTTTTACAATCATAACATTTTTGATAGACCCAAGAAGTAAAATTGACTAATAATCAATTGATATTATGTGATGAATGACAATGCAAGAGTACATTGATTAATTGCATCTATGTCTAACTAGAGAAAAGGTATTTTCTCAAATAGACGGACACGTAGTAGCCTATTCTATTAAGAATGACAAACATTGGTTATTTTAGTCTGTTGGTCGTCAAGCTCATGTATGTTGCACACAAAACTATGTTGATTAATTATCTTACATAGAGAGGTCTAAAATGTACAATCACAAAATATATGTGCAACTAGTTAGCCTTGTGATTGAATTATACATCTATGGATATAATTGCAGCGTCACATGATCTTGATTAGACTTGAAAAGTGTCACATGGTAGTTGAAGCTTTGTAGCTACGCTTGAAACAATACACAATTGAGCATATCAAGTTTGCAGAACATAGAAAGCAATGTTAGAAGTCCCCATAAAATATTTGGGACATGTCATTAACAAGATGGACCAAAAGAAAACACTACTTTCACATTTTGTTCATGTTTCACATAACTCAAATGAGGTAGATAATATCCAAACTCACTTCATTGGGGTTTTGTCCTATTGGAAAGTTAGAAATGATCATGAATTGAGTATCACTTTAATCCACAATAAAAAAACTCGAATCTAATGACATGCTACTTGATGAGCTATGTTTCCAACTCTACAGTGCAACATGTGAAAACAAAATTCAAAATGGTTTTTGCACATAAATGCACGTTTGTAACCAAAAAAATATAACTGAAGGTGGGAATTTTGCTTGTTGGTCACACTCATGATCGAATTGACCAATGTATCCTATCTACTTAGGTACTGATGTTGGTAGATCGTAAGCTATTCACTAAAATAAATGTGAAATTTTTGCTTGTTGGTCACACTCATGATCAGATTGACCAATGTATGTTATGTACTGATGTTGGTAGACCCTAAGCTATTCACTAAAATATGTGTGATTTTTCGCTTGTTGGTCACACTCATGATCATATCCACCAAATGTTTGATTTCTTTATGAAAAGCTTGGATGACAAAAAGGCTTTTTCCTTGATCAATACCATGAAGCCACTTTGAAGATGGAGGACAATGCATCCTTGAAGGTTCCTACTACCTCCAAAGCCAAAGGAATCATTAATTGAGAAAACATTTGATTTCAGAAAGATTATTTCAACTACTGGTGAGGATGGAAGTAGATTTACTGCTCAAATCAATCACATCAGCTTATAACATCGATTCAAAATCAAGAATAAGATACTAGAAATTTTTTCAAGCTCCAAAGTTATGCTGTTGTGCAGAGTTGGATGAGATTGTTGATAGTCAAAATCAATAGCATCATGTTGATGATGCTGTAACTGTGCGAAAATCTAATATCTGATATCGATTGAATGCTGAGATCTATGTTTTCCTGTAATGCAGATTAAAATTCTGCAGAAAAGAAAACTTATTCTTCCATAGGGTGCGCATTTGATCGAATGCCGGCTTGTGAAGAATCTGTGAAAGATAATCTTTCAAGAATGTCATGAGATCTGGATGAAAATTTCTTGCTGATCGCATTTCTTGTTTATTTGTTATCTCTTTCCTCGTTCTGTAAAGAATGGCTGAATAAATAACGTCTCCAAATAATGCTTGCAGAAGAAGACGTGCACATCTCGGGTTTGCATTTTCTGTAGGAAGCTGTTCTTCTTGCTCAGAACTCAAGCTCCTGCTAGCAGGCAAGCTGGTGCTGAAACATCGGGTATCGTTACAAAGACAATGGATGTAGGAGCTACGATGACTGGCAGTGACTTATCGGCTGGTGCAGGTACAAGATTAGGTAGATTTCCATCTGGTGTTATTTCAAGAGCTTTGCCATTTAGCAGAACACTGTGACTGTGTAAGTCCCCGGTTGCGGCAGTTAAATGGTACTCCAGACGTTTGCTCTGAAGTTCGACAGCTTTTCTTTTAGATTTGCATGAGAATAGATCACCAAAAACACTAAGTCTTATTCCTGGTGATTGCGCTCCTCCGTGGTTGACAGTGAAATCATGAATGGGAATATGGACATTAAATTCTGTTGTGTTGCTCAGATTTATCAAAGCTACTGCTATGGAGTGCTGCACAAGAGCACATAACCAACATGGAAAAGAAAACACGGTCAGTGCCTCGAACATTAGCTGCGACGAACCAAAAACTTAAAATGATCTATAATGGCGAATGCTAGATTTGATGTTCTTAAAAATGAGATGCACAGAAGCAGGGGAATGATGCCATGCTTACTGTATCTCCCTTTGTACAATGTGCATAAGCTCTTAAATATACATTTCCAACGGAAACAGCAGATAGAACTTCCGTCCCCATTAGTTCCTTCCACAATAATGCACTGAAAGAGCATGCACAGACGATCATATAACATCTTAGAAGGTTGCAATTTGCTTTGTCTTTAAATTTGCAACCTTCGGCATCAAGCAATAGGAAAGCTTTAACCAGTGCAATGTTGAGAGAAGTGCTAACCTGTAATAATCTGGATTTGGATGGAAGGTTGTCGTGTTGAGTAAGCCATAATGGCCCCCTATAAGAGATTGGCGGCAATATACTTGAGTGTTAAAAGTTGCTGCCATGCCCAGCTGATCCACGTACCTTGAATCGTTTAGAGAACAAATTGAGTTAGTAGCTGCAATTAAAGCATGATTTGCAACTTTTTCTGCGAAAACAAAAAACCAAAAGCGGGCTTCAAGTCTTTGAAAAGTGAAAGGAGAGAAGAATTAACCATTTAACAGAGGAAATACGAAAAAATGTTCTCTGCAGAGTAGACAAACTGGCTACATGTTACAGCTCTTTGTAAAAACATAGAATGGGTTTCTGTCATACAGTCCAATAGCTCTAAGATTTGATATGCATTATCATGATGTAAAGCAGTGGAAGGAATACCAGAGACTAGACAAAAAGGAATGGCTAACATTGGGCTGCCCACTGTTGGATGCTCCACCAGATTCTCCAACCCATGCTTGTACCCAAGGTCCATAAGTCAGTAGCGTCTGACTCACTTTAAAAAAAATCGCAGCTCGATTGTCAAGAAATAGGGGGTCAAGTATTTTTGAATCAAGATCGTTGGTAATTTTGCCTGTGATCACATGGTGTTTTAATCATGCGCCTGGGGAAAATTGCTAAGGGAATCGTAATAAGTAGCAATTGCAACTATCCTACAACAAAGATAATCCACAGCATTGCAAGTATCCAACTGTTTCAGGTAGTATTTCTCATACCCGGTCCAAAATCGTAGATATGGTAGGTGCAAGCATTCAGGACTTGGGGTCCTGTATTCTGCAGCAGGTCCCTATACCAGTTCTTCTCAAAAAAGCCATCTGGGGCTACCACAAAGGGTTTCACGGTATACCCTGAATAAACATCGTTCACAATGGTGCGTAGCTCCTTTGTGGCATCTGCATATTGAGAACTTGATAGCTTTGCTCCTATGCCAGAGGAACTCAGCTCATTTCCTGTTAGACAACGAACATCCATACAGCTTTTTAAACACAGTAAGTAGTTTTCTGTTATATTTTGAAACTTACAGGTTATCCGGATTTGCAATATCATTCCTTTTCTTGCTTGTACAATAATTTAACGAATTACTGTAACAATAGTTAAAACTGAGATGATAGTGGTTGTCGGCTTTGCTGTAAACAGCTATGCCCCTTTATCAAAGATCTGCATCCTCCTGGTTATGAATGATACAAGCAGATAAGCAATGTAGCTGTTACAGAGTTTTTATTGGTGGTATTGATGGTAAGTAGTGAGTTATGACAAAGAAACATTGTTTTTCAATCTATACTAGGTCTGATCCAAAAAACTCAATGCAAATCAGAGCACGGCTTACCAAGCTCCCATGCATAAATTGGATATCCCTGCTTGGCAGTAAATTGTATGAAATTCTTAGTATTACTGGAATTCCATGGGAGAGATCTATTTGCCTCCCTGCCATACAAAGCATTAAGCCCAAATGCCACCTGGGATCTGCATTCCACCTCTTCGAATTCCAAATCAGTGCCACCAAATCATTGTCCAACATTGCTTTTAGTAGTGCAATACATGCTAAGCATATCTTAACTATATTAAACATTCTGATGAAGGGGCTAAGAATTTTGTAAGTCTTGACATGATTGATATACACAACATGTTGTCAATCAGTGTCGGATCATCACTACTAACATTTATGCGTTCCCATCTCACCGAGTCTCAGAGAAGAAACCATTCAAGGCCTGCCAACGTGACATATTCAGACATCCTTCAGAATATTCAAAAAGTTGATGAGGTGCAGGAACGAATGGGTGGCAGGGACGTTGGATATCGCCGACATTATAAACAACTTGATCTTGCAATGATCCCCCTAGACGTAAAAGAACTGGGAATAGTCCTGCATGTATTGAGTCACCATAAGAAAATAACCAGATGGGTTTAGAAAACAAGATATCAATGTAAAGCTACCAATTCATGCTCAATAGGAAAGGATGGCACAAATAACATAAATTTTGTAGATTTCATGATATGCTCTAAAACTACTGAAATCTGAAGAGTATGAGGTTCTTTTGAAGTGATCTTAAATTTTAATGATTTTTTTTAAATTTTGCAAATGTTATAACTATCAAATTTTTAGAATCTTGATTCGTTGTACTTTTCCTGATACATTATTGTACATAGAGCTTCCTGTGTTGCTTGATCAAAGAAATGATCAAAACTATAGTGAGTTCAACCTAATCTGATTATCTCAATTTTAAGACCAGGAAATGTTGCCTGTGAAAAGCGAGTAGGTTGTCAATGTGGCTCCAGTCCTAACTAACATTCTTTAGTAATGTAGATCAGCAACTTTGGTGCAATGAATGTCAAGATCAGTTACTTATGGGGTTTGTTCAATATTCCAGGTGAGAGGATTTTGAGGGTGTTTAAAAAATAGAAATGCCTGTCCATGTTTGTCCCACAATGGCAATGTTCCTGTAATTTCTCGTTATGAAACAATGTAACTAAAACAATTTACAGTAAGCATAACCAATTGCAGATTTAAAAGAGCCATAAATTTCAGAATGTTTTTTTTGCATTTCTTGCACCATTTCAAAGACATGTCCTTTAAGGCTCGAATCAGAGTTGCACTGCGTTTCTAGAAACACGGTCAGAAATGCGTTTCTGGACCGCGTTTCTATTTTGCGGCAGCTTTCTTATCAGCATTTTTTTTATTTTTTTGTGGGCAATATGGGAATCAAATAAAAGCATTATAATTAAGGGCAGTACATCTATGTAGGTTGCCGAATGTTTCAGGTACAATGTGGTCTAGTTTAGGTGCATCAATCCCTGTTGGATTTTGTCAAGGATAAAAATTCGGAATGGCTTGTCGTGTTAGAGGCTAGAGCAGGACTTCACGGAATATCATGGAATGTGTGCCTGTGTGTGTGTGTGTGTGTGTGTGTGTGTGTGTGAGAGAGAGAGAGAGAGAGAGAGAGAGAGTAGTATCGTGAAGAAACAGAAGAAGGAGATTGCTGAATATATCAATAATCCCCAACACGTTCATGCATATTGACCCATCGACCCAATGAGTCAAGACCCAACATTGACTGAAAATTAAACGTTATTAATTTCCATTTCAACATTCCAAAATAAACCATAAATCTCTCTCTCTCTCTCTCTCTCTCTCTCTCTCTCTCTCTCTCTCTCTCTCTCTCTCTCACACACACACACACACACACACACACACACACACACACATCCATAAGGCACGCGTGTGAAAGAAATCATCATGTTCTACAATATCGGGCCATATGGCACCAAAATGGGGTACAATGATGTTCAATGAACATAATGAAAACCATACAACTAAGACTCGTCATCGTCATGGTAATCAGGATCCTCCGAGTTTGTGCCAGTTTCTTGATCCCAGGGGTCTACAGATGAATCTGAGGAAACCATACGTTGTCGGGAGATTATGGCCCCGCTGCTGCATGCTCTGATTCTGCTGTCGATGCTGTGGAAGGACCGCCCCTATCTCTACCTGTCTCTCCTCCTCTAGCCCCCTTATGGCTGTCTCTACCACTTTTTCTACGCCTGCGTGTCCGTGTGTCAAGAGGCTATGATCCTACACCCTCAAATGATGATGAGCAGCTGCCTGTGATGCTCCGCTCCTCTCTGCAAAAAGTGAATTCATCTCCCCCCACACCAGAACCTCTAGGTCGGCCTCTAGGCCTACGTGGCTTCTCCTTTGTCTCTGCATCAGAGTCCCCACTCCACTAATAGGTCAGTTAGGTCATTCCCCTGTTTCTCTGCCCCCCTCTCATCCTCCCCCTTATTGTCTCCCTCCTTTACCCATGTCTTCCTCATAATCAACCCTGAGCTCCTCTCCACCCTCCGAGCCCTCATCATCTCGCTCAGCCCCCTCCCGCACCCTCCTTGCCCTCCTCTGCCGATGTAAAGCATGTGCATCAACCTTTGCTTGCCTATACAACTCATCATCATCTAACTCCTCCTGTGTAAGTGGTGCCATAGGAGCAGCAGCCGCCGAGTCCACCAAGCAAGAATCAGGGTTCATCTGCAACCAAAAACAAACGTTGTTGTGAAATAGGTATCCTACAATTCATTGCATATTTTGAAAGTAGTTCAATTCATCAAAACATAGCTCCAGCATGGGGTAATAAAGTGACTCACCTCAATCATCTGGCCTTTTGTGTGTGTGTGTCTCATCATACGTCCGTTGGTGTTCATAAACTCCAACAGCCTGCACTGCTCGATGGATAAGCTGTTCTTCTTCTGTGTGTGATACAAGGCCCAAATGCTCCAATTCTGCTCACAAGCGGATGATGAATAGTGCTGCGAAAGGACTTTCTCAGCCAATCACCGCAGCTCACACCATGTCACAGGCCTCAGTATATCTTCCCTTAGCGTATCCTCCCTCAGTTGACACTGCTCTCCATCAAATGGCCACTGGAAGTGCTCAAAAGTCACCAACTCGTGCTATGTTCCTGAGCAGCAGGCCTGTTGGCAAAAGAACCATGGCACGCATCAGTCCACTAAATTCACACACATGCATTGACTACATATATGACTACTAAGTGGTTTTTCAGATATACTTGGTCCAGGCCATACATGCTCACTGTCTTCCACCCATCCCCTGTGCAGCTCCGGATCGTCCAAATTTTTGGAAGAGCAAGGGGTGCAACATGTGGGCTACGACATGGATGGGTCGATGAAAGTAGTCTCATTTGGGCTCCCAGATTTGCAAGATCTCCTCCCTCCTACGACACATTACAAACATCAGTGAGTCGTAGCATAAAAGAAACGCAATAAACTTGAGTCAGATAAAGTACAAGACATTGAAGAGTCATCCATGTCCTCGTCCAAGGCCGACATCTGAATCGCCTCGTCAATGTGGTCCATGAACTCATATATGAGATCGAGAGTGCACCCTTCACGGTCTACTAGGTGCAGCACATAGAAATGGGTCGCATAACCCCCACAAGCTCCGCTGCCCGTGTCTAGAACTCCTCTCCAAACAGTGGTCTGAAAATGTATTGCATCTGTATTGACACCTCTGAAGTCCTTGAAGTCATCACTAGCAGCCATCCTATGCAAGGGGTCTCGTACTACCAGTAGTTGCTCTAGAACCAAGAAGTAGTAGGCAAAGTGACTGGGTGCTGGCTTCTTCAGGTCCAATTGCGAGAAGGTTTGGCACAAGGCCAGCACACACTTGTTCCTAGTGATGAAATTGACCAAGCGAATGGCCTGAGAAGTGATCTGCAACACGAGCGTCCAGTACAAAGTTTAGATAAATGCTAAGATGGGTTTAGGAGCAGAGAACAAGCTCAAGGAAGATAGTAAAGCAAAAGAAAAAAATCATACCTGTCTGATCCATGGAAGTGCACATAGGTTGTGGATGAGCAGATCTACGAAATGTGTAGCACAGTGTCCACTCAATGCTGGGGTGCTCCATCATTAGAATCTCTCCCATCTACCTACCGTTCGTGGCATTGTCTGTGACAACTTGAACCATGTGCTCCACCCTAATGTCATCAATGACATCTCTTACTGATGGATGCACCACCTCGAGTGGCATCGACGCCATGCAAGAAGACTATGCCAAGCGGGCAAAAAACCAAGATATTGATGACGGATCGTTAACAAATGTCGGTCCAAACCATCCATGACTCAATATTGTGCATCCACACCTAGCACAAAACATCCATTAGCCACATGCAAAAAAGTGTATACTTGCAAAATGAAACACATGCAAAGAGTTTCAGGAGACAAGATTCTTACCTCTACCATGCTGTGCGAATGGAACTCAGAGTGATGATCTCCTCCTCCTGGTGGAGCATCCTGCCTCGTAGTGCCTCGCTTGGGAGGCCTCCATGTAGCATCCATTGCTGCAATCTGCTCACAGAGCTCCCTGAATACCTAAGTATGAGCAACGGCAAAAGGGATGCCACACTCGTAAAAAAACTAACCAACCACTCGGGTGCACCAGGCATGTTGCTCTCTTTGCCACCCACAATAATCCAGAGTCTGTTGCCTAGGCCTAACACCTCTCTACTGTGCATAGGGCGCTCGTGGTCTAGCACGCGCTGAGGATGAGGGGAATGAGGTGTGTTCGATCGTGTAGTGTTAGGTGCTAAAGGTGTGTCCCCCTCCCTGGCAGGATTTTTAGAAGCATGTGGTGCATCTGCTGTTGATGACGACAAGGGGCCATAAGGGCCTGCTGCCATGATCCATTATGCTCGTGTGATACTCGTGGACCTGAATTAGACCCTGTTGTTGTGGATGGAACTGGAGTGGCTTTTGCTGGACCATGTACTGCACCTAAACCATGCCATGCCCATGCTACAACTACACCTACACTTGTACTAGGCCCTGCATGTCATCTTGCAGCTGCCCCTGCTACTGATCCCTAACCAAAACTTTGCGCTGGTCTCATCGGCTGGGTGGATGTACCAACAAGCTCGTAGATGTCCATCAGCCTCTGCATCTCCTCATCATAAATCCTGGGGCAAGCAGATATGCCCAATGTCCAACCATCGGCCCTTTGCCCTGATTCTGGTGAGCTTTCTTGTGAAGAGCCCACCGCAATGCAAGCATCTCCATCTGCGAACACTTGTGTCTTGATGTGTAGCCACACCCCCCTCTATAAGTTCAACCTCGGCCCAAAGGCCTCGGCCAATGACCGACATCGTGTCAATATGAAATTAGACTTGCAAAAGAAATAGACATGCAAATGTTTAGTACAAGAAAATATGCTCATAGCAACACCCTAAAATCCTAAGATTTTTCCTTTAACAAGAAGTTAAAATTCCAGTGAATCAAGTTGAAAACATTGCATAGCTTTTGGCTTATCAAAGCATACATCCCATCATTCTATTAAGCATGAAAAAACATAGTGTAGCCCCAAGCCGCACCACAATCGTTTGCCTACAGATCTTAGAAGCCCGTTTCGAGCAAAAAGGGTCGGAACGCTCCGTTTTGTCTGTTCCGTACGTTTCGGAACGTATTGGGTCGGAACGAGTTAATGTAAATTAAAAAAAAGATTGCTATACAACCCGCGACTTCTGCATTTCACAGATAGCGAGCAAGGTAGTGAGCAAGGAAAGTAAGGTTGTTAGATAGGTGCACTGCTGGCCCGCAACTTCACCCTTTCACAACAGTGAGCTTAATTAACGGCTGATCGTTAATGGGCAACTGAGGTCACAACAACTGATTGTTTTGTCGCTGTATTGTTGCGGATGGATTTTTCCACCAAAAAGCCGGACGTGAGAACAGGATTTTTGCGAAGTTCTGGAGCTGCTGAACTACGCAGCAGAGAGCATGATCGAAGGCGCCTTAAAACGTCAATGACAAATAGCTAGACATCATAAACGGACCATAAACTTAATATTTAGCATAAACGAAACATTTGAATACCGACCAGTTGAAGATGCTCCACCGTAATTTGCTCAACCAATAATTGCTCAAAGCTGGGTCGGAACGGACCCTTTGTAAATATTTACGTTTTTAAAAAAAAAAAAATTTGCCCACTTTCCGAAACGGAACACGTTGTGGAACACGTGCACAAGTGAGCTACAGATCATATCAGAGCGAGGGCCAAAAAACACACATGGGATTAGGGGCATGGGATTGGATGATTCCACTACGAGTGATAATGGGTGAATGTTGTTAGCGTAGGAATCTCTGCAGGCATGAAGAAACGCAGAGTAACCCTAAACCACGCCCCAATCGGATGCTTACACAACACTTCACAGTTAGGCTGAAAAACACATAGAATTAGGGCTTGGCAATCGGAACTTGCTTTACAAATGATGACGGGCAAAACTAACATCACATGAGTCTCCGTAGGCATGTAGAACTGCACTCTAGGTTCAAACATCACCTCAATCATATGCCTACACTCCAGTTCGTGAAAATGGCAAAAATACACATGCATTTGGAGTGTGGCAGTCAAATCTTGCTAGGCTTGTTGTAACGGCTGAAACTAACGCTGTAGTAGGAATTACCATGGGCATATAGAAAGGTGGTCTAGAATCAAACATCATTTGATTTCGTTGCATACAGCTCGATGTAATCACTTTCAAAAATCTAAGCCTACAGTCACTAAAAAACTCTACTAATTGATTTCGCCCAGTACAATCGTCCTGAAGGGCAAACAATCGTGTGCACCACATTCGGATCGACGAGTAGATGGACTCCGAATGCTCACTTAGCTCACGTAATGGATTTTTGGTGACTATTCTGCCCATTTCTGAATATAATAGATCTGGGTAGCGAAAAATTGCGGTCGGGTTGGAAAGGTTGGCATTGATACAAGTCATGGAGCCCTTTGGGATCAAAAATAGAAAATTCAAATGGCTGGCCACTTTGATGTTCACTACAAAGCTTCAATCCACCTATTTTAGGTGGTACCACATCAGCTCAAGAATTGAGAGTGACAAACTACATTCCTATGTCTGCCCAAAAGCAATGCGGCATCTCTCATGCGAGATTACTGTTAAGGCAGCTATAGCATGTTGTAGGATGTACAGTATAGATCATACAAATCCTAACCGGAACAACTTAAGAAGTTAAAAAGCAGCATCTTAACATCCTTACAAATTGTTATCAGTCTAATGGCTTCTTTCAAAATCAGCATACAGTAAACGCATGATGTGCAAGTCGTCATTTGTATGCATAAATAGACATTCAACTAACACAGTTCAGGGTGATCGATAAGCTTTGTTCCCTTCTCAACAAATGTCTTCATATCTCAAAGACAGACAGGTGCATTGAGTCCTACAATGTTTTACAGAGGCTTGAAATAAGTCTGATAATGTCATTACAGAAACTAGCCAATATCATCTTTACCTTGAAAGCTGAAAGAAATTGTAATTCTCCCCCTGAACTTATACGCTTATGCAAGTTATAGCGCTCTTGGTCATAATATTGAGATGAAACTGTGCACGATGCACTATATAATAAACAGATGCAATTTTTTCGCATTGTCTGTAGCCCCTACTTGATTGAAACACAAATCCTATAAGCAGGTTTGATACCTGCAGAATGTTAAGTTGGTTGTAAGGACAACAAATACTAACAAAAATCGAAGAAGGTGCAACCTAGTGAGCAGCTTGCTATGCAGGAATCCTCTTTGACGTTCTTGTTATAGAAATTTAAGCTCATATCTTTTGTTGAGATCTCCAAATAATGAAGCACAAACGTTGAAAGTTTGAAGGCATCCAGTCTCATACAAGAATGGCTACGGTTTGGATCAGTCAAGAGAAAGTAAGCAGCTTTTACAATCAAAGATATGTACTGGCCACAGTAGATAGGGGGAATTGAACATACATTGAGCTTGTAGAAAGAATCTGAGAATGCTCCTTCAGGCTGTTCCTTTTTATCACTTTCAATCACAAGAAGATACTCAAACAGAAATTTGACAAGGAAACTGTCAAAGAAATAGTATATACTGATTCAAATGACAGATCTGTATCATTTTTACAGCATACAATTCCTGGTTCACTACAAGATATTCGAATGTACATGGGAGACAGAGTCACGAGTGAGGTGCACAATAAAAAACTTGTAAAATGTGGATGGAGGAACAAAGCTAGGCCGTCATGTGCTTGCCATCATCTACACACTATTCAAAGACCAGTTTATTAGATATCAACAGGAGACGATATGTTGACCTTGTTCATGCAAGGAAGGCTCAATGTAGATCATCTTTTCAATGTGTTTGGTTATTACTCTGCTGTTATGCTCAAAACCCATGCTGTACACACCTTGGAAACTTCAATGTGAATTTTATCAGCACAGAGGTGCAAACTTGGGCATATAACTATGGGCAAGTGGAGGCACTGCAATTGGAAAGCATTAATTCTTTGAAGTTCAATAAGATAATTCTTAGGATATATATATTAAGACTTAAACAGTCAATATGTGATTCGAAGACCAAGGTTGTGACTAATTTTGACTAATTATTCAATCAATTTATTCTACAGAAAAAACATTTAGCTTTTAAATTATGCATACATTTGCTACCAATATATCTAGTATAAGTTCTGCATACACCTGCTAGACACTCACCCAGAGTAGAGTGAAAGGACTCTGCTTACCTTTAACTGCATTATGTAAAATCGGGTTCGTAAGATCCTGCGCATTAGCACAGCTCGTCAGCTTATAAGCAGGCAAAAGGCATGTCAGAATCAATTCTGTGAATGCATTTACACAGACTAGCTTTATTCTGACCTGAATTATCAAGGACATAGATTCTTTATTGCTGCTAGCTCTTCTTCATTGGATACTCTTTTAGAATAATAGAATTTGTCAGAAGTATACGACATAGCTTAGCTAAAACTTAAATTCTCAGATTTTGAATCTATTAGCGATGGAAAATTCTGTCAATAAGAGCCAATGAAGCTTAAGAAGATCTGATTTTTTCCAGAGTAAGCATTCTAAATGTCCAAGAAGTCCTATATAGCACCAATATCGTCCAAGGATTGATCCAGATTGAGTCGATCAAGCCTTGAAATAGCTGCAAGAATCTTTTGGGTCGAGGTATACTAACCAAGTTCAGCAGTGAAGCATGATCCCAACTGCAAGTTCCATAGTCGCACTTATCGGGTGGCCACCAGTCCAGCGTTGCGCAAACAAAAACGTCGCTTACTCTGGCAATGCTTCTATTCACACCCACTACCACTTTCACATCCTGGGTACTCAAAGTTAACTCATCCCCTGAAACGCTGAAGAAATTCTGGTGAGCCAGATAAAGAACCCACAAAAGCAGTGCCCAGGCGAGCTTTGCCGACCCGTAAGATCCTTGCAGAGGAACCATATTTCCAACCTTTCACAAAAATTCTCAACCTGCATGCTAGTTGATTATCTCCAGCACCAAAAGTTCAGCCAGCATGCGTCATTTAATTGCAGAACTTAATTCCTGCTAGTTCCTATTGCACCCAGATGATCCTTTTCTTGGGCTCTTCCTCATCACACCCAAAAAGAAGTCAATTTTCAGTTTGCGTGAGAGGAATAGAATCTAGCTGAAGTACGAACAACCCACGATCTAACGTACGCTGCTTTTCACAAGACACAATTTTTCTTGACCCCCAAGGTAATCCAAAACAAACCCACCTCACATTCTTGCACATCTCCATGAGCATGAAGCAGGGCAAGTAGGTGCTCAATTTCCTATACTTAATCCAGTCAATTGTGCAAATAAGGTCAACAGATTTTCACGTGGCCTAGATTTACCAGCACATTGAAAGAGCCTGAATTGCCAAAATGTTTTCAGCAATGCAACGACCCTGAACGCGCAAGCTGGGCCAGATGCTACCTCTCTGTGGGATTGCTCTACGAGGAACTAATCAGTTCCCCCCCTCCTATGGTATCACAAACCGGCAAACCGATTTTGAAGGAGAAGCTTACGATAAGCAATGCTGATCAAGCTGATATTTAGCTGATGCCCTGTTGAGAGAAAACTCAGAAAAGCAACAGGGGAAGCTAAAAATCTGTTTCCAAACTGCCAAGCTGCCGACGAGAGGCCAGTTCGTTTATCTTACCGGCTTTGAAGACAAAAGAATGAATTAGGTACGCGGTCGCATCCGTTGCCCAGGAGGCGAATCTATTGCCGACAGTCTGTGTGCTCAGCACTTCCAGTCTGAAAAATAGGTGGTTTGTATATGCTCTTTAGATATGCTCGTTGCTTTAATACAATCTCTATTCTCCTTTTTGTTTTTTTTTTTGTAGTGCCAAAGAATAGAAAAATTTTATGACCATGTATAAAAGGTACATGTACACCTAGTAGTACATCAAGCTTGAACAAGGAAACCCTTGGCTCTAAGATGTAGGGACGCAATGACCACGGTTTGGTTTGGCTCCAAGACGTTATCAACAAACCAAGCAATGATCTACCATGGTTTTGTTTGATTCCAAGATGTCAACGACACATAGACCATGGTTTAAGCATGTGTCGGCTTGTCCTTTTTGGGTGGATGAATCGAGTCAAGCTTGAGATTTTTGATCAAAGGAGGCTTTCACCAACAAGTCACTTAGCATTGGTCAAGGAGCTTGCGTAATAGGCTATGCTTTAGTACAATTTTTTGTTCTCTTGTATTCTCTTTTGGGAGGGCTAAATGGAGTGTAGTACCATATCTTTGACGAAAGGGAAAAAATGATCCAGTAGGTCCCATTTGTGACACCCCTTTATACCTCAACTAGAGCAAATAAAGACTTGACTCATGTGAGAGGAATGCTTTAGTAAGAAATTTGTTGTGAATATTAACTTGTTTGGTCTTTAACTGCAATGAAACTTGAAATAAAGTAAAATTTAACCACAAAATTGATTGGTCCCTCTTGTAGTGCTAGCTATGTTTTCTATTGCGAGAAAGGCATGCATGAGATAAAGAAATTCAACCTTTATTCACCTATCTTTTTCTTTGAGATATTCATGTAACTAACTTTATGTCATAATCGTATGATTATTAGATTATGACATTGCACCCTACAATTGCTAATTTCCAACAGTAGCCTTCAACATTAGCTATGTTTTCTATTGCGAGAAAGGCATGCAGGAGATAAAGAGATTCAACCTTTATTCACCTATCTTTTTTTTTGAGGTATTCATGTAACTAACTTTATGTCATAATCGTATGATTATAAGCTACCGCAAAAAATCTCTAAATTATGACATTGCGGCCGACAATTGTTAATTTCCAATAGTAGCCTTCAAATGTTGGCCTAAATATACCTTTTTGTAATATTCTATGATAGGTTTTTTTTGTGGAGGAGATGATATTTTGTCACTATTAGCATAATGTTCTAAGCATATTTCATTTGTTTCTACAAGCTCTCTTTCAAAGTGATATTTTATTTCATGTGTTTAGTTCACTTGTGAGATAATCCATTTTTTTGTCAATGAAATACATCCTTAATTATCAAATACATCTCTCGTGGTATTTCCAAAAAAAAATGATACAGTGAGGTAGTTGGTCATCCATACAAATGATCCAACAAACTCATCATCTGGAATTTCAACAGATATATAAAAGACAAAAGCCATTCCTTTGATTAGAAGACGATATATTTTTTTGTGGATACCACAATATATATTTCTTTTGAAATGATCATGTAGGTTAGCGTACTCTCTATTATGTTTATGCTTAGAGGACGATTGAGAATGTACAAGGTCTTGAAAATGAATGAAACAAAAATTATCTATATCCTGAACATGAGTACTAATAATTAGAAAAAAATTATCAAGAAGAAAAAGTAAATTATAACGATTCTCATAAACTAGCTTATCGATATCGAAAAGTGCAAAATAAATAATGGAAAAATACTCTAATTTCTCTGATGGAATGTCACTGGCATTCAAAAAATTCAGAAGTTTGTTTGTTATCTGAGGACATGGAGGAACTAGCCATATTGAACCTGATATCGGTTGAATGCGCCTGTGATTTCAGTTGAGGACTCAAAAACAAGACGCGCATTGATCTGATATTCCGTTGAAAAGGACCGATATCGGTTCAACATGACTGAAATTTTCCGGATGAGGACATGAGCAATGCGCGCGTTGATTTGATATTACGTCAGAAGAGACTGATATCGATTCAGCACGTCTGAATGAATCCGACTGTGCATGTAGGACAAGGCGCGCGTCGATTCGATATCGTGAGAGAAAGTTAGAAAACAAAATGACAAAGGAGTTTTGTATAAAAAATCATGGAATCATAGTATGGAGATTGGTGCCCATATTTATAGCCCATTCATGTTGATCACAACCATACATTTGTCAAAAAATGAATTGAGGTCCGCTGCCTATATTTATCCACTAATTAGAGTGAGACAAATTTGTACGTCCGCCGCAATACATTTAATAGTCTACCAGTAGCCTTTCCTAATTATCATTAGCCCTCACCCTATATTTGTACCTACGCCGCACAACACTAAACCAACATCATGACTCGTGCATTAAACAAATATTAAACAGACATCATTGAAAAATGTTTACGAGGGCAATTATTACAGACTCTCATCCTATTTAAGCACCTTAAAGATGAAATTTTTCTTTTGAGATAATTGTTCATTTAGAACATTTTCAATAGGCAGAGCATTCAGAAGAAGACGATATCGATTCCACACGCGAGGAGAAATGCTTCACGAGAACTTATCAAATAGGCATGCGTTGATGCGACACTTCGGTAAGTGGCGACTCAGATATCAAATCAACGCGCCTGTTACAAGAAAGATATTTTTTTAGCTTGGACTGCATACGTGGATTCGCCTTTGGACTACATTATGACTTGCTTCGGTAGATTCCTCATACAGTCCAAAGCTAAAAAGAATCTGCCAAGGCAAGCTCTGATGATTTACAGTGCCGTCTAATATATGTTCAGCGTGACTCAGATAGCTTTACTGGGGGACTCAGATATCGGATGAGCATGCCTGAGAGAAGAAAGAGTTTTTTTCCTAGGACTTAGCATGTCGAATTGCTATTGTAGGAAAAAAAAAGGTTTTTGAAATCTGTCGAAATTATTGGACGACATTATGTATGATCAAAGCTTGCCTCGGTAGATTCTTACAATATAAAGCTAAGAAGAATCTATCAAGTCAAGCTCTGATCATTCATATTGCAATCCAATATCGATTCAAAGCGCGAGAATAGCTTCTCTGGGGGACACATCCAGTATCCGCACATCGATTCTCTATTGGAGAAAAAAAAGGTCGTTGAAATCTTTCGAAATTATATGAATGGATATCAAAATTAGATGCAGAAATTATATTCTGTGACCATACTTTTTCATAATCACTTTTCCATGCTTTTCCATAATTACAGTCATCATTAGCCATATCGACTAATCATTTTGATGACCGATGGATATTTGATTAGGATTTGATTTTCAAGTCTCAGAATATCTCGAATTAAGAGATGACCGTAATCTGTGCCTCAATATTCCAAACCACCACGACTGCAATCATTTTGGAGTTGGCACTATATAATCAGATGCACGATGCTTAAAATTTTTTGCATAAAGTTTCTTTCGTTCTCATAGAGGTATTGGTTTGGTGTGCCCAACCTGAATTCTAATCCTGAAATCTCCCTGCTTGCCCGCTGATCCGATATTGAATCCTAATGGTAAGCACTAAGCAAACAGCACGTATCAATCCACCACCACCGTCTCGTCCACCACCACCTCCTCCTAGGCCAAGGGGCAGACCAAGAGACCCGCCATGGCTGAAGGATATTTGGAAGCTACAGAAGACCAATAATCTTCTTATTCTGAAAGCTCACATACAGAGATCCATCAGACAGGTAACAAGAAGTCTATCTGCAGATGTGAGATGGACTGTAACGACAATTAAAGCTCTACACACAGCATATGAGAATTTCCAAGTGAAAAATTCTTCAGATAGTCTTGTTGCAGCTGTCCATTCCAAAACGGTGACCATCATGCCGAAAGATTTCAACGTCATGTTCAAACTACGGGACACTTATGACAAATTTGCTGAGTACTTCAGACTAGCTCCATCCTCTCCTCCTAAACAAGATGCAGAAAAAAAAACCGAAAACAATCTCAACCATCCCGGCTAGTTTTTTGAGTACAGAATGAGAGTGTTTCAAAGAAGAGGAGATCTTTTGACCCTCCTAATAAAGTGACAAATTTTTCTAAGCATGACAAATTTGCTGAGTACTTCAGACTAGCTCCATCCTTCTCCTCTACATGACATTCTAACTGCTAGACAATCTCCTCCTAAGTCTCCCATTGGTGGATCTAAATGATGTGGCGCACTCTTCACACATGCCAGATGCTGAACCTACTGAATCAGCATACAGGTCGTGCTTAATGAGATAGAACAACTATAAGATAACAAGACAATCGCGCTTACAAAAACAAGTCAATTCCTATAGTTATGAATATTTTACTCTCTCTCTCTACGATCTCTAACTCTGAGGAGTCAGATACTCTAAAAACCAATTTTGGTCATTTGATCTCTGTGTTATTCTAGTTTACAATTACAAGATCATTTATAGCTGTTTAATTGATCAATAGATTGGCTATTGATGGAGCGTGAAGATGTAAACAGGCTGTACACAAAATCCTGTGTAAATCTACAGTTTTGTCGTATTTTTTTTTTTCTTCGGTCTCTCACTTCACATTTTTCAGAAGTCGAAATTCGACATAGAACACATTGTGGCATTTTGAAAAAAATGCAAAAAAACCAACAAACAGTTTATTTGCTAAAGTAGACTAGATTGCCACATTTTTGAGAAAATGTGAAAAATCGGCAATCAGTTCATTTCTTCAAACTATTTGAAAATAGTCACTTTGTCAAAAATGTCACATTTTTTGGAAAAATGTGAATTATGCGACAAACGGTTCATTTCTATAGACTGCAAAAGTAGTCCATTTTTGTGGACTATTGCGAAAACAGTTCATTTCTGCAGACTACTTTGAGAGAGTGATTTACATAAGTGAAAAGGAGGGTAGTTAGGATGAGTAGGAGAAAGATTAACTCTAGCACATACTGTTAATCTTAGTATTAGATGTGGATCATAAGCATGTGCTTGATTATGAAAAATGTTATCGCTCTCATGGGAACGAATCTCCGTGTGACAACATGTTAATCATCTTCATCTCCTTTGATGTTTGATGTGCTTGGATCTAGGGTTGAAGGTGGATAGGAAGTACTCGCTAAAATTTTGGTGTCGTTATCGGGGAGCTATGCCAACTTTTCATTTTCAACATGTTTGATCCATGGATGGATGTTAGTTTGTATTCAAGCATCTTCTCTTGGCATATTAGTGTCAGATGCATCTTAGGATTAATTTTGGGAGAAATTTTGTTTGATTTGTGTGGATTTTTTGATTGAAATCTCTTTTGATTGTTGAGAAATGAAGGCCGGATCTACTTATAGCCAAGTCGACAAAGGTTAATTCTAAAAATAGAAGGCTAAAGTGACCGTTCCACTAGTTGGTGGTAACCTTTTGTAGAAAGTTTTACACCTTTCTACAAGAATATCAGTTCTTTGAGAGGAACCTTCGCCAGAGGCACAGTCAGTTTATCTTACTATTTTTGGTGATCGGTAAATTGGGTGAACGTTAAGTCAAGGTCAGTTGTTATATTGAGCTATTTTTGTCAAAAAAAAGTGCTCTTTTTTGCAAAAATAGCAATATCTGGATCTATCAAAAAGTTATATCTGGATCTATCAAAAAGTTATATCTAGATCTATCAAAAAATTCATTTTAACCCTCACCAAGCTGTAAAATAAGCATTGTTCACCAAAAGAACTTTCGTCATTTCTACCCTAGCTTCATCCTTGGCAAATCTATCTACTGTCAAACAAGTGAAGGTTAGTTTTTCAAATTTGTCAAAACAACCAGTTAAGTGAGTTTTTACCAAAAATAGTATGAAAGAACCCTCGCCGAGTTAACCTTCGTCTGGGGAACCTTCGCTAGTATTATTTTTGAGTTTTGATCTATTTGATCTAGCTACTGACAAGTCTATGAAAGATTCTGAATAGATTTGGTATTGACTTTGAGAAAATTTCTATTTTTAAAGTGCCATTTACTTTATCAAGATCTCTTTTATGAAGTTATAATCTGTTTGATATCAAGTGATATGATTTTTATAGGTCATATCAAAAAATAGATGAAAAATCTAGAACCAATCTCATTATCTATTACCTATTCTGAAGTGATTTGAGAGAATGGCAGATTCGGATTCTGAATATGAAGTTGAGGTAACCCCACATATTATTATTAGAAGACCTCATCAGCTGGAGTTAGCTAAGTACAATGGATTATATGATCCAGTTAGATTCATCAAAAACTTTATTGAATCATGCGAAGTCTATGGTGAAGCTAATCTAGAGGATAAAATTAAATTATTTCCTATGTCCTTAATTGGGGCGGCACAAGATTGGTTTTACAATCAATACTTGATGGAACGTTTAGATTGGGAAGCAATTAAAGCTACCCTCATTACGAAATTTAAGCCTAGGAAATCTTGGAAGATCCTTTCCTACTCTTAAATAAAATTAAAATGGGAAAGAAGGAGAGGGTGCGAGACTACATTGAGTGGATCAAGCATATTAGATCCGAATGTGAAGACAACGATCATGCCAAGCCTTGCGACATGTTTTCTCTACAACAAGAGCATAGACTGCTAACAAGCATGTTTTGCATAACTTGTATAGTGCTTCTTGACGAAGGTGGAGCGATTTTGTATCATCCAATCGTTGCATTGTGGCAATCCAAAGAGATGGGATGAGGAATTCGGCATTACTACATCTTGGCCATACACCAGTTGGAATAACATTTGTTTGGTGTTGTCTTTGTATGCATCTTTGTATGCAGCTCTAAAAGCCCACAAAGTAGCATGTAGCTTGTGCTCCCAATTTGATCTACTTGTTTCCACAATCTTTGTCAAAATGCCGCACATAATCTTATTGGAAGATTCAGCTTCGGCCATTACCTTGAGGGTAATAAGGCATGTTGAAATGATGGATCACGAAGAACTCTTTTGATAAGACCTAGATAATCTCGTTGACAAAGTGATTGATTTCAGTATCATTGAGTTGTTGATTGGCAAATCGGATAGGAAAGTCTTTCTTGTACTTGCTTGGCTAGGTTAACAATGCTCCTATAGCATATTATAGCATACTTTGATGTGTCAGTATGCACATGAAATTCAATTGTCCAATTGGTAGGTCGGAAGATCGGTGTAGATATGAGTGCATCCTTCAGCTTTTGGAAAGCTTGCAAAGCTTCCTTCGTCCAATGTGGATCAATTATGAGCTTGTAATTAGGACGTACCAAATCCACAAAGAATAGAATGAAGATCCAATAATAATTGGCATGTCCCATGAAGACATATATTTTTTGAATCATTCAAGAGAGTGGAAGATCCATGATAGCACGTATCTTAAACAGATCAGTAGTGATCCCATGTCTAGATACTATGTGGCCTAAGATAAGACCATGTGTGACCCAAAATTGGCATTTTTCTAGGTTTAGTGATATCTAAAATTTGTGGCATTGTGAAAGCACTTTCTCTAAGTGAGATAAGTGTTCATCATTATGTCCGTGCATGCAAAGATCTAATATAAATATCTCTAGGAACTTCTGTAAGTATTCTTTGAATGCCATCTACATGACGTGCTAGAAGGTGTTGGGGGCATTACAAAGACCAAATGGCATAACCTTATAGGCATATGTACCCCATTCCATAACAAATGTTGTCTTGTGTTGATTCTCAGGTGCAATCTTCACTTGGTTATAGCCGCTGAAGTTGTTCAATAAATTGTAGGCTTCTGCTCCAGCTACTTGATCTAGGATGCTTTTTGTTAATGGTAAGAGAAAATGGTCTTTCTATGTCACAACGTTAAGTACCTTCAGATTTAGTCATTCTTTTTTAGGACAATGACTATGGGTGATACCCATTCTGTGTGCTCGATTTCATAGATGAAATTGATAGCGAGCAACTTCTACAACTCTGGCTTAAGCAACTCGATGTAGTTTCGAGGGTTGATCGGCTCACTTTTGGTGTTGCTCCTTTGACCAAAGGTATGATCTGTTAGACTACAAATGATGGAATTTCCTTATATCTTTGTAAGACTGTGCAAAGGAGTCTTTATATTCCATCAATAGTATCTATAGCTTGGTGAATTGTGAGGACTTGAGTTGTGCTCCCACATGAACAATTTTGTCTTCTTCACCTGGCTCTACTAGATTCATTGGTTGTGTGCAAGCATGTCCCTCGTAGACTTTTTCTTATCTCTCTTGATTTGCATCAGGCTCCTGTTGTGCTTTGGATAGCATTATGACCATGTCATCCAAGGTATAACTCTTGAAGTTTTCTAGCACATCATGTGATGGTGTCTTACTCATTTCTTTCTTCAAAAGATTGATTTTAGCGTGATTTGTGAGTGACAATTTTTGCATTGCTTCTGACATCCTTGAAGCTTATGTCAAAGCTTGGTCTAATGACCTTTGAGCTAGAGGCTCATCAACTTTCTTCTTTTTGCGTACATCATTGAGGGTTGTTGCATCTTTGTCCACTTTCTGATTAGGCTCTTTGACATTCACGTCATGGTTCTGAATGTCGACGTCCACTGTTACTATGGCCTCTTCTGGTAAGTCACTCCACTTGATCACTTGATTGTTTGTTGATTCTTCTGTGAAAAATTCAACTAGTTTAGTTGATCTATTTTGGCAATTTTGAGGCCAACATGATGTCGGATTTGGACCCATTCTAATTGGCTAGATTTCATACATTGCATCTAGACTAGAATTTATAGGTTTTTGATGAAGTACCAAGAAGTTACCATTCAAGGCAAGTTTGGGGAAATTGGACAAATGACATTTTAGCAGCTATAAATAGTAGTACCAGAGTGGAGAAGGTATCTTTGTATTCTCATTTTATGTGGAGAATCTATATTGATTCTATGTCCATCTCATGTGTATTTCTCAAGATATCTTGATTTCTAGTTTGTAGAATGTCATTTGTGTTGTTGATCTTGATTCCACATGTGTGAAAGATAGTAAGCTGTTGCTGTTGTACGGGAAATCCTCTCAAGTCCCAATAGAGGTTCTAGCACAGCAGGAGGCCTCACTCCAACAGGCCCAACAATGAAGACAAGCTGTAGCAGTAGCAGGCAGCTCATTGGAAGGAGGAGCTTCAGGTTTTGGTTCAGTAGGCATGATTTCGTCCACTCAGATCACTTCCACCATTCTAGTATCATTACCTACTAGCACCACTCCCCTTCTACCACTACCCCCACCATTTACTACCACATCCACCCCCTCATTCACACTTAACATGGGCTTTGATTCCACAATCTCCCGAAAGCCCTCATCTGTACAATCTTTCACCCTACTTGACTTTGCAGTCAATGTAGACGACTTTGCATTATAGGTACTAACACAAACCACATCCACCACCATCACCTCCTATCATACCACAATCACCTCCCCCTGCATTTTCTCACGCTTCAACATCTCCCCCCATTCCAGACTTTCTTCCATTCAATCCCATGCCATATTCTAATTATACATGCACCCTCCTAGACATCGACCCTTGGGAACAATTACCCCTCACAACCCAAAAAGCGGCACGGTTGGTGAATGAGCTCCAATACAACATGTTCGGCACCTTACGCAGACAATATACCATGAGGCAGTTTGATGATGGCGCCATGGCAGATCTTCAGAAAGAAAAAACAAGATTGGAGACAGAAAACAAGCAACAGCAGCAACAGATCCAGACTCTCACTGTTTATAATCAACAACAACAACAAATGCTCAACCACCTCCAGAACCAACTCTAGCTGAAGATCTCCAACCATCATACTGCTCTCACACAACTTACTGCCGAATGTGACAAGGCCTTAGCAGATGCACAAGCAGCATGTTCTAATATGAAGGAACAGATGGAACTGGTAGATTTCCATGATTTCACACCACCAGCTATTCTTGAGGGAACTCTGATTCTAGTGGAGGCATATCAAGCATTGGCACAAAAGTTAAAAGCCACGACAGAGCAGCACTCCAAAATGCAAGAATCACATACTGCATCCATCAAGACCCTCAGCCAACATATCGCCACCCTAGAAGAAAGGTTAAAGGCAGTTGCTCAATCCACACCTTCTGTCCATGCAAAGCACACCCAGTTTCACCAATCGGGGCGTTACTATGATGGATCAGATGGTGGTGATGGGGTGGGATTTCAACAGCCTCCACATGTCAATCAAGGCTCGTCATTTCAAGAACAACCTCAAGTGCAAGGAACTCAAGCACCAACCAATCCACATGGCTCTGGTGGTATTGGCTCCCAATACCATCTTTTCCACTCTTCCGCTTCTAACCCCATCGACACCACTAACTTTCCCTTTATCCAACGCCAATTTTCTCTAGAATCTCAACAAATTGCTGATTCTAATCCTTCACCACATATATCCCCTCAACCTGACCCACAAATAGAATATGTCTTGGCAGCTGAAGCACCAACCATAAGGCACAGGATCACGCCTACTGAACCTAGCAAGGATTTTCTTGCATCTCAAGGATTTCCGCTTCTTTGCAAAGAAATATCAAACTACAAAGGAGCGAGGCGGCTACGTACTGCTGGACCACTGCAAAACCCATAAGGAGGCAAGCTCCTGGATCCACAACCATCTGGCACCATGAGCTCTTCCTTCAGAGAAAAACCTCCATGGCACGATATCTTGAAGCACCCTCCTACATGCGCACCAATCCATACTATTATCCGGTAGCGCGACGAGAACCGTTTCTTATCACTAAAAGAAAGAATAGGACACTTTTTGAGTGTGCTAAATCTCTTAGATTGGATGCTTCCCTTCCTTTGGCGTTTTGGGATGAGGCAATCAATTGTGCTAATTATCTTTGGAACATGTTACCAAGTGCTCCTCTTGATGGCAAGTTCTTTATGGTAAGAAGCCCAATGTGAAAATTGTCAAGGCTTTTGGATGTACATTTTATTCTTATATTCCCTTAGAAGATAGTTCTAAGAATTATCTCACATCAAGAAAAGGCATATAATTCGTTGGATATAGTGAAAGGAGTAAAGCATGAGAATATATTCCTTCTAATAAAAAAACCATTTTAAGTAGAGATGTGATCTTTGATGATCTTGTTGATGGAAATGGTCCTTTTAATAGTCAAATCTAGATGGATTGATCAAGATTTTGCTCATGATGATCTTGATGTTGTTGATTAGGAGGAACCATCACTTCCACTATCACACCTATTATTAGGAGGTTATGAGTGAACAAAATTTTAAGTAGGCTTACTTATGTTGAAGAGATTAAGCAAGTGATTGAGGGAATTAATTTTGCTTTGATCTATATAGATTCCTAAAAAGCATTAGTAGATGTGCTGAGCACCCAATGGACTCATAATACTTTTGTCTGGTTACTGTTTTAAATAATCCAACCACTTTTGAAATAAAAAATGGATGTCCTTCACTATTTTCAAAAGCCAAAAGTGCAACAAGACTCCCAATTCAAATTTCATTAAGATCACCACACCACTTCATTTTGACAGTTTTGGTTTATGTATTTTTTCTTGAGCCCAATTTTTTTTTCATATTTCTTGCCTTGCACAAGTTGTAATAAGTCATTATTTTATGGAGTAAAAATTTGAAAATTGTTGCTGGAGCTCCTAAAGTGAAAGGCCATTGAAATTCTTCAATTGAAAATGCATCTCCAAGCTGGAGCAAACTGATCTTTTGTTCTTCAAACGATTCTACCCACCAATGCCAATCAAATTTATCAAAAGGTGGCAAGATGCTTGAATACTTTATTCCAAAAAGTTTAATGAGGCTAATGGATCAACAACACATGCTCTCTTTGAGCTTTTTGTTCTTCTAACATGGACTTAAAAGGAGACAATAGTGCAAGCTTGACTTGAATAGAAGGCACTGAGCCAAATTATATTCCTTTAAAAGGTAACTATGAACTTGAATATTGTTTACCCCACAACAACGAAAACCCAATTTTATTACATTTAATTTTAAGTTGATGCTAAAAGCTAATGTCATTAATATCAGCTATGCAACCCTCTATCTCATTAGGAGTCTTAATGTAACCACATTAACGACACACTTGATTTTAGCGCATTTAATTCCTCAACAATAATTTGAAACACAGGTAAAGTAAATATCTTCTTATGTCTAAGCATCTTGAAAAAGCAACTCGACATTTGATCTACTTGATCATGGGTGTGGCCCACCAACAAGAATCCTATTTTTATTTCTTGACTCTTTTTGTCTACAAACACTAACAAGTATGCCAACATAGTTTGATTTCTATTTTTCTAGCAAAGTTGTCAAGCTGTAAATAATTTTTTTTACAAAGACGAAATTATAAGGAATTTGGCAATTTCTCTTTGTGGACATCTACTAAGTGCTTTAACCAATAGAATCTATGTCAAAAAATTTTTTATTAAAAAGGCCTCTAAGTGATTTTTTCTTAAAGCTAGACAACATTATAATGGTTCAATTGATTTTGTGCCAATAAACACCAAAATAAGACTAGCTTTGTTACGGCCATATTCGGTTAAGGACCTAGAATAGTCCTAATATGGTAGGCCGGCCCTCCAGTATTCGAGATTATTGGTCACGCCTAGATTCTATTCCAAGTCAAGGCCTGTTGGTGACAAATGACCTTGAGAGGACCCAGACACTCTAATTGAGACATATGGAGTAGTGCATGTGCGTGTGACTGATATAGGCAGGACGTATGCATGTAGAGCTTTAACCTATTTATTGTTGACCTGCATGGGGATTGCATGTGCTCATGCACTGGATCCTACTCTCTATATATTGAGGTAGAGATTATTCCGTCGACGACTTGGTCTAGGTTACCTGATGAGCTCTTCTCCTCTTGTTGTCACATTGGCATGGCTTGGGGACTAGATCGAGGAGGATTCTCCAGGAGGGATCTAGGATTGGTTGGGTGGTTTTGCTCCATAGTCTCTCTTGTGTTTTCCTATCCTCATCTTAGGTGATTGTCCCTAGTGGTCTTTACAAGCTTGTAGTAGCTAAACGTATTTATCAAGCTAAGTTCTATGAATTTTATCAAAACACTTGCATAGCTAACCATGTCTAAAAGAGGACAAGTTACTATCAAAAGAGCAGATGGAGACTAGAACAATTCTACATCAACAAGCTAAATTACAATTACAATTACATCAAGGAAGATCCATGTGCTTCATCAAAGTTTTTGAACCTCCTACAACGCTATAGAGTACTCCAAAAGTAAAATATTTAGGAGAAATACATCGTTGTTGGGAGATAACAATCAAGGAAGCATTGGGCAAGCTAATTCCAATAAATTAAATTTGTCTTAAAATGTGAGGGGGAAGATAATATTTTTATATATTCCTAGGTTGTCACATCAGGCTAAACAAAGAACCTTACCCACACGAGCTACAAGATATTGAAGACACGAGAAACATGCCCTACACAAAGGCCAACCATAGTTTGAGTATGCAAGGGAAATGAAAATACCTGATGTAGATTTCACCATTAAATGTTGCAAAAGGTGCATTGACAAATAGTGAAAAAAGTTTATTAGGTTTAAAAAAAACAAAAAATCAGATATTGCCTATACTATTGAACAAGAGGTATTATTATAGAAGATTGTTATGATATTTAGAACTTGCATACAAGAAGCTCAACAATAGACTATATTTTCTTTCTAAATATGTCAATAACAATTGCAATTTACTAAATAAAAATCTAGGACATTGGGATTATAGGAGTAGCAACGCAGACCAAACGTTGTTGAATACGTTGATTATGATCTGGTAAGTAGATATTATATTGGTATTGATATTATTCAGTTTTCTGAAACACTGTGTTGAAGTTTGAGTTTGCAGTGTTATGTATCGTTCTAAATTTATTTTCTTGGCTCATTCATAGGATGCTATTGAAATAGATGCAGCCGGGAGAAAGGATGTGTCTCTATCTCATTATTTGAAAAGCTTTCAAAATAATGAGATTTGTATATATCATTCATCTTTTAATCCATATGCTATCACCGTCATTATGGCCATTAAGTCATTATCAGTTTGTTTGGGAGGCCATGCGTACGCCAGAGGAACATATAAAACATTTTTTGTGAAAAGGGATTTGGCAATTAAAATATTGGGTTATACTCCCAATGGGACTACAAGACAATTATCTGCAATGGCCCTTTATTTGGGTTACATTGATATAAGCAAAAGGAAAATTTTAGAAATTTTGGATCCATATGAAAGGAGATTATTCCTTCATGACAATACCATCTATCTGAATTTTAAAGAGGATGATGATGATAACTAAACAATTTTCTGTAATAGATTATTGATATATTACAAGGATCTCTCTTTTTTTATGAATGTGAATGCCTTTCGAAACATCGTAACATTTGGCAAGTTTTTAGCTTGATATCTGAATTGTGCTCTTCTGTAAAAACACTGAAAAAGTTGAACTAAATATTAATTTTTTGAATTGTGTCCTCCATGATTTGTAGCTCTATGAAATACTCCTCTTGCTTGCCAATGAGATTTTTCCATGCCTTGTGATGGCCAGATACTTAAGCTCTCATATTCCTTTGCAAAATAAGTTGCATGATGAAGAAAGATGTGCTACAAACAAGAGTTTTGATTAGTTATATCAGTAGAAAAAAATGTAAGCATGAATGAGATAAGTAACAGATCATGAAATAGATTAGTACCATGTAATATGTAATGTTGTCTTTTCCCCAACAATCATGTACAGATTTTACAAATGTGGTGTAATGATTTTGCAAAGTCCTCAAATCTTCTGATGATAGGTTTTCTTTCCTGATAACACCTATGAGTTTGTCTAAGTTGTTCCACACTTGTCCCTTTTCCACTCGATTACTTACTTCCAGTGTTTGTGTTAACAATTTCTTTCCAAATTTCGTATCTAACACTACATTCTTTGCATGTGTGATTGGATAAGAATCTTCTTGCTTTAGCACCTCCAATTGATGGCTTATTAGGAACATTTTTTTTTTCGGATAGTCTGTCACTTTTTTCAATAGTGACATTCCCTTTATGTAGTCCTGCCTTTGACAGAACTATTTCCAACCTCCTAATTGCTGCTTTAGCCATAGACTCCAGTTTATGATTCCATGCTAGGAGAATATGCAGGTAAATAAGTTTCTCAATAATACAAACCTCAGCATGCAATGTGCATATGTGAACATTTTTCAATGGAATTGGTTAGAACACTTTTCATATTTGGATCTTCTACTTCTCATGTTGGGACAGTGTTTGATCATCCCAAATTCATATTGTAGCAATTTTTCATGCAATAAACACATAGATGCTTTGATGTTGCCCCATAAGAGACATTATACATAAATTTTAATGTTTTCAAATCTCTTGCAAGGTGCCATTGAATTTGAAAACTTCCATGGTTTTCAATTGTAAATTTCTCACCCTCCAAATGTCTCTTTATAATCTCACCATAATTTGTTCGTGAAAATATCCATGAAAGTATTTTATGGTACTCTTTCAAGACTTGTAGAGAAGCAAGTAATACATGACATGTCAATAAAAAATGCAATGTATGAAATGTTAATAATGAAACTTTAAACGAAAATTAAATGTATACTTGGAATGCAGCCAACCACTATATGTGATTTTTCGATTAAACACTAAACGTTCGATCATCTGTATCTGAAATTTTGTTCATCAAAGTGACACTCACTCGTTCCAACTTTTGATCTTTGATGATTTCGGATTCATCCAATTTTATTACAATAATGATCTTTCCATTTATCCAATGTTCGTCTAGTTTATAGAATCAAATAATGTATTTTAGAATATTTTCAATATCAAGAAAAATATTATTGCAATCGTTGTGATTGAGCTCACCATATTCTAATTTGTATAATTCAGTTATATGAAGTGGTTGGCCAACTACTTTGAACATTCGGTCATTACAATAATTTCTTGTTAATCTTACCCGATATGAATGCGGAAGATAAGTTTTCTTCACCTTCACTTGAGAAAAAACTTCTTTAACTATTCTAAAAAAAGTAGAATAAACATTTTTGCTAATTCTAGAAATATCACATGCACCCACTATCACATTTGCATCCAAGTATGATTGAACCTTATTCAAAACAGTCTCTACAATTTCATTTTTCATTTTTTCAAACCGAGCATTTTTCATCATTGTCTTTGCTGACTTTCTTGGTAAAACACGACTTAAAGATGATCCGATGCATGAATGATCTGTTAAATAGTTCTTTGCCACCAAACATGATCTGAACAAACATATAATACTCAAATTATATTTAATAATTAATAATCCATGTTATCAATTGCAAATCAAACTTAATGACAAATACAAATCAAATAAACAATTTATAAGAAAACATGCTTGAATGTTCGAATTTTTTTTTTCTTTCTGATTGTCGCTATGTGTATATAAGTCATCAATATTCTTCATCGGTACTCTCTTTCTTTTTTTCTTCATCATTGTCTTTTTGTTAACTTTTATACCAACAACAGATTTTAAACTCTCGGATTGCAACTTTTCCATGGATTCTAACATTTCTTGGTTTGATCCCTACATCCATTCATATAGATCCAAACAATGCTTCTTAGATTGAAGAAAATTGAAAAGTAGTCAAAATTTGTTATTTTGACTCCTCCAATAAAGGATCTTTGATAGTACAGCCTTCAAGCATGTAAAACTATATTTTTCTTCTTCAATATGCCTCACTTTGAGTGCAAAGAACTCTCCTTAGGTTCCACCAATCCTCTTGAGGTCACTTGCATCACAATCTACACTTGATTAGCTTTCCATTCATATGCAACATGGATGGAAAAGATGAGAACTAACATAGCCCCCACTCTATCTTGATTAGAGGCCTCACACGTGCTGCTACAGTAGGCCGTACAGTTCTGAAATCAGAGAAAAAGATACATTGATAAGTGATGATGAGAGTGGATCTAGTTAGCTCAAAATCGAGTGCTAGTAACCAACAATGATGAGAAGTCATTCCATTTGACAAAGCAATGATTAGATGTGTATTCTCCTATCAAGCTCTGATACCATGAGAACGTTTCACACGTGTGAACCAGCTGCAAGTAGAAAATATTAAGAGAATGAATGATTGCACACTAAACTAGCTTCTATTCCAAAAACAATGAGATGGAAAACATTGGCAAGCTAGTTGGCATGAAGGGAAGAGCATTCATCACAATCTAACTATCATTACACCTCAAATGGATCAAAGGGAAGCTTTACTTGAAGAAGTGTATACTTGTGGTACAAAGCCACCTTATTTATAATACAAGAGGCCTTCTAGAACTCGTGGAGAGAGAGAACAATCTAGATGCCACATTGCCTCTACCTCTCTACTAGATGACAAAAAGAGAGATGGATAAGACTTGAGAATCTCTCTTTTTGAGAATCCTTTGACCTACAAGAGTAGCCTCAAATGCTTCTTGATAGGTTCTAGACCCGCACATCACTATGAAGACAAAAAACTATTTTGACTCTAATTGCAAAGTTACTAGACTAGTCTGCCTCAAGTTTGGACAAACCCCAAAACTTGAATCTCTAAGTTTAATATTATTTTGATTTTACAATATTTTCACATAAAGCATATCGCATTTATGATGATGAAATAGGTCAAGATCTTAGTCAACCGAGATGTTGTCTTCCTTGAAGACAAATTTTATGATTTCAAGCAGAAGCAACAAATATAGGAGTTTGTCCCAACAACTCCATTTACCATCGATAGGCCTAAACCTATGACTACAAGTTGAAGACATCCCTATCATTCATCCATGATAGACATCTGCTCAGGAACCTGCAGTTCGAAGATCTACATGACAATGACAGCAACCTGATCGTTTCATCCCTCATGTGTTCATCAATCATGATGAACTTGCCATTGTTGCAGAAGCATTGTCATTGTCAGATGCAAACAAATGGAAAGTTGCTATGGATGCTGAGTACCATTATTTAATGAAGAACAAGATCTGGAGTCTTGTTAATCTTCCTACATGTATAAAATCGATTGACCGTTTCAAGCTAAAGCTTAAGCCAGATGGATCAATATCCAAATGGAAAGCTCGTTTAGTGGCTAAAGGATATGAGCAAGTTTACAGAATAGATTACATTGACACTTTCAATCTAGTGATAAAGCATCAATATATTCGAACCTTGCTAGCTATAGCTGTTGCAGAGGGTATGGACATTCACCAGATGGACGTCCAAACAACATTCCTTCACAAATATATACAAGAAGACATTTTCATTTATCAACCAAAAGGTTACGTCCTTCAAGGCCAAGAGCATATGTTATGTAAATTGCAAAAGACACTCTATAGCCTCAAGCAAGCTCCTAGATCCTGGTATGAAAGAAGTAGTCACTTCTTGTTGCAGCACAACTTTACTTCTTGCTCCGCAGACTCAAATGTGTATCTCAAGTGTAAAGGCTCAAGCTATGTCATAATAGCATTGTATTTTGATGATTAATTAATTATCAACAATTTAAATCAATTATTGCATGAAACAAAATCGTTGCTTTCATCAGACTGATTTAGACCCAGTTCATTACCTACTTGGTATGGAGATCATCATAGATCGCGCAAGCAGAAGGATCGCTATAAGCGAAGAAGCCTCTCTAACCAATTTACTTCGTAGATATGGCATGGAGGACTGTAGACACACACGTATGGATCTAGGATCCAAACTATCAAAAGACATGTGTCCCAGAACTCAAGCAGAACAACAAGAAATGTGCAGATACCCTTATCAGTTGATAATCGAGTCTGTAATGTATTCTATGATGTACACACAACCTGATCTAACATATGCGGTAAGCACACTGTCTCAATACATGTCCAATCCAGGCTTACAGCATTGGAAGGCTCTGCAAAGAGTACTGAAGTACATTCAAGCTACGAAGCACTATGCTTTGTACTATAATGGTAATACAGAAGCTGCACTTACATTAGTGACATATTCAAATTCAGATTGGGCAGGACATGTGGATACCAGAAAGTCCACATCAGGTTCTATTTGTTTCCTTGCAGAAGGACCCATTTCATAGAACAGTAGAAAACAAAAATGCATTTCGTTGTCCTCTACAAAATCAGAATATGTTGGAACTACATCAGCAGTTTATTTGGCTCAGAATGTTGCTACAAGATCTACAATTTCCACAGATCGGTCCAACTATACTCCAGTCCGACAATCAAAGCTATATAGCTATATCTCCAAGCCCACGAACTCATACTAGAACTCAACACATAGAAGTTCAGTTTCATTTTATTAGAGAGAAAGTTCAGAATAAAGATGCTATACTAAGTTATTGTCATACAGACAATATATGTTGGCTGATATTTTGACAAAATCATTGTCAAGAGATAAACATTGTACTTTAGTAGGTATGTCAAATCTCAATCTTAATTAAAATTCGTAGTAGTAAGCTTAAGGGGGAGTGTTGGAGTGAATCTTTCTCCTATCACCCTAATTGCCCTCCTTTTCACTTATGTAAATTACTCTCTCAAAGCAGTCTGCAGAAATGTATTGTTTTCGCAATAGTCCGCAAAAATGAACTATTTTCGCAACAGTGTGCAAAAATGAACCGTTTGTCGCACAATTTGCATTTTTTTGAAAAAATGCGACATTTTCGACAGTCCCTATTTTCAAACAGTTTGAAAAAAATGAATTGATTGTCTATTTTTTTTCGCATTTTTTCAAAAATGCAGCAATCCACTCTACTTCAGCAAATAAACTGTTTGATGATTTTTTCGCATTTTTCCAAAATGCCACAATGCGTTCTATGTCAAAGTTCGACTTCTGAAGAATGCGAAGTGAGAGACCAAAGAGAAAAATAAAAATGTGACAAATTGCATATTTACACAGTATTTCGCATACAGCCTGTCTACGTCTTCACGCTTCGTCAATCTTATGCAATTAAAGAGGATTTACCCTCTTTAGAAGCCTTACAAGGAGTCTTGATAGCTGAGGAGCATAGGCATCAAACTCGAGTGGCAAGATTTGAGAGATTGTCTCTCAAGGATGGAGGAAGTGATCAAGCACTCTTCACCAATTCCAAGGAGAAGAGAAAAGACAAGAAGAATGGCAAGAGCTCCAAGGACAACACAAAAGCAATGGAGAAGACATCCAAGGAGGAACCAAGCTCATCCAATGTGAAGAAGAACAAGTACAAGGTTACTTGTTTCTCATGTGGCAAGAACGGGCATTTTGCCTCCCAACGCTACAAAAGGAAAAATCAAGCCAACATCACTTGTGAATATGAATCTCCTTGTGACAAAGAAGATTCACTTATGATGTCTAACTTTTCATCTTCCTCTTTCAAGCATTCTAATGTATGGTGGCTAGATAGTGGTGCCTCATCCCACATGAGTAGTGATAGAAACTCTTTTTGTAATCTTATACCATACAAAGGATCTAGAAGTTGTATCTATACAGCAAATGATGAGGAATGTATGATAGAAGGCATAGGAAGCATATCATTAGATAAGCTTGATCTCAATGATGTGCTCTATGTTCCTAGTTTGACTAAGAATCTAATAAGTGTAGGCCAACTCAATGATGATGGTCTACAAGTAGATTTTAAAGATGGTACTTGCTTGATCACAAAAGATGATGATATAATAGCATCATGTTATCGTTTTGGAAAGTTATTCAAGCTTGATGGAAATGGAAATGCTAATCTTTGCTCGGATATTGTTCTACAAGGAAAGCTTTCAAATGAAGATCTATGACATAGGAGGTTGGGTCATCCCGACTCCAAGGCCATGCAATCTATGTGCAAGTTGGAGCTAGCTCATGGTTTGCCTAAGTCCATGATCAAGGAGCCAAGTCCTTGTGATGCATGTGCATTGGCTAAATCACATGCAAGGCCACATCAAAGATCAACCATCAAGTCCAAAGCACCTTTGGAACTCATCCATAGTGACATCCATTTCTCATCCACCAAGAGCAAGGGTGGAGCTACATGTTTTCTAGCATTTATTGATGATTACTCACGTTTTTGTTGGATTTACCTCTTATCTTCTAAAGCACTTGCATATGAAACTTTTGTGAAACTCAAAACTTTTGTTGGGAATCAACTACCTTGTAAAATTAAAGCTTTGAGAAGTGATAATGGAGGTGAATACATCTCCACAAAGTTCATAAACTTTTGTAATGATTTTGGCATTAGAAGAGATTTCACTTGTTCCTACTCTCCTCAATCTAATGGAGTGGTTGAAAGAAAAAATAGAACTCTATGTGAATGTGCAAAGGCACTTAGACTAGGAGCCTCTCTTTCTAAAGATTTTTGGGGAGAAGCAATAGGATGTGCTAACTATCTTTGCAATTTTTTGCCAAATCATGCTATAGAAGATATTTCACCTTATGAAAAGTTGTATGGAAGGAAACCCAAGGTCAATCATCCTAGAACATTTGGATGTGTATGCTTTGTACATGTACCTCTTGAAACAAGAAAAAAGGAGATGCTAATGCTCTTAAAGGCATTATGATAGGCTACTCAAGTAAAGCCTATAGGATTTTTGTTCCATCTACTAATCAAACTATGATAAGTAGAGATGTGATCTTCCATGAAGATCGAATGTAGATGAAGGACAATGTGCAGAAATCTCAAGAGCTTATTCATCAAGGAGGAGTCTTCTTCAAGTATTGATCAAGATGAAGACTTGTTGGGGCCAAGATCACAAGAGAAGCCAAGTCTACCAATGACTCCAAGAAGATCAACCCGAGAGAGATCCGAGCCTAGAAGACTCACCTACTTGGAAAAAGACAAACAAGTGGAGGATTCAAGTTCTCTACATGCTTTTCACACTTCCATTGAAGAACCATCAAGTGTGGATGAAGCTCTTCAATCAAAGGATTGGATCAAAGCTATGGAGGCTGAGTATGAAGCTTTGATGCAAAATGAGACTTGGCAACTTGTAGATCCACATAATGACAAGCATGTCATTGGATGCAAGTGGGTCTATAGAATCAAGCTCAATAATGATGGATCAATCAATAAGTGCAAAGCAAGGCTTTGTCCTAAAGGCTAAATCAAAGACATAGATTATGAAGAAACCTTTGCTCCCATAGCAAAGATGGTAACCATTAGAATTCTCATTACTATTTGTTGCTTTATGATTGGAAAATGCTTCAACTTGATGTTTCCAATGCTTTCTTAAATGGTTACTTAGAAAAAGAAATATATATGCATTAACCTCCAGGTTTTGTTGTGAATGACAAAGGATCAAAAGTATGCTTACTTTTGAAAAGTCTTTATGGCTTGAAACAAGCTCCAAGGGCTTGGTATGAGAGGTTGAACACTTATCTTCTTTCTATTGGTTTCAAGATTAGTTCATATGATCCATCATTATATCTTAAACATGTTGGTAATGATATAATCATGTTGCTTATTTATGTTGATGACATTCTATTATGTGGAAGCAACATGGATTTACTTGTTGATACCAAGATCTCCTTAGGAAAGGAATTCAAAATGCAAGATCTTGAATTTTTACATCATGTAGTTGGATTAGAGATTAAGATCTCTAATGACTTAGCTTTCATTTCTCAAGAAAGTTATGTAAGATCTATGCTTGAGAAGTTTTAAAATGCAAGATCATAAAAGCATAGATACTCCTATGGAGTCTAATGTTAAAGACACTAAAACTTGTGATGAAGCATCATTTGAGGACATCACACTTTTTAGAAGTCTAATAGGCTCTTTAATATGGCTCACTAGCACTAGGGCTGATCTTAGTTTTAGTGTGCATAAGCTTAGTCAAAGCATGCAAAATCCAAAGATCCATGATTGGAAAAAGGAGAAGAGGATCTTGAGATATGTTGCATCTACTCAAGAGTATGGACTTTGTTTTAAAAGACATGATTTAAGCCTTGTTGCCTTTTCAGATTCGAATTTTGTAGGTGATAAGGTGGATAGAAAGTCCACAAGTGCTTATACAATATTTTTGGGAGGTAATCTTGTCTCTTGGCAATCTAAGAAGCAAGACACTATCTCCTTATCCTCATGTGAAGCCGAGTACAAGGCTTTGACTATCACAACAAAGGAAGTCATTTGGATCAAAAGATTACTAGTGGAGCTCGGGATCATTCAAGAGGAGGAAATACCTTGCATCAAATGTGATAGCATCTTAGCCCAATATCTTGCAAGTAATCCAATCTTCCATGCAAGAAGTAAACACATAGAGGTAGCACACCACTATGTAAGAGAAAAAGTTATGGATGGTGAGATTCTCCTTGAGCATGTATCAACTTCAGATTGTTGTGCAGATTTACTCACCAAGCCTCTAGCTAAGAAGGACTTTGAAAGACATAGATCAAATCTTGGCTTTATCCAAGTCCTTAGTATTGTAAATATTTTTTTATTTTAAGGAGTGTAAAAATATTGTAAAATTAAAATAATATTAAACTTAGAGATTCAAGTTTTGGGGTTTGTCCAAACTTGAGGCAGACTAGTCTAGTAACTTTGCAATTAGAGTCAAAATAGTTTTTTGTCTTCATAGTGATGTGCGGGTCTAGAACCTATCAAGAAGCATTTGAGGCTACTCTTGTAGGTCAAAGGATTCTCAAAAAGAGAGATTCTCAAGTCTTATCCATCTCTCTTTTTGTCATCTAGTAGAGAGGTAGAGGCAATATGGCATCTAGATTGTTCTCTCTCTTCACGAGTTCTAGAAGGCCTCTTGTATTATAAATATGGTGGCTTTGTACCACAAGTATACACTTCTTCAAGTAAAGCTTCCATTTGATCCATTTGAGGTGTAATGATAGTTAGATGGTGATGAATGCTCTTGCCTTCATGCTAACTAGCTTGCCAATGTTTTCCATCTCATTGTTTTTGGAATCGAAGCTAGTTTAGTGTGCAATCATTCATTCTCTTGATCCTTTCTACTTGAGGTTGAATATGCTATAAAACTACAAATACCCAATAATAAAATTTGTTGTTACTTTTGAAAACTGATTGCAACATTGTGAATCTGCTATTTTAAAAATTAATAATAATTTTATGACTACTGATTCTAATTTTGTGACATGATAAATAATCAAATATAAAAATAATTATGATTATTTGTGTTGGAAGTAAATCTGATTTGTCACTGTTTGGCTAGATCTACTCACGATGTGGTGTAGTATAGAGAGGATCGTCCGCTTCCTGAGTTTCTACCAAGCTTCAGACGGAATGTGAAAATAGAAAAAAACAATGATGAGCATTAAGGCTTACCCAACCAGTGCTTGAATTAGAAAAAAGGTTTGAAAAGATAAATTGCGGCTAACTAAATAAATAACAAATAAAGCATGCCACAATAATCCAATGAAAGGAGGCAAGAGAAGGCCCGAGCACCTTCCCTCAAACTATGCACCTTCCAATGGGAACACAGAGAAATAGAATGATAATCTCAAAGAGAGAGCAATTTAGCATAATCTCAGAGTGTTCTTTACAAGGCAAATACCTATCCTTTTATGGCAAGGAGGGTCTTCCATAATTATCCACTAACTTATGGGACTAATCTATTTCTAGCCTTTCTAGAACTTTTAACTTAGGATTTAGAACTTCAAAGTTTCTTCACGTAGGAAAACTTAAGATAAAATATTTCTAATCTTAAGTTTCCTAAGTCTAAGTTCTAAATCTAAGTTTAAGCTATTTTATTATTTTTTAAGCTTCTACTCATGGGCTTACAAACACATGCCATGGCGGAAGTTTATTAACAAACACTCGCACGTGGTCTTACGAAACACATGCCACGGAGTTTTATTTTTCTCTTTTTTTATTTTTTCTATATTAGCACAGATGCTAACAATTTGTAAACTTAGAAAATTTACTAAATAATCTGCATCCATTTTTACTAAATGGTCATTTCTCATGTCAAAATTTACAAATTTCAAAAACACCACAATAATGCCAAGGCCTTTGTGATATGCCACAATGTTCTAAATCTCAGGTCCATCCTCAAATCTTTTGGTTGCTCAAAATTTAAATCTCTCGGAAACAACTTGAATTTTGAAAATTTTCTTTTAAGAAAAACGTGAATGTTTTGAGGCCCTTCCACTCAATGAGGTGATAGGTTCTAGAGGCCCATTTGGGCCTCACAAGGATGGAACAACCCACAAGAACTAATCCTTGGCTCAGATATTTTTTGAACATTTTGAAATAAAGCTTCGCCCCACATGCTAGTTTATATTGTGTTTAATAAGGACTGTCCTAAAGGAAATTGACATCCAAACCACACTTATGGGGGTGGAAGGACATCAAGAATTGCCCCTTTTATGCATGATGTCGACTTTCAAATCTTTTGGGTGGGACTTTTTTATGATTTTTTTTCAATAAACTTTTGGAATGGAAACCTTTTCTAAAGAACTACTTCAGATAAAAAATAAATGAAGCATTACCCTAAGAAGAGCAGCCGAGTGTAGAAGACATTTTTGTGAAAAAAGATGCTACAAGTTGATTACCTTCCAAAGAAGAATCCAGTTAAGTAGTTATTAGATCATATATCTGCGAGGTTTTCTCAATATCTGAACCTCATGTTGGCTTTCACATGCTTATGCTTGCCTTTTGGTCATGACTGAATTTTCTTGAAGTAATCTCAAATGCTCAGGCCACAAGCACTTTGAATTTTGTTAAAGCATAAGTATCTACAGTCAAAGGGCCTGACTCTTTTTTCACTTAAATTTTGCTCTTCACATCTCAACTTTTTCTCAATTCTTTTCTCCCCCGTCCAATGCAATGTTCCCTCAATCTGGTAACTTTGTTCTTGTCACTCCACCCTTCTCAAAATTGCGAATACTATGCTCATGAACGATCCAGGCACACTAGGCACCTATAACTCTTCAATCTTAGCGATTTTGTAAATAAAGCAGTTTGCCTTCAAAAGAAATACACCAATGCTTACAGATAGCCTAATCAATGGCAAAACAGATGCTTAGAAAAGAAAATTGCAAAAAAAAAAAATCTAAAGATAAAAGCTATAGCAGGCGAACACCAGTACTAGCAACATGAGGTCCATAATTAGCAAGCATTTCCATTCAAGTGAAGGAAAGCAAGCCAAATAGTGAAGATTGTACAAAAGAAAACCTTGAAAAAAATGCCAAGTGGAGAGACAGATGCCTACGTCCCTCCAAAACCATAGAAACAAGGCTCAACGATTGATTTGTGCCAATCTTCACACTGGATCAACAAGGAAATTTGATTCTTTCTAGGATTTTTATTCTTGGCTGGTGGGATGTTGCAACAAGAAAATCAGGATAGCATGGCAGAAACAGACACACACAAAATCCAGCGCTCCTCCAACATTTGCAAAAGGGCTGATGTATTAAGATCACAATCTATTTGTGGAACTTGTTGAGCCAATGTATGGCTACTCAAGTTGCTTCCACACAAACAAGAATACATGAAGGATTAGATGGTTTGTTGCTCCCCTTGCATATATGGAAACTAATGTTTTTGAATAAATCCAAAGACTACAACAAAACTGTATATAGAAACTAGCAAACGAATCCACAAAAATGGTTGAACCCATCTTTATCTATGTCATGTGCACAACCCGAAGACTCTTTCAGGGAGGTCTTCACCGGTCCCTCAATCAAGAACACCATAACACGCCATGTCTATTGTCAGACAATCAGCACTTCCAAGCACAAGATGGAGGATTTAAGAAGCCACAACCTATCGACACCAATCTCCAAATATTTTTGGCCTTTCATATAGCGGCATGTCAATGCTTTTCTAAGGAGGCATGCCGAGTGGTTGCCCATGGCCGCCTTGACTATCAACAAGCATCAATACATGCTTCTCCATAAATGGACTCACCCGTGAAAAATTTGGAAGGAAGCATAGGCCTAATAAAAAGATTGGTACATTACAAAAAGCTTTTGCTTACCATGCACAAAAGTTTGTACATGCAAACTTTGTTATGCACAAGCATTGTGATGGAGATAGTCAATGGGATGCATGCTTGCTATGGATCAATTGCATATCATTTAAATACAAACCAAATCAAAGTGTACATGCATTCACTTTTTTCCATTGTAGTTTGTTATTTTTTATGCATGCATGATCACTTACATGTTAACCTAGGTCTAAACCCAAAAAATTGAGGCCTTTATCACAGTTTGTCCTTTAAGGTTAACTTTTTTCTAAACTCCATTGACCGACCTAAACACGTACTATTAATAGCCTTCGGCAAGGCCAAAAAATCAAAAAATACAAACCTTAACTTTTTTTTAAGCTCCATTGACCGACCTAAACACGTACTATTAATAGCCTTAGGCAAGGCCAAAAAATCAAAAAATTGCATGATATTGCAAGGAACCTCAAAGGACATCTCCTATTTTTATTTTAGTGATTATTAGAGAGAATAATAGTGGGGACCCGATTTATTAAAAATAATTTACATTTGCATAGCGCAGCATGATGACGACCGTTGGATTGTATAATGAACGTTCAGATCTTTGACACGTATTCTTCAGAGGACGGCGCTTTTACTGAGCACGTGTCGGTTTGTTAGTGGGGCGCGCTTAAGAAGACCTAATGCGCTTTGGATTGGCCTTCTTCCGTCGTCGTCTTGTTCTTTTTCATCTTTTCCATTGCGAGCAAATCTGGGCTTCGTCATCGCCTTCGAATCTCGTATCCAATTTGGATCGATAAATCGGATGATGGAGTAAATATCTTCCTTAAATTTGCTCAAATCTGTCTTGAATTGCTCAATGATTTCATGCACTGCGTGTTTTTTGTGTGATACTTTTGTTGGTCTGATCAAATTTGGGGGATAAAATTTATGCGGTGAGTGTTTCTTGCAACATAACTACAACCAACATAATGTGACCACATGTTTTGTGAGGATTTGATGTGATTGGAAATTTGTTCAGATGCGGTAATGCGGTTTCGGTGTGAAGTCGAATCTAGTGCTGTTGTTGTTGAGATTGTGTGTGTGGTTGATTTGGTTGGTCCGTATTTGGCTTTTTGGTTTGCTCGTGATTTAGGCGAGCTTTCCGCATTGGAGAAGTTGCATGAAGGCGGGCGCTCCAACGTTTAGTGCGGTGTTGTTTTTTCGTTGCCAGGAGTCTGAAAAAGCATTGTTGCTGCGACCTGTGAAGAGATCAACTCGATATTCGCGGTAACTTTGTAAGTTTAACTTTACAATGCTTGCCTATTATGGATGCGTATTTTCAAAAAGTTCAACATGCAAACATACAAACAAATAAAGTTTGGGTTTGAGAACTATCTCTACATGAAAAACTGTGGTTTGTGTATGAGTGTAGTTCAGGGAGAGCCTGACAATTAGCTATGCTTGCAGTGGGAAAATGGAGTCACTTAGTAGAATCTATGTTGATTGAAGATGTGAGTTGCTACACAACAGGTAGTGGTTTTGGGTTGTGGGCCAACCAAACGTGAAACATTTGAAACAAGTTCCAAACACCTAGAAAGATTGACCAAATGTTTGAAACGTTAGGGTTTACAAAAAAATTAAAAAAGTTTGAAATCTCTACAAAAAAAAGCAAATTAGTTGTTATAGAATAATAAAAGAATCAAATAAAAAAGCATACTAAAATGAACAAGCTTACAATATCATTACAAACATGAGACTTATGTCAAAAACCCTAAAGCCCCCAAATTTTGTTCTTTTCAGGTGCATTTTTTAGTTTTTCAATGCCATGTTACAAACCCATTTGAATGTGGCATCTTTCAAACACATTGGTATAGCAACCAAACATGTTTGGGTGCTACACTGGTTGTGGTTAGATAAGACGTACTAAAGGAAGTAGACACATTTGAATTCATTGTGGCTTGAACTCGTGAGTAGCTTTTACAAATTCATGGACATTTTTCCGTGATCAAAATAAATCTGAGAAGGACGGACCAAGCTTATTCATGGTGGATACGAAAAATTGTAGAAGAAAAATAAGCAAGCAAACGTTCAATAGAAAAAAATACACTGCATTGAACAACATTACCGGGCTCAAGTAGAGCCTTCAACATGATGCATAGAAAACTCAACAAGAGCATATATCTTCAGCCTCTTGTGAGAATCAAAGGACTACCAAAAAACAATGTTTGAATTGAATAAGATAGTATCTAAAACTATTGCAAATGAAAAAATAAATAAATATGTAAATGAAATAGATTTCTCATTGAATATGATTGGTTAGGTCAATCTTTCATATAAAATGTACATGAAATGTAGGTGAAAGAAAACAATCTTGCGACAAGTATGAAGAGCTACACACTAGGTTCCCACATCACCTAATATAAGCTAGCCCCTCATGAATCCTTGAAAGAGAGAGAGAGAGAGAGAGAGAGAGAGAGAGAGAGAGAGAGAGAGAGAGAGAGGGGTCCACATGCACATTGAATTAATCAAGCCAAGTTTTGTATTTAAATGCTAAAAGTAGTTATACACCTCAGCACCACCATATTGGTCCACCAAAGCTATCAAATTTTTGCTTTTGATGTGCAATTTTTTGGAAATTTGACTTGACCATAGTTCGCTTGATATTGTTTGGTTGATATCATGCTTGCGAGAGGGTAAAGTGTGAAAATGCAAATATTAGTTTGATTAATCATGTAATTATGTAGGTATTTTGATTCCACATATGTGAGAGCCTATTCCCACATGTGAAGAGTAGGCTTAGGTTACTTAGGTCCAAGTCATAGGTGCTAGGCAAGTTATATGGTCAAGTTACTTACAATATAAGACCAAAATCTAGGAAAATTGGGTGGTGATTTACCAACCCTAGGTTGTCATACCTAACCATTAGGTAAATACGTGATGAGTAGGTAAGTTAAAAGCTACTTCGGCACTATGATCCCTACCCTACCTACTCAGCCAACCTAGAGATCCTTGATTTTCATATTTGCTTATTTTGGAGCCATAATCATCACCAGAATTTGCAGTGTTTTCTATCAAGCTCATGTAATTTCTCCTTTGGCTTGCAAATTTTTGTGTCTTGCAAAATCTTGCTTGTCAGATCAAGATTTTTGGTATTTCCTCGACTTGCATGCAAAGTAATGAGTTATTAAGGAGCCTTGTCGAAGTTGTTTGAAGAATTTCGGACTTTAACAAATTGATATTAGATGTGATGCAGTGATGCATACTAAAGGGGTCATACAAAGCGTACACGAAGCACTTAGCATACTAAATTTGAAACTCGAAACTTGAAAGTAATTACAATGTACATGTGATACGAAACCATAGAAAATGATCTAGATTCCACTCTCTCCGTATAGGTGTTACTTTAGTCTAGTGCCCTCATATATAATGATTATTTCCAATTATGGTAGCAAAAAAGTACAAAAGAGATGAGTTTATCTAGAAGTAAAGGTTTACGGTTTCTAAAGAATAACGGGCAAAGAAAATCACTTTTCCAGGGACACCCATATGCTAAGAAACCAATGCAAACTAATAGATCTCAATTTTGATAAGAAAAAGATTTGACAAAATTTTTGAAAAAGAGAGAAAGCATCCAAAGAGGTAAGGCATCTAGGGAGAATGACGAGAGAGAGAGAAAAAACAACTAGCAAAAAAAGAAGAAGAATCTTCCCAATTGCTCAAGAAAGTCCATTGCTACCAACTTGCAAACAAATTCATGTATATGGCATTATCACATAAAGCATAGAAAGACTATAATTGATGAACAATGAACAATCTCGTTCAAAGATTCTTGAAGATCTCCAAGTACCATCATAGAAAAAACCTTACATGCAATATAGTTGAGTTTTGAGTTCCCCCATGAAGAGCCAAGCATCTCAATGATAAAGGCCATTATATTTGAATGATAAGGACAACACTTTTGGAGGGAAGTGGTGTGCTCAACGGTAGGTGCTTTTAAATGTGTGACGGGAACAATGATCTAGAATCTTGGTCAATCATATGTGGTTGCACATTGTATACAATCCGTGAATTGAGTATATGAGACAATGAAAAAGTATAGTCAAGGAATGAGTCGTGTGGTGGGAAAGACTTGAAAGTCACTGTTACAAACAATGAGGGATGGGAGTTGCAAAAAATAGTCATTTGCATGTTGGCTATGATGTGTGCAACCACCGATTAATGAATGCTATTGAGAAAGAGCTTTGAAAGTAAGATGGCCACAATGAAATTTGTTCAAAGGATTTTTAACCTTTTTTTGATTCGATTCAAGATTTGAATCTCTATTTTACACCTAGCCAAAGCTTGAAACTTGTTGAAATAAGTTAGAACAAATGAATGCTCTTTAGACACTTCCTGTATTGCATCACAATCAAACAAGCCTCATATGAAGCGAAGCTTTATCATGTATACAGATATCAGCACCTTAGAAGGCATCATAATGTTGACATCAATGTTAATATTGTGAGGATCATGACCCTGAGATGATATAGTTATTGTCAATATGTTTTTGCTTACCTTCTACTATTCTTTACAATATATAAAGGGAAAGAGAGGAGAATTGAAGGGAAAGTTGGGGTCAACATAAGGGGGAGGTGGGGAGGCTGCATGAGGTGCATGGATAAAGATTGTATGCCTAATGTACGCAAAAAATGTTTACAAATTTGGGCATCAATATGTTTATATATTGAAGGAGATTTTTGAAGATTGTTGACATTCAAACTTCAATGGATTTCTACTTACAACAATGGCTTATGAAATAGGAGTGGATTAGACCTTTTGGTGGACATGAAGTACAATTTTATGTGTTTTTGATTATATTCTCATGATCTCAAGCACTAGAGCAACAAGTGGTGAGCATGGAGGATAAAAGACAGTCGTCCGCAGCGTCGGTAGAAGATTTCTCCGAGCAAGAGTCTATGCCATCTGCTGATGAGCAGGTCGTAAGCCTAAAAAAATCATTTTCATATTTGCTTTCCTTATCATTTCACATTATTCTAGCACGTTGTAATTTGGTGCTTGAAGTAACGACATTTGACTTTCATTTCTTTTTTCCCTAGGAGGCAGCAATGCGTAAAAAGTATGGAGGTTTAAAACCGAAAAAGCCTCCTCTTATTTCTAAGGTTTTTTCTTCCTTTTTCTACTTTAGGTCTAGTTTAAGATGATGTGAATTTTGTATGATGATATATTGTATTGTGCTATTTGACTATGTAAGCTTTGCATAATGTCTTTTCTTTCCTTTTGTATGTCGCCTAGTTACACGTTTAACTTGCATTTTCACAAATCATAATTGTCTCATAGATCAAATTGCGTTTGTTAAATCTTTCAGGATCATGAGCGAGCATTTTTTGATTCTGCTGATTGGGCCCTTGGCAAGGTAAGTTCAATGCACTCAAGTGGGTGATGACACTTTTTTTGATTTGAGGTGAGAGAGAGAGAGAGAGAGAGAGAGAGAGAGAGAGAGAGAGAGAGAGAGAGAGAGAGAGAGAGCTTTATGAATGTCATTATGGTACTCAAAGGCAATAAGATTGAGAACACACATATCAAGTGTGTTGCTATCAAGGGTCATACAAGTGTCTCCAAAAAGTAAATTCAACTAATTTACTAACTAAATCTAAACCATTATAATGGAATGCTATAGTTTTATACACTATAAATCTGTCACCATTTAAAAGTACTAGTTGTATAACAAAGTATTAGGTATGAAGAAATAAGTAATAGTTGTAGATGATGCAATTGTAGTTGAAGATACAAATTGTTCTTTAAGTTGAGAATGTTGAGAATGTCTCTACTGTTGAACAAAAGGTCTCTGTAGTAATCTCTGGCATCGATCCGGATGTTTGAATGGAACCAGAGGATTATCCTTAGAATTTGACTTTGCATTGTGGGAATGTCGTCTAGAAAAGAAAGAACTGGTGCGCATCTTGGAGGAGGTAGTAGCATCATTCTTAGCAAGGCACATATGATCTCTCAATCGACTCATCTCTCATAACAAAAAGCCAACACTCCTTTGATCATAGTAAGAGAACAAAAAACAGAGAGTGGATGACCAATCTCCAAATAGCAATAGTAGCATCCTCTAATCTCATAGTAAAGTGGACACTGGAAAAGGAAGTATCCTCTATCCCAATCTCTCATATAGAACAAAGCTAGCATATTCTACCTTCGCGACGAGTCCCTTAGTATCATTAGTGTGACATCTCTGATCCTCATATGATATCGAGGAATGGAGTGTGATTGGCTGAGCTTGGAAAAGGTAGTGATATCTCCCTTTGAACTTGTAATATATTAGACAACAGAAGATAAAATGTCCCTCCTGCAAAGAATGTAGTTGACAAATTTTGTCCTCTCTGGGAACATGGAGCTACTCCAACGTGAAACAAAGGCTACGTGATATCCTTGAATCTATGTATCGTGAAAAGATTGTGTCCCCATCAACTCCTTTAATCAGAAAATGTGTCTTCTAGAAGTCCAATTGGATCTCAGAGAACCCAACCTCTGAAGATATGAATGGGTGCTTCTAGGAGATGTGTTATGGAAATGTTAGTTTTGCCTAATAGACGAGTCACATGAGATTAACCAGTTTCTTGAAGACCAATGTACCATGTCTCCATTGTATACATAGTAATGGTAGTAACCAAAGTGTCAAAGATGTGACCTCTTGCAACATAGTCACTTCATATTAACCAGGGAACATTGAGTCTTCTAGTTACTGCTTTCATATTGGAAATGTGACAAGATAAAGAGTACTCCCAAGCAAGTGTCAGATGTGAACAGATAAAGATAGCAACCAAGTCAAAGGCTCACCGAAAATCAACAAAGCAGCAATAGACCTATTCCTATGTTCACCTTCCTTAATGATACATACGCATTTCTGGCATCTAACTGGAGTTTCAGGTTTTTTAGCAGAGTTATACAATGACATGACAAATCTTGAATTTATATGTTTAGACCTTCGTTGTTTCACTGCGGGCTTGAATAAAACCAAGAAAGTAAGCTGATAACTATGTCTAGTAGACTAGTAGAAGGTGCTGTAATTTTTGAACCTGAATTGTAGGCTTGACAGTGGTGACTCACATGTCCTTCTGTATTGGAATTTTGGAATTTTGAACCACTTCAGGAGCAACAGGGTACACGATCTGAGCAGAAGCCTAGGAATCCAATTGAGGCTCTTCGTCCGAAGCTGCAGGTATTTTGTTGCTATATTTCATTTGCTGTAGAGTCTGTTAACATAATTAGTGGTTCATGGTAGTCTTTGTTCCACCCGCTAACCTTCAGCACAAAGATTAAAGTCTGTCACCAAATAGTAAACGTTCACTTTGTTGCTTAATGGTAATTGGCTTAAAAGTTTACATTTTTGATTCTCAGTGTTCTCATAAATATGGCTGTTACTTCTATTAGTGGCCTTACATGTAAACTGTAGACACAATTCCCAAAATTCTCAAAACTAGCTCTCAATCAATAACAGCATGAGTATTTTTGTTCTGTTATATGCTAGATTAATTTGTTGTTTTGGATTATTTCCAGCCCACTCCTCATCAGCCGCTACCCTCCAGATTGTCATCACAGGCATCTTCAGTAGAAGGTACCGTATGAACATTTCAAAACCGTAGCATTCACATTTGACTATCTGGCATGGTGTATGCTTTTGAACACTCTTGTGCACTGGAGTGAGAATTCCCTAGAAGACGAGATCACATTGCGACCTTGTGAAGTCATAAGAGTGGTGTTATACAGCTCTGACTATGAACCTTGAACTGTAAGTAGATGTATTCTGAATAACAATGGAATTGCTTGTTGTTGCAGGTCGATAGAACATGGAACCTTGAAATTTTCAATGTGGGATAGCTGAGACACTTACCAGCAAATAAGTCCATGTTGAACCAGAGAGGATGTTAAAAGGTGTCACTTTTAGTGAGCAGAATATGATATCTTATCCATACAAGAACTTGGAACAGTGGAACTAGCCTCACCACACAAAACTTGGTTCAGAAAGATTCTAGCTTTCCAGCCTTCTGTGAATGTAAGAATGCAAGTTTTGCTTACAGAGTTCGATGAAGCAAAAGTAAAATTTGTTTCGAGGTGCAAGGACATAGCTTTTTGAAATATTTTGGGTATGTTAATAAGGAGTATATCAGAAACGTGTTTTAAGAGCATATATGTCTCAGATGCTTAACTTATATATCTCCTTGTCCAGATGGTATGCTTTTGTAACTGTGAACGCTGCCTTCAAGGTAAAGTCATCAAAGTCTGCCTGTCAAACAGATGGAAGCCAAGCAGAATAAACAAGGTTCTTATAATGAGAAGCAAGACCCTAGCTGATCTCATCCGTGGCTATGTTTAAACTTCATGCAATTGACAGACCTTACTCTTGAACCAGTTGAAGCCACCAAGTGAGGTATGGTTCTCCAATAGGTAGGAAACTGAGCACAACAAGTACAAAGACTGCTCAAAGCATGGCTTTCATTTCCTTTCGAAATGCGAAATCTTATTGCAAGATAAATGTACGAGATAGCTGTAAGGAACATGTAGAATATATCAAAGAGACAAACAAAGCACCTTCTTCATCATGAATGACTTACTCAGGTTTATCTTCCTTAAGTCTTTTGGAATACAGTCGGTATTGCCTGGAGACTGGTAGTGCAACATCTAGACCCCTCCTCACTAGCTCAAATCTGAGGAATGAACTTTTGATTGCATTCAGGAAGCTAATTGCTGGACGCAAAAAAAAAAAAGGTTTTTCAGAACTAACAAATGGCATTTGTAACCGTCAACTAAACGGCCATGTTGACTTCGTTAAGAAATGTTTGAGAAAAGGGTTGTTGAGTCATTTTTTAAAAGACTTTTTGAAATAAGTGGTAGCAAGGAAATTTGTGACCAATTATGATGAGTTTCAGCATTAGTACTCTTAAAACGTTACTTCTCGGCGCTTGATATCCAGAATGCTCTGTTAACCTCGGCACTGAATTGATGATGGAGCTCATGGCATGTCCTATTTTTTTGGACAAAGTATACCGTGTTTATCTAGTTCATCACAGTGGTTGACTAAGCAGAAATATTTAAAGGATAGTTTAAAATATTAGAATGGCTTGCTTAATATAACTGGAGCAAAGACTTATTTTCTTGAAAACAGCTGCACTTCTTGTTTGATCAGAATATCATTGAGAGAATACTAGAGCAGTATTTTCAGGAAAGTTCTCAAATGTCATGAAATCTTAACATGATCTGACTTTTTTATTAACAAGTATTGTTAGCAAAAAATATGGTTCTTATTTTGAGATTAGGTTTGAGAAGCTTTAACTTGTCGAGGGGACATGCAGAAATTCGAGGTTTATGTACTCTTCTGCAATGAAAAGGCGAAAAAGACGACAAAAAGTTTATTTCTTTGAAATAGTTAACAAGAAGTTGTTGTCGGGAAATAGTGACTTTCTCGAAGTTGTCGAAGAAGTCGGATACTTCGGATGTGGAAGAAGTCGGACACTTCAGTTGATGAATGAAGTTGTCGAAGAAGTCGAAGACTTCGGATGTGGAATGACTTGATTGTTGAACAAGTTGAGGAAGTCGGAGACTTCGGTGTCGAATGACTTGATATGTTAAAGAAGTCGAAGATGATCAGGCCTTCGATGTTCTTCATGATGCTTTGACATTTGAATGTAGAATTAGATGGAAACGGATACCCTTTGATGTAGATTAGCTGGAAAGTCAATGAAGTCGACTTTCAAATAATTCGGTTGATTCGATTCGATTCGATTCTGTGTAGAAATTGTAGGTTGTTGAAATGTTTGCAAAAACTTGTGTATTTCACCAGGGATTATTCTGCACACATAAAGAAAGTAATTTTGCATAATAACAAAATAGAAAACTTTATGATTCCTATAGGAAGAATCTTGAAAATAGAAATTGTAATCATCAAGGAGACAACTGTGGGCTTAATTTCCAACAGTTTCCCTTAAGGTCACAATTGGTGTCTTGGTATCTTCGTCAGGTTCAGCATGCTGAAAAATTTCTGATGCTTGATCCTGGGAAGCATTTTGGCGAAGATGTCTGCAATATTTTTGTTGTGGAACGGTATTGAAGGATCACTTGCCCTGAAAAAAATTCTCCTGAATGAAATGATACTGGATTTCTATGTGCTTAGACTTGCCATGAAATTTGGGAGTCAGCGACGGTGAAATACAACTCAAGTTGTCATACAAAACGGTGGTAGCATTGAACTGAGTGTGATGTAGGTCATGAAGTAATAACCTGATCTATATAGCTTTCTTTTGAAGCTTGACATGCTACGATGTACTCTGCCTCTGTCGAAGAAAGCGCGGTTGATTTCTACTTCTTTGAGTTCCACAAAATAGAAACAAAACTTAGAGGTAGATTTTCTAGTGGAGATTGTTTCTCCCCAATCAGAGTCGGAGTAGTCTCGCATGTTGAGTGAATTGATAGCATTTCTATCATAACATAGAATGTGATCTAAACTTTCCTGAATATATATCTCATCACTCTCTTTAATGCTTTCCAATGAGAGATCCTAGGATTAGACATGAATTAATTTAACGTGCTAACAATGTATGCTAAATCTGGTCTAGTACATAGCATCACATACATCAAAGATCCGATTAGTGAATGATTAGTGTACTAGTACTTCACTATCGGTCTCAACACAAGAAGGTTTAGTCAATACAATATTTGGATCCATTGGTGTATCAATTGGTTTGCAATCAGACATATGAAATTTTTCTAAACTGTCTTTTAGATATGTCTACTAGCTAAAAAATGTACCAATATTCAATTTTAGTCACCAAGTTGTAGTTGAGTTGGATAAGAATGTTTCATAGAGACTCTCTAGTGCATTACAGTCGTTTGTTGTGTATCCGTAAAGCATGCTCTAAAAAACTGTCTTAAAACTATCTTATTCATCTATCGCGAATACTTTCTTTTCGGCACTCGAATAACGACTATCTTTGGTACAGTCAAGCACGATCATTGAATAAAGCTGTATGTATACATATGAGATGACAGTTCCTATCTGAGAAATTGAGTCTTTGATCTGTTTTCCTGATTGGCATTGACATAATTTTCTAATGTGCTCTAAAACCATTCGTGTTCTTTAACCATTAATTTGGACTTTAATTGTTGAGGACTTCTGTCTAGAAACGAATAGTTCGCAAACGCGATTAATTAATTGTCTGTACAATCGTGAATACATTGAACATTTCTTGACTCTCTGTTGACACCTTAATCAGCTAGAGTGTAGTACTGTTGTATTACTCTGATAACATCTCATCTGTAAAACCCGTTTCATTTGATTTGATAGAGGCTAGGTTGTTGTTCTGAAATTATTAACAATACATTTCCCAAACCATAAGTAATACTGGTTACTTTTTAATATCTGTCGACAACCAAAACACTCGAAACCACTTGTCATAAATTGTACCAAAAACATACCTTTCTAACATTGTCCTCTGTGGGAACGACACTATTTGTTACAAAAATCTATATTAACCTTGTTGGCATAGTACGACATATACCAATTTTTGGCGCCGTTGCCGAGGACAGTATAGGAAAGTTATAAGCAATCTGACAAATCCATCTCCATCTCTAGTGTATGTCAGATAGAGAATCCAGATTAGAACGATACCGTAAGCTTAGAGAGGAATTTTTACGAAGACAAAGTGAGTACTAATCGAAGAAATCACTGCTCAGTTACTTGAACTCCTAATTAGCTTCGGTATGGAGGGTCCTGCTGCACGTTCACTTCTATATCAAGAATTAAATACGATTATTTTAAAGGAACTTCTTCCGACGATGCAGATAATTGTGTCTCACAATTTGAGTCAATCGCTAATGCGAATAACGAAGGTACTGACATTGACAAACTACGAATCTTCCTTGGAAAGCAGGCGCGCATCTGGTACAGTCAAGTTGAACCAGGCCATGTAGGAACCTGGTACCTGCTGAAAGGTGTGTTTCTGAACCAGTTCAGAGAAATCGATTACAAATCAAGAATTCTCGGACGTCTGAACAATATTTAGAAGAAGAGTAAAGAATCCCTTCGCAAATATACACGAAAGGTTAAAAATTTCATAGGAAAACTAACCGGTGTATATCTTGTTAATATGTAGAATGAATGGTTTTTGGCTGGTTTACCACCAAAGATTGATCAGTATTGCAGACAAGGGGACATTACCTCCTTAGCAGTAGTAATAGCTAGTGCCAAAAATTTCGAGACCTCGAAACTAGCACAAAAGCGACGATCAACTAAGAAATCTCGAAAGTCGAAGACTGATTCTAGTGACAACGAGGATGATTCAGATTCTGATTCAAGTACCAGTTCTTCAAGTTCATAATCTGAAAGCAGCAATTCATCAGAATCAGAAGTTGACAAAGGAGAGAGAAAGAATAAACGACGATCCAAATGAAAGGACGACACGAAAGTTGTCGAGGATAAGTCGTCAACTTCTAAAGTTGAAAAGCTTTGGAAGAGTAATATGGCTGACCTTAATAAAACATTTAATGACTTGAAAGTACAGATATCTGAAGTTGCAGATAAAAGACCGAAAGCGTCTTTTTCCAACTCAGGAATGTGGTGTACGAAATGTGGAACTTCAGGACACACTAAGGAAGACTGCACCACTATGAATGTCAAATATGTTGAAGATCCTACCTAGGAGGTACTTTTTATTTTTCAAAATAATGCGACTACTAACTATGTTCAGGGTACTGCAACATCAGCCCAACAGGACAGACCCAAGTTCGCACCAAGAAGACATAATCCTCTTGAATTTGTTGGACCAACGAAGTCTCAAACCGCGACTAAACCAGTGTCGGGCAACTGCTATAACTGTTGAGAGCCGGGACATTTTTCACCTGACTGTCCTCAGCCACGAAAGTTGATTGGTTATGTACCGTTATGCTCGAACTGCAGAGAGCCTGGCCACAACTATCTTGATTACCCTCAGTCGCGACCCAAATATCAGTATGTAGCAACACCAGTTGCTGCAAACTCGAAAGCGAAAGCTTCGACTGATGCTGTTGTGCAGAGAATTGACGTTATTGAAGAAAATTTGGCGAAGGCAAAAGATCTGTCCTGGCCAAGTGACGTGGAAAAGATATTCAAAGTCACAACGAGAAGCAAAAGCTCCTCGAAACCTGACCAGAAATCTTCGACGAAGCGCAAAAAATCCTCGAAGAAGAAATCTTCTAGCAAGACGGCGAATAAATCTACGACTAAAGAAAATCTCAAAGATGACCCCGACTATGACCGCGATGCTGCAAAGTTATTTGCAAAAGATATCTCAGCAGAGGCAAAAGAAATTATCAATGTTGAACTTCAGTCAGCTGCTGCAGAGAAGGTGGTCACTTTCGAGGAAGGGGACGACGAAATCACGAAGACGAAATTGTCTATTGCTGTTATTGATAAGCCAATCTTGAAATCGATGACAAAAGACTATGACATCGTGACTGATATTGGATCACTTCGTCCGAATATTACTTTTGAGCAACTGTTGGCACATAACACTTATTACAGAAAGCAACTGAAAGGTCTTTCTACATCGAAAAAGAAGAAAAAAGTTTCTTTGCCAGATGCTGGTGTTCTGTCTATTGATTTAGGTGATCTCGGTGCACTTGAAATTGATATTACCATTGCAGGATGCCTGATTCAAAAGTGCCAATTGACTCTGGTTCTAGCGTGAACATAATAACAGAAGACACAGCTCATGCTTTGGGGCTGACTGACATTCAACCGACACAACGAAACATCAAGTTAGCTTATTCAACACGACGAAAACATGTTGGAGAACTGAAGGATGTCACTGTTTACATTCAAGCCAAGCTATTCACAATGAATTTCATAGTTATCAAACCACTCGGTTTGTCATTCTATATTGTGCTGATTGGACGACCCTGACTTTATCAATCAAACGCAAGTGTTCATTGGAAATCCAGAGAGCTAAGATTTTAGACTAGTGAGACCAATAATCATGGTAAGCCAGCAGAACAAATAATCACCTAGAGTTGGGACAAATATAAAGGTGAAACGCCTTTGTCTAACACCAGTTTTACATCAGAGGAATCTTCTTATGCCTTAAATGTTTTTTCTAACACATCTAACATTGAAGTTCAATATTTCGAATGTTATGAGAATGCTGACGAAGAAGAATTCTTCGATGCCTGCAACACTGAAGTGGATGTTTCGTATGAAAAAATTAATGTTGCGGGCACGAACTCGAAAGAGTCTGATGACTTGAGTGACGAATCTGAACACGAATTTGGTAACAAGAACCAGGTTGACAACAAAAAAACATCTATGGAGTCAACCATGCGTGAAATTCATGGCCATACCAAGGTCAGTATGACAGAAGATATCATATTACCAGATTCTATTGAACTAATTGAACTTGCACCTGGCAGATTTGTGCATGTTTCAAAGTCACTTGGAGAATCGGAGTTAGCGAAATTCACTGAACTATTGAAGGAGTATCAAGATGTTTTTGCCTGGTCGCTCGACAATTTGAAGGGTATACCTGCAGAATTTGGAGAGCACTGTATTGATCTTAAGGAAGATGTTGTACCTGTTCGACAGAGACAGTATCGTCTCAATCCTAAGTACTCTCTCATGGTTAAGGACGAACTCAACAAACACCTTAAGGCAGGTATAATCTATCATGTTTTAAGCAGTGAATGCAATTCACCCATTGTTGTCGTCCCAAAGAAGAAGACTAGCAAAATACGAATATGCCAGGATTTCCGCAAACTCAATGCTGTCACAAGGAAGGATCATCATCCTCTGCCCTTCACTGATTCCATCTTAGATCAGGTTGCTGGTCATGAGCGTTACAATTTCTGTGACAATTTTTCTGGTTATAATCAGGTTGGAGTGCAGAAGGAGGATCGTTCAAAGACTACATTCACTACGGATTGGGGCACTTATGCCTACAACAAAATGCCCTTTGGTCTTTGTAACACTCCAGCAACTTTTCAGCGAATCATGATGTTAATTTTTGTTGCCTTCCTAAAAACTTTTCTCGAAATATTTATTGATGATTTTTGTGTATATAGTGATGTAAAGACGCACCTGCAGAAGCTGAAATTAACATTGCAACGGTGTAGAGATACTTGTTTATCCCTTCATCCAGAGAAATGTTTTTTCGGTATGAAAGAAGAGATATTACTCGAACACAAAATATCTAACAGAGGAATAGAAGTCGACAAAGATAAAGTTGAGCTTATAAAAAATCTCCAGATACCAACCAATTTACGTGAACTAAGAGCTTTCTTAGGACATGTCGGCTATTACCGGAGATTTATTCAGAATCATGCTTCTATTGCTGCCTCTCTTACACATCTACTGAAGAAACAAGTGGAATACTTGTGGATGAATGAACAGCAGAAAGCATTTGAAGAACTTAAGCAAAAATTGATCCATGCTCCTATTCTGAGGCCACCCAACTGGGCTATTTTATTTCATAGTTATGTGGATGTTTTTGCATTTGCTATTGGCATCTGTTTAGGCCAGAAGGATGACCAGAAGAAAGATCATTCCATTTATTATGCGAGTTGACAGCTCAGTGCATCAGAGAATAAGTATTCGGCTACAGAAAGGGAAGCTCTTGGAATGATTTTCACTGTTAAGAAATTTCGACATTATTTGCTGGGATATGCATTTATTCTTCATGTTGATCACTATGCTCTTAAGTATCTTGTAAATAAACCAGATCTATTAGGACGAATTGCTCAATGGGTTCTACTTCTGCAGGAATTCACTTATCAAGTAGAACTTCGCCAAGGAAAGTATCATACAAATGCTGATTATCTTTCACGACTTAGCACGGTAAAAATTGAAGAACCTATCAATGATGATTTTCCAGACGAACATGTATTCGAGATTTCATCTACAAATTCGCTATATTCTGATATTATTATTTATCTCAAAGATCAGATATATCCGGATGGTTACGATTTTGAGCAAAAGACAGTTTTTCAATATAAGGTTGCACCTTATACAATTATTAACAATATGATGTACAAGCTTGGTGCAGATCATCAGCTTCGAAGATGTCTCGAAACTGAAGACATTAAAAAGGTCGTTAAAGCCTTACACTCAGAAGATGCTGGTGGACATTTTGCTTTGAAAAATACTGTTAATAAGATATTGACTGCCAAGTATTGGTGGCCAACAATGTTCAAGGATATATCAAACTTTATTCGTTCATGTGATTCATGTCAGAGATCTGGTAAGCCTACAAAAGCAATGAATTGGCCATTGACACCAATCCCACCTCTTGCACCATTTGAAAAATGGGGGATTGACTTTGTCGGTTCAATCAAACCTGTGACCCAACATACGAAATGTCGTTATATTCTAGTTGCAATAGATTATGCTACAAAGAACGTTGAAGCAGAGCCGACGAAACGAAACGATGCGAAAACTGTCATGACGTTCTTATTCAAAAGTATAATCACAAGATATGGTTGTCCACTTGAACTAGTAAGTGACCGAGGTACACATTTTCTAAATGACACGATACGGTTGCTGACAACCTATTTTCTGATCAAACATAGAAAAACTACACCGGATAATCCAAAAGCAAACGGGTTGACAGAAAGAGCTACTGGAATTTTATGTAAGATCTTGAACAAAATTACTATTGCACATGCAACGGATTGGGATCAAAAACTACCATCAGTTCTCTGGGCTTATTGCAACACAGAGAAAATCACGACGAAGCAGACACCATATTTTCTTACGTATGATATGCATCATATTTCGCCAATTGAATTTGAGGTGAAAACTTTTTGTATTCAAGCTCAACGAACAGATGCAGAATGTATAAACGAAAGGTCGACTAATATTGAAGAACTAGCTGAAGCTCGTATGACTTCACAAAAATTAACGAAGGAAATCCAAGAACAAAGAAAGAAGAAGTATGACAGTCATATCAGGAAATGTGATCTGAAAGCTGATGACTTTGCACTGATATATGACAGTCGACATCAAAAGTTTCTCGGAAAACTCCATATGAGATGGCTTGGACCATATAAAGCTATAGAGGTGTTTGAGAATGGTTTTGTACAGCTTCAATCACTTGAAGGTGAACTGTTACCTACACATATTAATGGGTCCAGACTGAAAAAATACTACCTTTGACCAAATTTTTTTTATTTTTTTTATTCTTATCATTTTCTAGTATTTCTCTGGAATTAATCGCAATTTTTTTTTTTATCTTTTCTAATATTTTTCGTGACTTTTCTTTTATCTTTTCTAGAAATTTTCTACAACCTTCTAACATTTATAGTATCATTTTTTTTAAGATCCTGCGAGAAAGTTTTGCGAAACTTTCTAGAATCTTTCTAGCATATTTTCGATAATCTCTCGACCTACTTTTTGTATTCCTCCATTAAAGATGATGGCCATGTGATTATCATTTTTTACACGTGTGTACGCTCACATATCAAAATAGATATTGTTTCTTCTTAATTTAATTCTTTTCTTTTCAAAAACGGTCTTCCGTCATTAAAGATCGATCTGTCAAATTATAGTTTCAAACACTGAGCCATGCACATCCTCCATAAATGGAAGTGACAGATGTCATGTCACCATGCCACGTCATCATCCCTTCCACACCGCTACTGCATATCAGAGTTATTTTTCATTTTCTTCCTTACACTTTCGGCCTGCGAGTTTATGCTTTTCTGCGCTTATTCTCTTTGCTATCAAAACTCACTCATACGAACTATTGTGATCTACGAAGCTGTCGACAAACATTCAACTAACCACTTGTCATAAATTGTACCAAAAACATAACTTTCTAACACTGTCCTCTATGGGAACGACACTATTTGCTTCAAAAATCTATATTAACCTTATTGGTATAGTACGACAGAATTCAACTAAATGAATCCTACCCAAGAAATTAATATCCAGTATTAAGCCATTATTTACTGGGATTGTTAAAATCCTAATTGCAAAAATATATTTCCCGATCACACTTACCTCTGATGTCCACTCTTCTTCCCTCCTTAGTATTTTCAGTTTCCTGAAAATCTTTCAGTTAAGGTATCAAAAAGACGTAATGACATTAGTAAATGTTTAAAATTAAAAACTGTGGAAAAAGTCTGAAACAATTTCATTTCTATCCTATACCTGGGCTGAATAACTGATATACAAAAAATCATCTACTAGTATGAAAAACACTACTAGTCTGATCATTTGAATATAATTCACCCATAGGATTTAACTAGAAATGAGATCAGTTTTTTAATTCCTATTATTATATTTTTTTCAATGAAATTGCACTGTTCTCTCTTTTCACTTACTGGCTTAAAAATTACTTCATTAAAATAATCTATAATTAGTCAACCCTTTAAGTTACAACCGTCAAACCAAATCGACCCTTGGATAACTGTCATGTAACAATCCATGCAATTGCAGAATTGTCGATTGCCCTCAGGCTCCAACTCAACCTTACATATGCATGCAAAAGCCAAAAAGGGCCATGGGTTCCAACAAACCCTAAGGTTCCCTTCACAAAAAAAATGTTCAGAAACAACCCTCCTGGTGGTTATAGCCGCGATGGCTGGTCTGGCTCTTCCTTGAGGCAGGTTGCTCAAGCCTCTCCCTCACCTTAACCAGCTCGACCATCACAATCAGCCGTCAATAAAAAAAAACTCCTTATGAAATATTGCATGGACACAAGCCTAGTGTCAGCCATTTAAAAATCCTTGGTTGTGTATGTTTTGTTCACATTTCTAATTTGCTTAGGAAGAAGCTAGATCATAGGAAAAATAAATGTATTTTCATTGACTATCCTAATGATCATAAAACTTACAAAGTTTATGATCCATCCACCAATGTAGCATTTGTCTCTAGGGATGTAATCTTCCAAGAACACACATACTACGATTTTAAACAACCATCGATAAACGATGCTATGTCATTTCATCCTATTTTACGTAGCATGGAATCTTCCAATGATAATGTTTCTTCTACAAAACCTACTGCTACAGCTACAGAAGCCGAGCAGCTGACAATACCTGTCACTAGACCAGACCAAGTTAGCTCAATCAGATCTGGAAAAATTCAAGAAGAAACATCATCGAATCTTGGTCAACCTAGCGTGCGCAGATCCTCATAGACTTAGATAGTTCTCGAGATGTATACACCTCAATCATTCTAGACTTCATCAGAAGAACCAAAGACCCTAGCTGAATCAATTAACTCCAAGGACGCTATGAAGTGGCAAGAAGCTATGGAAATTGAGTATAACTCACTTTTGATGAATCAAACCTGGACATTGGTCGACTTCCCCACTCACAAGAGAGTTATTGACAACGTGTGGATCTTCAAGAAGAAGATCAACTCTGATGGTTCCATTGCAAAATGGAAAGCATGGCTGGTGGCTAAAGGATTCACTCAAGTCCAAAGAGTGGATTATCAAGAGATTTTTAATCCCGTTGTCAAAATGCAGTCAATCAAGACTCTGATTGCATTAGCAGCCGCGAAAGACCTTTACTTGCACCAGATGGATGTCAAGACAATGTTTCTCAACATCAATATCGAAGAGGAGATGTATACCTTCCAACTGGAAGGATTTGAAATGCATAAACTCTTCTCTCTCGATGCTCGAGACTAAAGTGTGAGATCAATATATGTTCTACGGGACGAACAAACACACCTCTTAAACAATAGGTGTGTTGCTCCCGTGAAAGGGTCTAGTCAACAATTAGACTGAAAATACATTCAATTATACCATGAAAGGTATATTTAACTAAGAGTTAAAGTTACTCTAGTTTAACTTGTCTTTTTGTATCTAGCCGTTTTGTGTGGACGAGTAAAGATTATCCAAGGCAATGTCTTTCCTATTAAAGGTCTTGTCCTTAATTACAAGGCAAGTACTTAGGAGATATATTCCCAAAAAATGACTTTAGGTCTCTTCATGATTTATACTTAACCAACTCATATCTTCATTTTCGAGTATACCATGCCATATTTATGTTGATATTCAATTTTTAACAATAAGGTGACATCACAAATTCATAACTAATATCTTTGTGACCATTGAGTTATCCACAGTTTTGGATTTCAATTGTGATTTTAGAACTAGAATCTGATATATGGATTACATTGGATCTATTAGTTGATAGAAGATTGTCCCTAGAGTTGATGCTCTTGGATCCATGAGGATTTGAAGCTTATCATTAACTTGTAAGGATCAGAATGTAGTGTTGAACCATGTTAATTCTTTTGTCTAAATCACAGAATCAGGTGTGGATTTGTGGTATCCATCGGATAGGCTAACAGTCATCCAATGTAATGGATTCTCCAGTATTTGGGAACAAGAGATAATATCCCATAGTGATTATAGGACAGCTAGAAGATTAGTGAATCTCTAGAATATCAGATAAGGCGGTTAAGGATTTTTTGGAAAGAAAAGTTGATGGCATGGGACATCAGTAATTTTGGAAAGGGAATTCTAGGATTGTAAAGATCTGATGGTCAATGGTTTGTTTTAGTACCTAGTCACGATATTGAAAAAATAAAACCGTTTGATCAAATGTGAGAAAATTTTGAGGTTTAATCTAGATCCCATTGTAGTATCTCATTATTTACAAAATCAGAGGCCCTCAAATCTATTTCTCGCTTTCTTAATTAGTCCTTTACTTCTTAGTAATTTCTTGAATATAAGACATCAGACTTGTTTATTTGAATTCTTTCCAATATGAAATTATTCTTTTAAAAGACTGTTATGTCGTATAAACTACTACTTGTGTGAATAGACTTGGAATTTAGATAAATTCTAAGGTTTAAATGTTTTAATTTCTTAAACCTAGAATATCTCTGTTGCATAAATGGATTTCAATGGAGTAGTAGTTCTATCACTCAGATTGAAAATATTTGAAGGAGAAGTCCTGTTTGTAATAGAGTAGATTAATTCTTTAATAGAAGCACTTATTACTGACTTTTCTTGGATTTGGATATTTTCATATATCATCTTTTCAATTTAACTTTTATTGAAATTAATAATTTCTTTAACAGGAGGGGTGAAGTGGTGGGATTAAACTCTATTTGGGAATCCGTGGATTTTTTGGAAGAGAACCAGTTGTGGTATAGAAATGAGATTTGATCTGAAAGGAATTTCGGATAGATTCAGAGAAGGATACCTAATCGAAACTTTTTGAATAAGAGAAATTCTCTAGGGATTGTGGACAATCTGCAACTAGAACATGTTTAATATTTGAATCATTATCTATATAATGATTATCTATATATTTGAATCATTATCATTATATTTGAATCATTATTACGGTAAAAGGTCAAAGGTTACTAATTCCGTTTTGGTTGGAATAGAAGTAAGTTTGATCATAATTCAAGTCTGAGAGTTCTGTATTAGATCAACCTAATCTTAGTTTGAGTAATAGGATCAGAGAGAGGTTGATTGAGTGGAAGAAATTATGTAATTAGAAGATAAGTTGGATTGGAAAAACTGTTGAGAGTGAATGTTATTTGTCTCAGATATTTCCCGGATATGTTATTTACTCATGAGAAATAGAAAATCTTTTGTAGTTGAGTTACAAAATCTTTGTAAGATATGTGAGTAACATATGTAGGTTCTGGAGAAATCTGCAAGATAAAAATGTGTTTATGTACTGGGTCATAGAGAGATTATTCACATATGTACACGATTAATCTTGTATGAATCTACTGTGTATTCCTGGTTACTAGGATTATTTGGTACATTTAACCTAGTCATTGAGCATAGACATATGATAAAGTATTGTTTGACAGATACTTGCAGAGTTAACAAATCTTTGTGTGAAGATTTATAGATTAACTTATGAATGATTTGGATATGGATCTAAATGTGGTGTTGTACGATACAATTAAGATCTGCACCTAGACATTTGAGATTTTTGAATCATTGGCAATTAACTTGAGTAGTTGATTACTTTAGGATAAAGTTAATTGGTAAAACGATTAGTGTGATGTAAATTCACCAAAAAGTGATAGTTTTTATATTGCTTGAAAGACGTATGATTAGTGAATCATTGGAATTCATCAGCTAAAATTATGTGCATTGGATATACAATATTCTTGGGATAGAGTATTCCTTAGTTAAGGAGGAATAGACTCCTTCGCCCTTGAGTATCAAAGATGTCTTAACTTTCCAGGCTAGAAAGTTAGATCCTGAAGAATCAAGTATCTTGCAGATCTTGTTCTGCATGCTACTGACTGAAGCCATTGCTTCTTGAAGTTTGTTTTCTTGTTGATGGTTGATTGTCTGAATGCTTGGCCTCCTGGATCTGATAGCTTCTCGGCTATGTCAGAGTTTGACAGGATGACTGGCTCTGATACCACTATTGAGAATGATGAGTGATGAATTCGTCAGATTTGCGAAACTTTCGCGAAGGCGAATCAAGCACGACTCTCTTCGTCTCGGATGGAGGTCAGATACGATCGCTGAACACTGTCAGCTGAATCACTCCTACAGTCCTCCAGAGTGTAGTCAGTCACTACTGATCTACTTTCATAAAATTAATACAGCATTCAACATAGTTTCAACCAAAGTGCAAAATTCAAAATGAACAAGAAGAAACTCAGGCACGCGATTAACAGCAGAAACATTCGCATTCGAGATCAGACACAATACGAATTGATATGTGCGCGAAGGCTACAATATCATCTATTGATTTCTTTTCTCTGATTCTTTGAGCACTACATGCATATCCACGTAGTGCATTGGCGTGAGAGAAACGCGGTTCTCTCACGAGTAATCGTCTCGCTTTACTAGCGGACAGTTGGATCTTCTGATCCTAGACAGAATTGTCTTTGCACGTAGGCGGACAAGTATTCTGTATTTTTTGTCTTGATTGCTTACTAGCATCAGACTATTACGTTACACTGTATGTGTATTCTGTTGATCTATATGTCAAGTATCATCCAGTAAGTATGGTCGCTCTATGTAAATCTAAGATTAGAGTGATCAAACATCTACAACTAATCAGGGAATTACAAGAGTGACAGATTAGCCACGACCTAAAATGTATCTGCTGACGTCATACCATCAGATCAGATATCTATACTTCTGGGTACTTGCGTGATCTTAGTTGGTACTCTTTGGAGCGTGAGGGCAAAATGGGTTTCGTTTTGTTCGTATGTCTTTCTCTCGTACTGGACCGCAAGGGAATCTCGTTCGTGGGTCTTTCGTGTTCGTGAACCGTTCGTCTTCGTCCCCTTTGACTTGAGTGTTCGCGAATCGTTCGTCTTCGTCTCCTTTGACTTTCATGTTCGCAAAACTCTTCATGTTTCGTGTCTCTAGATTTTTGAGTTCTCGAACATCTTCGTCAGGTTGAGGGTTGAAAGCTAACAAGGTTTTGTAGTTGGAAACATTTCGTTTCTTCAATTCTTGCATCTATCCAAATCTCCAAGTATGATCAAGACACATGATTCACTCTTGCAAATCATTAAACATGAATTGGAATTCTTCTCAAAAACTAAAAAATTCCAAAATGAAATTACAAGACTAATTCTCAGCTTCTCTTTCAGAATTAAAACATGATGTTACCAACAATTTTGAGGAGCTCCAAGAATTAACAATTCCAATTCCAAACCTCCTTTGAAAATTTTGCACTCCAAACCGTGATGTTACTCCAAGTGCATTGCTTTTCCAATCCCATGTAAAGCTTGCCTCTAACTCCCATCCAAGACTGCATCTTAGTCGGGCTTTGATACCAATGTAAAGACCCAAAAGGATTGTCCCTAAGATGTGTTGGATTTACTCCTTCTACTCTCCTAAATCTCTTTTTTTAATCTGCCTTCATTCTTGCTGCATATTTACTAACATTGTCATGCAGCCTACATATTTACACGCAAATTTGCACAGATGATTAAAAGACGAAAGAATCGCGAACACTATTTTTACACAGGTTATGGTGACAGGCGAAAAGGGGACACTATTCTACAGAATGCCGAAGGTGCTCTAAAAGCTAAGGCACTCTGTAAGTCTTATCCTAAGGCCATTCGTAAGAGTGACCCACTTTTCACATCATCACCAACGTTCACTTCAGTACTGGCCGACGTTGCACCCTTTTTACGCTCGCTCCATGCAGTTGTGCTAACAGATTGGACAACGATTGCAGCCACCCACGATCCCTACAAACAACACATCTACTCTATACTTTCACATCTGCACACCTGTAATATTATGTATATATACATATTCTGGACACCATTCAGACGATGATGATGATCAGATGATCAAGTGAGAAAAGAAGAGACTAAGAGAAGAGGTTTCATTCCTCATTATAGACAAAATAAGCTTCGTAGGGCATGCGGTTTTGTCCGCTATTGCATTGTACTCTACTGCATTATTAACTTGTATACATGATATACTTAATCTGATACAGCTCTTTGTTCTGCATTCAGATCTATGTTAATATTGCTATGCTTCTTCTTCATTTTGTCTGATCTTTCTAGTTGCTCTTTCTGGTAATAGACAATCAACTTTTAGTCTTGTCTTTTGTGAATAATTCGTGACTAATTATCAGTCAAGCACAGTCTAGCTCTTCGCGAATCATTCACGACAGATAATTTGTCTTGCAATTCGCGATAAACTATTCATCTAGCGCTTCATCCATTAAATGTTTGGCTGCGTAATCTAGAATGACTGTGATTCCTATCACTAAAGTTCTGTTCATTCTGATAGGTGTAGTCATGCTTTCAGAGAGAGTTGTTTAACTCATTCTGCTACGCACGAACATTTTCTGTTCGAGTTCGTTTCTCGTTCACTTCTTGTTCAAGTTCGTTTCTCGTTCATGTTCGTCATTTATTCTCCCCTTCTCTCCACAACACGGTATTAGAGCCAGGTTCATAGCTTGATTAGCTTCCATAGTACAAGGCTCTACCAGTCGATAGAGTAATTGTTTTCTTGTTTTGTAAATATCAGATTTTCGTACTTAAGTCACTAATAGTTTTTCCTATCACTTAGACTAATTCTTCCACATGGATTCCCAAGGGAAAGCCAGTCCTATCATGGACAAGCTTGATGGAGCCAATTACCATCTATGGAAATTTAAGATGAAAACTGTACTAATGGCAAAAGAATTGTACGACGTTGTTCCAGGTGCAAAAGAGAAACTCGAAGCGGACGACGTGGCAATCGTCAGATGGAAGCTGAAGGATGGAAAAGCTTTCGCGCTGATCATCCTCAACATCACGGATACCCAAATCGGCCATGTATCCGAGGCTCAGACATTGAAAGAAGTCTGGGACATCTTGAGCACACTATACGAAGTGCAAGATATAGCTTCCAAGCTATACCTCAAGAAGAAATTCTACTCCCTCAAGATGACGAATGGTGATTCTCTACAAAATCACATCAATCAATTCAAGAACCTGCTAAGACAAATGGCCGCTGTCGGATCTGTCATAAACAATCAAGACGCAGTGATGCAACTGCTTACAAGCTTGCCAAGTTCTTACGACAACTGGGTGATGATCATCACGACTCATCCAGAATTGACTCTTTTGAGAGTCATTACTATGTTGTTGCAAGAAGACACGCGAAGGAATGAAGTCTCGAGTTCCTCAGCTGATTCTCACGTCTTGTACACCAACAAGAGCACGACAAAGCAGAAGAAAAGAAAGACCCGAAGCAATTAAAGCTAGACCAGGAACCAGCTCAGCACAAGGAACAGTCAAATCCGTTGACAAAGAAGAAGTTGTTCTGCAGATACGTAGCAAACGAAACAACCACAAAATACAAGACTGCCACATACTTCAAGCGAAGAACAACAGCAAAGGGAAGTCGAATCAAGTGGCGAATGCAGCTTCAGAAGCTCCACGGCCTATTCAAGAAACGGATCATGATGCCTTCATGACCAACCATCAAGGAGCATCTGGTGACAATTCTTGGTTCTTGGATTCCGGAGCCACTCAGCACATGACTAGCCTCATTGGCTGTTTTGAGTCCTATACACCTTACAATTTTCATAAATTTGTTCACTTTGATGACAATAGCATACAAGCTATTAAAGGTGAAGGCACTGTAAGATTATGTTTTGTGAATGATCAGTCTAAGCTACTCTCTAAAGTCCTGTATGTACCAAAGTTATCTTCAAATCTGCTCTCTGTAAGCAGAATCACAGATCTAGGACACAGAGTAAAATTCGAATGTGATCAATGTAAAGTAGTTGATAGGACAGACAAGATCCTAGCACTCGGAAAGAGGCATGGATACTTGTATAAATTAAGTCCCAAAATGGTCAAGGATGCAAAACAGATGTTGTTCTCATAATTCGACATGACTGATCTGGGCAAAGCTCACTTCTGTCTTGGATTTCAAATCCATAGAGACAGAGCAAATCGACTGATTTACATCACTCAACAAAGGTATCTTCACAATGTTCTTAACAGATACAATTTGATGAATTGTAAATTAGCTCACTCACCAATGGATCCAGGCCTGCATTTGTCGAAGGACCAATGTCCCCAGACCAAGCAGGAAGAGGAGCAGATGAGAGACTATCTGTATCGATCGATGCTTGGATCTCTCATGTACGCAATGGTTTGTACAAGACCAGATATCTCTTTTGCTGTAAGCTCACTCAGCCAATATATGACTAATATTGGCATTACCCATTGGAAGGCTCTTATTCGAGTCATGAGATATATTCGAGCTACCATGGACCAATGCGTCTGCTATGGAGATGTCAGCAACGACAATCTTCATCAGCTCAGTGGCTATTTTGATGCAAGCTGGGGAGGAGATGCAAACAGTCATAAGTTCACATCTGGATTTACATTCTTCTTCAACGGCAGTCCTATTTCATGGAACAGTCTTAAGCAAACCTCTATCGCACTTTCTTCTACTGAAGCATAATATATTGTTGCTTCTCAATCTATTAAGGAAGCGTTTTGGTTGAGAAATTTGCTGTCAGACATCAATCTGTATCAGAATAGCCCTACAATTTGTTTTGTGATAACCAAAGTGCCATTGCCTTATCGGCCAACCCTAGATTTCATTCTAGGAGTAAGCACATTGAGATCAGATATCACTACATCAGGGGCAAGGTTCTCAACAGGGAGGTAAGCTTAACGTACTGCAGAACGCAGGACATGGTTGCAGACATTTTCACGAAAGCACTTAGTATTAATGCACACAACAAATTTTGTGCATTGCTCAGTCTGAAGATCAAGGCATTCACAGATCCAGATTAAGGGGGGGTGTTGGATTTACTCCTTCTACTCTCCTAAATATTTTTTTTTAATATGCCTCCATTCTTGCTACATATTTACTAACGTTGTCACACAGCCTGCATATTTACATGCAAATTTGCACAGACGAATAAAAGACAAAAGAATCGCGAACACTGTGTTTTTACAAAGGTTATGGTGACAGGAAAAAAGAGGACACTATCCTACAGAATGTCGAAGGTGCCCTAAAAGCTAAGGCACCCTGTAAATCTTATCCTAAGGCCATTCGTAAGAGTGACCCACTTTTCGCATCATCACCAATGCTCACTTCAGCACTGGTTGACGTCGCACCCTTTTTACGCTCACTCCATATAGTTGCGCTAACAGATTGGACAACGATTGAAGCCACCCACGATCTCCTACAAACAACACATCCACGCTGTACTTTCACATCTGCGCACCTGTAATATTATGTATATATACATATTTTGGACACCATTCAGATGATGATGATGATCAGATGGTCAAATGAGAAAAGAAGAGACTAAGAGAAGAGGTTTCATTCCTCATTACAGACAAAATAAGCTTCTTAGAGCACGCGATTTCGTCCGCTATTGTATTGTGCTCTGCGCATTATTAACTTGTATACAGGATATACTTAATCTGATATAGCTCTTTGTTCTGCATTCAGATCTATGTTAATTTGCTATGCTTGTTCTTCATTTTGTCTTATCTTTCTAGTTGCTCTTTCTGATAATAGATGATCAACTTTTAGTCTTGTCTTTCGTGAATAATTCGCAACTAATTATTAGTCGAGCACAGTCTAGCTCTTTGCGAATCATTCGCGACAGATAATTTGTCTTGCAATTCACGACAAATTATTCATCTAGCGTTTCATCCATTAAATGTTTGGCTGCGTAATCTAGAATGACTGTGATTCCTATCACTAAAGTTCTGTTCACTCTGATAGGTGTAGTCATGCTTTCGGAGAGAGTCGTTTAACTCATTCCGCTGTGCATGAATATCTTTAGTTCGAGTTCGTTTCTCGTTCGTTTCTTGTTCGAGTTCATTTCTTATTCGTGTTCATCATTTATTCTCCCCCTCTCTCCACAACAAGATGAGGATAGGAGAACACAATAGAAGGGACTATGGAGCCAAACCACCCAACCAATCCTAGATCAAAACTGGATCTAGCCCCCAAGCCATGCCATGTGAAGCAAGAGAAGAAGAGAGAACCTTGGTAACCTAAATCCAGTATGTCGACGAGAGTATTTCTACCTTATTATATAGAGAGTAGAGTTCTGTGCATGAAACTATGCAATCCCCATGTAGGTCAACTATAAATACATCACATCTCTTCATGCAGTTCTTTAGCCTATATCCGTCACACAGACATGCAATACTCCATATGTCTCAATTAGAGGGTCTGGGTCCTCTCAAGGTAATTAGTCACAAACAAGCTTTGACATGAAATTAAATCATGGCGTGACCAATAATCTCGAGTACTGGAGGGCCGATCTACCATATTAAGACTATTCCAAGTCCTTAACCGAATATGGCCATAACAAATGATCTGCTAAAAAATGGCGAACCCCCTTTCAAACCACGATCCTAAACTCAAATTCTCGCAGTAATGGGACCTATCGAGTAATACGACCAATAGTGCAAGTCTTGAATTGCATACACCATTGCCAAAGCTTCACGTTCAGTAGTGGTATAATTGACTTCACTAGGTATCAATTGTCTACTGAGAAATCGGATTGGATAATCCTTTTTGAATTCTCTCGGTTGAATAATTTTCTCAATCACAGACAGATTATGTGTTTTTTCTGAATGTGCACCTAAATCATCCAAGTAAACTTCTAGGGTATCTCTCATATGCTGAGAAAAGACAGCTTACATAACACGCTGGAAAGTGCTAGGAGCATTACAGGGACCAAAAGGCATGACTTTCCAATAGAAGATTTCCCATTTTGTGGCAAAAGCGGTTTTTTGTTGAACTTCTTCAGCAATTTGAATCATATCGTATCCGCTAAAGCCATCTAAGAATGAGTAGGCCTCATTTCCTGCTAGATTTTCTAAGATGGATTCTCCGAAAGATAATGGAAATTAATCACGTTATAGTAAAGCATCCAATGTGGACACTATTCTGTATATCAATTATGGAAACTACTTTAGAACATTAGAAAGGTTCATTTTTGCGGACTATTGCGAAAACAATACATTTCTGCAGACTGCTTTGAGAGAGTAATTTACATAAGTGAAAAGGAGGGCAATTAGGGTGATAGGAGAAAGATTCACTCCAACACTCCCCCTTAAGCTTACTACTACGAATTTTAATTAAGATTGAGATTTGACATACCTACTAAAGTACAATGTTTATCTCTTGACAATGATTTTGTCAAAATATCAGCCAACATATATTGTCTGTATGACAATAACTTAGTATAGCATCTTTATTCTGAACTTTCTCTCTAATAAAATGAAACTGAACTTCTATGTGTTGAGTTCTAGTATGAGTTCGTGGGCTTGGAGATATAGCTATATAGCTTTGATTGTCGGACTGGAGTATAGTTGGACCGATCTGTGGAAATTGTAGATCTTGTAGCAACATTCTGAGCCAAATAAACTGCTGATGTAGTTCCAACATATTCTGATTTTGTAGAGGACAACGAAATGCATTTTAGTTTTCTACTATTCTATGAAATGGGTCCTTCTGCAAGGAAACAAATAGAACCTGATGTGGACTTTCTGGTATCCACATGTCCTGCCAATCTGAATTTGAATATGTCACTAATGTAAGCGCAGCTTCTGTATTACCATTATAGTACAAAGCATAGTGCTTCGTAGCTTGAATGTACTTCAGTACTCTTTGCAGAGCCTTCCAATGCTGTAAGCCTGGATTGGACATGTATTGAGACAGTGTGCTTACCGCATATGTTAGATCAGGTTGTGTGTACATCATAGAATACATTACAGACTCGATTATCAACTGATAAGGGTATCTGCACATTTCTTGTTGTTCTGCTTGAGTTCGGGGACACATGTCTTTTGATAGTTTGGATCCTAGATCCATACGTGTGTGTCTACAGTCCTCCATGCCATATCTACGAAGTAAATTGGTTAGAGAGGCTTCTTCGCTTATAGCGATCCTTCTGCTTGCGCGATCTATGATGATCTCCATACCAAGTAGGTAATGAACTGGGTCTAAATCAGTCATCTCAAATTCTGATGAAAGCAACGATTTTGTTTCATGCAATAATTGATTTAAATTGTTGATAATTAATTAATCATCAAAATACAATGCTATTATGACATAGCTTGAGCCTTTACACTTGAGATACACATTTGAGTCTGCGGAGCAAGAAGTAAAGTTGTGCTGCAACAAGAAGTGACTACTTCTTTCATACCAGGATCTAGGAGCTTGCTTGAGGCTATAGAGTGTCTTTTGCAACTTACATAACATATGCTCTTGGCCTTGAAGGACGTAACCTTTTGGTTGATAAATGAAAATGTCTTCTTGTATATATTTGTGAAGGAATGTTGTTTGGACGTCCATCTGGTGAATGTCCATACCCTCTGCAACAGCTATAGCTAGCAAGGTTCGAATATATTGATGCTTTATCACTAGATTGAAAGTGTCAATGTAATCTATTCTGTAAACTTGCTCATATCCTTTAGCCACTAAACGAGCTTTCCATTTGGATATTGATCCATCTGGCTTAAGCTTTAGCTTGAAACGGTCAATCGATTTTATACATGTAGGAAGATTAACAAGACTCCAGATCTTGTTCTTCATTAAATAATGGTACTCAGCATCCATAGCAACTTTCCAATTGTTTGCATCTGACAATGACAATGCTTCTGCAACAATGGCAAGTTCATCATGATTGATGAACACATGAGGGATGAAACGATCAGGTTGCTGTCATTGTCATGTAGATCTTCGAACTGCAGGTTCCTGAGCAGATGTCTGTCATGGATGAATGATAGGGATGTCTTCAACTTGTAGTCATAGGTTTAGGCCTATCGATGGTAAATGGAGTTGTTGGGACAAACTCCTATATTTGTTGCTTCTGCTTGAAATCATAAAATTTGTCTTCAAGGAAGACAACATCTCGGTTGACTAAGATCTTGACCTGTTTCATCATCATAAATGCGATATGCTTTATGTGAAAATATTGTAAAATCAAAATAATATTAAACTTAGAGATTCAAGTTTTGGGGTTTGTCCAAACTTGAGGCAGACTAGTCTAGTAACTTTGCAATTAGAGTCAAAATAGTTTTTTGTCTTCATAGTGATGTGCGGGTCTAGAACCTATCAAGAAGCATTTGAGGCTACTCTTGTAGGTCAAAGGATTCTCAAAAAGAGAGATTCTCAAGTCTTATCCATCTCTCTTTTTGTCATCTAGTAGAGAGGTAGAGGCAATGTGGCATCTAGATTGTTCTCTCTCTCCACGAGTTCTAGAAGGCCTCTTGTATTATAAATAAGGTGGCTTTGTACCACAAGTATACACTTCTTCAAGTAAAGCTTCCCTTTGATTCATTTGAGGTGTAATGATAGTTAGATTGTGATGAATGCTCTTCCCTTCATGCCAACTAGCTTGCCAATGTTTTCCATCTCATTGTTTTTGGAATAGAAGCTAGTTTAGTGTGCAATCATTCATTCTCTTAATATTTTCTACTTGCAGCTGGTTCACACGTGTGAAACGTTCTCATGGTATCAGAGCTTGATAGGAGAATACACATCTAATCATTGCTTTGTCAAATGGAATGACTTCTCATCATTGTTGGTTACTAGCACTCGATTTTGAGCTAACTAGATCCACTCTCATCATCACTTATCAATGTATCTTTTTCTCTGATTTCAGAACTGTACGGCCTACTGTAGCAGCACGTGTGAGGCCTCTAATCAAGATAGAGTGGGGGCTATGTTAGTTCTCATCTTTTCCATCCATGTTGCATATGAATGGAAAGCTAATCAAGTGTAGATTGTGATGCAAGTGACCTCAAGAGGATTGGTGGAACCTAAGGAGAGTTCTTTGCACTCAAAGTGAGGCATATTGAAGAAGAAAAATATAGTTTTACATGCTTGAAGGTTGTACTATCAAAGATCCTTTATTGGAGGAGTCAAAATAACAAATTTTGACTACTTTTCAATTTTCTTCAATCTAAGAAGCATTGTTTGGATCTATATGAATGGATGTAGGGATCAAACCAAGAAATGTTAGAATCCATGGAAAAGTTGCAATCCGAGAGTTTAAAATCTGTTGTTGGTATAAAAGTTAACAAAAAGACAATGATGAAGAAAAAAAGAAAGAGAGTACCGATGAAGAATATTGATGACTTATATACACATAGCGACAATCAGAAAAAAAAAAAATTCGAACATTCAAGCATGTTTTCTTATAAATTGTTTATTTGATTTGTATTTGTCATTAAGTTTGATTTGCAATTGATAACATGGATTATTAATTATTAAATATAATTTGAGTATTATATGTTTGTTCAGATCATGTTTGGTGGCAAAGAACTATTTAACAGATCATTCATGCATCGGATCATCTTTAAGTCGTGTTTTACCAAGAAAGTCAGCAAAGACAATGATGAAAAATGCTCGGTTTGAAAAAATGAAAAATGAAATTGTAGAGACTGTTTTGAATAAGCTTCAATCATACTTGGATGCAAATGTGATAGTGGGTGCATGTGATATTTCTAGAATTAGCAAAAATATTTATTCTACTTTTTTTAGAATAGTTAAAGAAGTTTTTTTTCAAGTGAAGGTGAAGAAAACTTATCTTCCGCATTCATATCGGGTAAGATTAACAAGAAATTATTGTAATGACCGAATGTTCAAAGTAGTTGGCCAACCACTTCATATAACTGAATTATACAAATTAGAATATGGTGAGCTCAATCACAACGATTGCAATAATATTTTTCTTGATATTGAAAATATTCTAAAATACATTATTTGATTCTATAAACTAGACGAACATTGGATAAATGGAAAGATCATTATTGTAATAAAATTGGATGAATCCGAAATCATCAAAGATCAAAAGTTGGAACGAGTGAGTGTCACTTTGATGAACAAAATTTCAGATACAGATGATCGAACGTTTAGTGTTTAATCGAAAAATCACATATAGTGGTTGGCTGCATTCCAAGTATACATTTAATTTTCGTTTAAAGTTTCATTATTAACATTTCATACATTGCATTTTTTATTGACATGTCATGTATTACTTGCTTCTCTACAAGTCTTGAAAGAGGACCATAAAATACTTTCATGGATATTTTCACGAACAAATTATGGTGAGATTATAAAGAGACATTTGGAGGGTGAGAAATTTACAATTGAAAACCATGGAAGTTTTCAAATTCAATGGCACCTTGCAAGAGATTTGAAAACATTAAAATTTATGTATAATGTCTCTTATGGGGCAACATCAAAGCATCTATGTATTTATTGCATGAAAAATTGCTACAATATGAATTTGGGATGATCAAACACTGTCCCAACATGAGAAGTAGAAGATCCAAATATGAAAAGTGTTCTAACCAATTCCATTGAAAAATGTTCACATATGCACATTGCATGCTAAGGTTTGTATTATTGAGAAACTTATTTACCTGCATATTCTCCTAGCATGGAATCATAAACTGGAGTCTATGGCTAAAGCAACAATTAGGAGGTTGGAAATAGTTCTGTCAAAGGCAGGACTACATAAAGGGAATGTCACTATTGAAAAAAGTGACAGACTCTCCGAAAAAAAAAATGTTCCTAATAAGCCATCAATTGGAGGTGCTAAAGCAAGAAGATTCTTATCCAATCACACATGCAAAGAATGTAGTGTTAGATATGAAATTTGGAAAGAAATTGTTAACACAAACACTGGAAGTAAGTAATCGAGTGGAAAAGGGACAAGTGTGGAACAACTTAGACAAACTCATAGGTGTTATCAGGAAAGAAAACCTATCATCAGAAGATTTGAGGACTTTGCAAAATCATTACACCACATTTGTAAAATCTGTACATGATTGTTGGGGAAAAGACAACATTACATATTACATGGTACTAATCTATTTCATGATCTGTTACTTATCTCATTCATGCTTACATTTTTTTCTACTGATATAACTAATCAAAACTCTTGTTTGTAGCACATCTTTCTTCATCATGCAACTTATTTTGCAAAGGAATATGAGAGCTTAAGTATCTGGCCATCACAAGGCATGGAAAAATCTCATTGGCAAGCAAGAGGAGTATTTCATAGAGCTACAAATCATGGAGGACACAATTCAAAAAATTAATATTTAGTTCAACTTTTTAAGTGTTTTTACAGAAGAGCACAATTCAGATATCAAGCTAAAAACTTGCCAAATGTTACGATGTTTCGAAAGGCATTCACATTCATAAAAAAAGAGAGATCCTTGTATCTATTACAGAAAATTGTTTAGTTATCATCATCATCCTCTTTAAAATTCAGATAGATGGTATTGTCATGAAGGAATAATCTCCTTTCATATGGATCCAAAATTTCTAAAATTTTCCTTTTGCTTATATCAATGTAACCCAAATAAAGGGCCATTGCAGATAATTGTCTTGTAGTCCCATTGGGAGTATAACCCAATATTTTAATTGCCAAATCCCTTTTCACAAAAAATGTTTTATATGTTCCTCTGGCGTACGTATGGCCTCCCAAACAAACTGATAATGACTTAATGGCCATAATGACGGTGATAGCATATGGATTAAAAGATGAATGATATATACAAATCTCATTATTTTGAAAGCTTTTCAAATAATGAGATAGAGACACATCCTTTCTCCCGGCTGCATCTATTTCAATAGCATCCTATGAATGAGCCAAGAAAATAAATTTAGAACGATACATAACACTGCAAACTCAAACTTCAACACAGTGTTTCAGAAAACTGAATAATATCAATACCAATATAATATCTACTTACCAGATCATAATCAACATATTCAACAACGTTTGGTCTGCGTTGCTACTCCTATAATCCCAATGTCCTAGATTTTTATTTAGTAAATTGCAATTGTTATTGACATATTTAGAAAGAAAATATAGTCTATTGTTGAGCTTCTTGTATGCAAGTTCTAAATATCATAACAATCTTCTATAATAATACCTCTTGTTCAATAGTATAGGCAATATCTGATTTTTTGTTTTTTTTAAACCTAATAAACTTTTTTCACTATTTGTCAATGCACCTTTTGCAACATTTAATGGTGAAATCTACATCAGGTATTTTCATTTCCCTTGCATACTCAAACTATGGTTGGCCTTTGTGTAGGGCATGTTTCTCGTGTCTTCAATATCTTGTAGCTCGTGTGGGTAAGGTTCTTTGTTTAGCCTGATGTGACAACCTAGGAATATATAAAAATATTATCTTCCCCCTCACATTTTAAGACAAATTTAATTTATTGGAATTAGCTTGCCCAATGCTTCCTTGATTGTTATCTCCCAACAACGATGTATTTCTCCTAAATATTTTACTTTTGGAGTACTCTATAGCGTTGTAGGAGGTTCAAAAACTTTGATGAAGCACATGGATCTTCCTTGATGTAATTGTAATTGTAATTTAGCTTGTTGATGTAGAATTGTTCTAGTCTCCATCTGCTCTTTTGATAGTAACTTGTCCTCTTTTAGACATGGTTAGCTATGCAAGTGTTTTGATAAAATTCATAGAACTTAGCTTGATAAATACGTTTAGCTACTACAAGCTTGTAAAGACCACTAGGGACAATCACCTAAGATGAGGATAGGAAAACACAAGAGAGACTATGGAGCAAAACCACCCAACCAATCCTAGATCCCTCCTGGAGAATCCTCCTCGATCTAGTCCCCAAGCCATGCCAATGTGACAACAAGAGGAGAAGAGCTCATCAGGTAACCTAGACCAAGTCGTCGACGGAATAATCTCTACCTCAATATATAGAGAGTAGGATCCAGTGCATGAGCACATGCAATCCCCATGCAAGGTCAACAATAAATAGGTTAAAGCTCTACATGCATACGTCCTGCCTATATCAGTCACACGCACATGCACTACTCCATATGTCTCAATTAGAGTGTCTGGGTCCTCTCAAGGTCATTTGTCACCAACAGGCCTTGACTTGGAATAGAATCTAGGCGTGACCAATAATCTCGAATACTGGAGGGCCGGCCTACCATATTAGGACTATTCTAGGTCCTTAACCGAATATGGCCGTAACAAAGCTAGTCTTATTTTGGTGTTTATTGGCACAAAATCAATTGAACCATTATAATGTTGTCTAGCTTTAAGAAAAAATCACTTAGAGGCCTTTTTAATAAAAATTTTTTTGACATAGATTCTATTGGTTAAAGCACTTAGTAGATGTCCACAAAGAGAAATTGCCAAATTCCTTATAATTTCGTCTTTGTAAAAAAAATTATTTACAGCTTGACAACTTTGCTAGAAAAATAGAAATCAAACTATGTTGGCATACTTGTTAGTGTTTGTAGACAAAAAGAGTCAAGAAATAAAAATAGGATTCTTGTTGGTGGGCCACACCCATGATCAAGTAGATCAAATGTCGAGTTGCTTTTTCAAGATGCTTAGACATAAGAAGATATTTACTTTACCTGTGTTTCAAATTATTGTTGAGGAATTATATGCGCTAAAATCAAGTGTGTCGTTAATGTGGTTACATTAAGACTCCTAATGAGATAGAGGGTTGCATAGCTGATATTAATGACATTAGCTTTTAGCATCAACTTAAAATTAAATGTAATAAAATTGGGTTTTCGTTGTTGTGGGGTAAACAATATTCAAGTTCATAGTTACCTTTTAAAGGAATATAATTTGGCTCAGTGCCTTCTATTCAAGTCAAGCTTGCACTATTGTCTCCTTTTAAGTCCATGTTAGAAGAACAAAAAGCTCAAAGAGAGCATGTGTTGTTGATCCATTAGCCTCATTAAACTTTTTGGAATAAAGTATTCAAGCATCTTGCCACCTTTTGATAAATTTGATTGGCATTGGTGGGTAGAATCGTTTGAAGAACAAAAGATCAGTTTGCTCCAGCTTGGAGATGCATTTTCAATTGAAGAATTTCAATGGCCTTTCACTTTAGGAGCTCCAGCAACAATTTTCAAATTTTTACTCCATAAATAATGACTTATTACAACTTGTGCAAGGCAAGAAATATGAAAAAAAAATTGGGCTCAAGAAAAAATACATAAACCAAAACTGTCAAAATGAAGTGGTGTGGTGATCTTAATGAAATTTGAATTGGGAGTCTTGTTGCACTTTTGGCTTTTGAAAATAGTGAAGGACATCCATTTTTTATTTCAAAAGTGGTTGGATTATTTAAAACAGTAACCAGACAAAAGTATTATGAGTCCATTGGGTGCTCAGCACATCTACTAATGCTTTTTAGGAATCTATATAGATCAAAGCAAAATTAATTCCCTCAATCACTTGCTTAATCTCTTCAACATAAGTAAGCCTACTTAAAATTTTGTTCACTCATAACCTCCTAATAATAGGTGTGATAGTGGAAGTGATGGTTCCTCCTAATCAACAACATCAAGATCATCATGAGCAAAATCTTGATCAATCCATCTAGATTTGACTATTAAAAGGACCATTTCCATCAACAAGATCATCAAAGATCACATCTCTACTTAAAATGGTTTTTTTATTAGAAGGAATATATTCTCATGCTTTACTCCTTTCACTATATCCAACGAATTATATGCCTTTTCTTGATGTGAGATCATTCTTAGAACTATCTTCTAAGGGAATATAAGAATAAAATGTACATCCAAAAGCCTTGACAATTTTCACATTGGGCTTCTTACCATAAAGAACTTGCCATCAAGAGGAGCACTTGGTAACATGTTCCAAAGATAATTAGCACAATTGATTGCCTCATCCCAAAACGCCAAAGGAAGGGAAGCATCCAATCTAAGAGATTTAGCACACTCAAAAAGTGTCCTATTCTTTCTTTTAGTGATAAGAAACGGTTCTCGTCGCGCTACCGGATAATAGTATGGATTGGTGCGCATGTAGGAGGGTGCTTCAAGATATCGTGCCATGGAGGTTTTTCTCTGAAGGAAGAGCTCATGGTGCCAGATGGTTGTGGATCCAGGAGCTTGCCTCCTTATGGGTTTTGCAGTGGTCCAGCAGTACGTAGCCGCCTCGCTCCTTTGTAGTTTGATATTTCTTTGCAAAGAAGTGAAAATCCTTGAGATGCAAGAAAATCCTTGCTAGGTTCAGTAGGCGTGATCCTGTGCCTTATGGTTGGTGCTTCAGCTGCCAAGACATATTCTATTTGTGGGTCAGGTTGAGTAGCTTGTAAGGGATGGTAACTTCGGTGGATTGGAGTTGTTGTTTCCACTTACCAGCATGTTTCCATAGAATGTGAAAAAAGAGAGTCACGTTATCTTGTAACAGATCTCCCCAAACTTTAGTGCCTTCAAGGATTTTAGTCTCGAAAGACATGTGAGGTGCGTGATGGGAAGTGGTAGAATGTTGGTTTGCATTTTGAATTTGCTGACGATATTTGTGATGCAGCCTAATTTCTTCAGAAGATTGAGGATAAACAATTGGTGTAGAACCTTCACTCGGGGGAATGTTGGGCTGCTGGATGTTGCTGGGTGCAATGGTTTGTGCACGAGTCAAGACCCAGGCTGGCTGAGTTTCAATTGGCAAGGTTTCTACTTGCATGAAATATACAGGAGCAGCTGCTTTAGATCGGGAAGGACAATCCTTCACATGGTGTCCAATGTGACAATTTTCACAAGCTGGTGGAAAGCGAAGTTTGTCTGGGCAGCGAATACTAGGACGTTTATCTATATAGATAAAGCATCCGCATATTGCTAGAAGTGGATGTGTTGCAAACACAACTTGGTTAGGATCATAGGTTTGGGCATTGCAAAACCACTTGAGCATTAGGATCATACGCATAATATACAACTGTCTCAGTGGAGTACCCTGGTTGAGTAGTGTCGTCCACATAATAAGTTGCTGAATCGATGGTATCGGGATCAAGATAGTGAACAACTTGTTGTGGAGCGGGTTGATTAACGATGAACTGTTGACATGGTGGATACTGATTGGGTGCAGTTGGTCATGGGTGATAGATTCATTGTTGTAGCATAGACTATTGTGGATTGTAAGCATGGTAATGCCGATACATGGGTCTGGGTTCCACTGGATAATGGTGTTTTAGTTGAGGACATTCATTGGCAGTGTGGTTCTGTGAACAGATAGAACATGATATATTTTCTCTTGTTGAAAATGATTTGTCAGCAATGTTTTTTGTAGCGATTTGAAAATCAGAAGCAAGTTTCTCCATATGGGTTTGTTGAGCTTTCTGCCAAGTTTCCAGTTGTTGTAGAAGTTCTGAGGATTGGGTGGTATTTTTGAACTTCGGATAATTAAGACATTCAGGATTTTTTGATTTTTTTTTCTCTATTAACAAAGTCCTCATCAGACTTTCGTCTTCTTCATGGATGACATCAGTCATTACGTCCTTAAGTTGATCATAAAGGTCAACTGGTTTCGATTCTCGGTAGATATTTTTAGGAAGTCCAACCAGGAACAGTTTGATGGCCATTCTTTTGGTGATATTTTTGTCAATACATTCTACCTTGAGACATTAAAATGCTCAATTTAGTTTCTAACAGACTCTTCACGACACATCTTAATATGTGCAATTTGGATGAGTCAGTTTAGAAGGTTTGAAACGCTTGATGAGAGCGTCCTTGAGGGTCCTCCAAGAAGCAAGATCAGGAGCTTCGATGTTGAGATACCACTCTTTGGCAGTTCTATAGAGTACCATCGGGAATAGTCTGAGCTTTTCGGTTTCAGAGGTATCTCCATAGAAAGGCATGCATAATCAAAGTCCCAGAGAAATCTAACTAGGTCAGATTCTCCATTATACTTTGGTGCATCGATACGTGAGATTCTGCGTTCTAGTTGTGGAGAAGCAGGATTGGAAGATTCAGCACAATCTCGAGACATAGTGTAGTATGAGGTGTAGGATTAACAGTACAGATGATCAGGAGAGTACTGTACTTGGCAAAAAGATCAAGAGAGGTAGTTTTGACAAAAGAAACTAAACTTTTCTATAGGAACAGAATTCGCAGACAAGGGTAGAAATCGTGGACAGGTTGAAAAATCAAATTATAGTATTTGCGAATTCTGATAGGGTCCTTATACAAGAAAAATACTATTTTTTGGTATTCTTTTTTAAATTTTTTTTTAAGGGATGGAATTCGTAGAGGGTGCCAGGAAATCGTACAGACTGTGGGCAATTTCGTGGTATGGTCAACGATTTCTGATACAGAAGTTTTACTGACAAGTAAGGTGGGTAGTGAAATGTGGAAAAAGTACAAAAAAGACCAAGAGTGGATCCTAATCTGATCCTCAAGAGGGATTGGTTGTCAGATTACTTAATCTATCAATCTACTTCAGATTAAGATCAATCTAGATCAATTCTAGAGACAAAATCCTAACAAGAACAATCATTAATTGAAGGTAAGTGTACTTTATGGTTTCACACGTGTGAAAAACTGTCTGAGTACGGACTCCAACCTGAAAATCAAGCACACATTGATAGAGCCTCAAAACAATCAAAACAAATGCAGACAAATGGAGAGAATCACTCAAAATTGCTTCCAAAACCAAGGTTGGTGTCTCACATTGATTATGGCCAAATGTGGCTCTATATATACAATAAGTGGGAGCTCGTGGTACTGATCATCCCGTTGATCCCACATGTGTGAAGGTGCTTTGTCATATGATGATTCATCATGCAAAACTAACACTTGGACAAAACCTTCTATTTTGAGCACTTTTGGTCCATTTTTCTTTTATATGGAGATCTACTTGAAAATCTTCTAGAAGTCAAAATTCGTCTACTTCAGCTTATTCCACACATGTGAGATGTCCTCTACACATGGGATGTGACACCTAACCAAAGGATGTGGCTCATGCAATCAATAGATTGATGCTATGTGTCATATGTCCAGAAAACTAGTTTTTGGCTTTTTTAGCCACTAGAACTTGAATTAAATCATATGTACAACCTATATGATTATGATACATGTACCTAGATAGCGACGCTACCCAACACATGACCTCTCGCAAGGAATGGTTTACGGAGTCCACAGCTTACAACAGAGACCAATTTATCTACCTCAGAGATTCTAGCACCATACGCGTGGAAGGCAAAGGAGCAGTGAAGATCAACTTCAACAACGATCTATCCATTTGTGTTCCTAATGTTCTTCATGTTTCTCAATTGTCAAATAATGATGAGGGCTACACTGTTACTTTCTCATCTGAGCAGTGTATAATACTCGAGGAAGATACTACTCTGACTACATGCACTAGAGTCGGAAATCTTTATGTACTCTCTAATTCAGTTGCATTAGCTTGTATCTCTAATTAAAATGTAAACGATAGTGCTGTTCTGTGGCATAGTCGATTTGGACACGTGAATACAAGATCACTTTCTTATATGCGTTGCAATAATTTAGTTGATGGTTTGAATTTTCCGTCTTCATTAGATAGAAAATCTTTCTTTTGTGAATCATGCATTTATGGGAAGCACTCTAGAAGCAAGTTTCCAAAATCACATTCCATCAAAACAAAGCATGTATTAGATCTTGTACATAGCGATCTCTATGGTCCAATGCCAACTTTGTCATTAGGAGATGCAATAGTCACAAAAGCCATATACTTCCAAGTACTACAGCTTTCCTAATTAGGTGACAAGCATTCAATGTAATTAATACATGGATGAAATCTATAAAGCACAGATTACAGGTTGCTCCGTCCATGAGATGCATTATTTGAGCCTCCTTACGCCATCATTTTTTGTTGTAATTGCTATTTGGATTGTGCTTTAATATAATATAGCGCTTTTATCTGTGTACAACGTAGATGAATGCATGTTGTGAATGAATGCATTTTTATTGTTGTTTGATCATGCTTGTTTACTCACTCTCCTCAGTTTCTGATCAGACGATGGCCGTCTTTGATGCCTAAGAAACTCGTGATGTCATACTGCTCTTCCATTTACTTCAGAACTATATTTCACATTGAATCTGATTTCAGTAACACCACACACAAACCATCTCTAATCTCTTCGGTGGACTGTACTCTTATTTTAGAGTATGAATTAATTTTTAAGATCATGTTGGGCAATTAGAACACTTGAAGCTGTGATTACATTTAGCATAAGTTGTCTATTAGACTGTTTTTGCACCTAACAGCTGATTAGAACACGAGAGCTGTTCCGCAATGTTCTTGCTCTCTTTTCCGTTCGTGTTCTTCTATCTCCCTTGCCCCATCAGATTGGTATCAGATCTTAGCTCAAATAAACCGAGAGATTAAGTTTATAAGGGAAGCTCCTTAGATCCTACTTACAAATCCTAAACACAAAAGGATAACACACTGTGGAGAAACCACCCAACCAAGTAGAAGCATCCAATCATTCTCTAGAAGCCTCACCCCCAAGCCAAGGAACAAGAAGCATGAATGTAGAGTGAGAGCCTGGCAATGAATCAAGAGCCATGATGAGGAGTAGGGCGAGTTTGGACCTCTTATATAGAGCCAAAAGCACCCTGAGCACTTAGCCATGCATAGCCCTATGTTCCCTATACATAGATTCACCTAGAATAGAGTCCTATGCATGGACCAACTATTCATAGAATTGCTATTGATAACTCTACACATGCATACACTATCTCATACCTTGTCTAAACTCCATTTAGTGTATTCTGGGCCTCACAAGGATATTAGTTACTTTTGGGTCACGTCCAGTATGGCGTGGCATAATTAATAGCTTGTTTCATTGGAGTACCGTGTATCCAAGACTAGGAGTATACTGTATCCTATGTACTGGTCGTGGACATAACATTCTTCCCTCCTTAAACTGTTTGTATCCTTAGAAACTAAAATTTGAAAAATTCTTCTTTATGCTATCAACTCTCTCCCAAGAATCATCATCCTCAGTACGTCCCTTCCACCGAATTAAGCACTCAGAGATAGAACGATTTCTCAATTGTTTATCTCTGGTTCTAAGCACTTTCTCCGGTTCCAAAGGTATACTAAGCGACAGATCTTCCAAATGGGATAAATCCTCATTCGATCCAACTCTATCACCATCATGTAAACTTAGTTTCAAGCGACTTATATGAAACACTAGGTGTGCGGTCGATTTACCTTGAAGATCAAATTCATACGCCAAAGAACCAATTCTACGTACAATCCTGAAAGGTCTACAATAATGGGTCGATAGCTTATAATGCTTCTCTGTACGTAACGTCTTAGAATCTTTTGGAATTCTAAGACATACCCAGTAATCAACTTTAAAATCTCTTAGAGATATCTTAAGATCGGTATAGTGTTTAGCTCTATCCTGAGCACTTCGGATATTATCCTTAGCCACTTGCAACATTTCTTGCTAATCATGCAGAAAATCAGCAACCTTCTGGATCTTAACAGACTTCGTCTCAATATTTACTAGAGATCTAGGTTGAAAACCATACATAAGCATAAAAGGACTGTAACCTGTAGCAGAATGTTTTCTACTATTATATGCAAATCCAACTAGTGGAAGATAATCTTCCCAATGAGATTGTCTGTGAGAAACATACGACCTCAAAACATCTTCTATAGTTTGATTAGTCCTTTTTGTCTGGCCATCTGATTTAGGATGATCAGAAGAACTTAAACCCAAAGAAGATTCCAGTTTATGGAATACTGCTGACCAAAAGTGACCTGTGAACTTAGGATCTCTATCACTAACAATGTCACTTGGCAGACCATACAACCGAAATAATCTTTCAACAAAGATCTGGGCTAAATCAGAAGCGAAACATGAGCGTCCCATGGTGATTTACTAGGCTGTATATGTCTCATCCTTGGATAGTTTTCTATTTGATTTGAAATCTCTGTCTCCTCTTTCTGAGAGAACCTATAAGATTGTCTAGAGACGGGTTGACTTCTTGGAATTAACTCAATCTTGTGGTCTACTGACCTAGACGGTGGTAAACCATGAGGTAATTTAGATGGAAAAACATCCCTAAATTCATTTATGATCTGTTCTTTCACTTCTTGTTCATGATCTAAATTTACTGAGTTAAGAATTGCTGAGAATTCACAACCATTTAGATTCATTGGTCGGTTGGCAAACCTAGGACAAACTATCGTGTAATGCCAACTTTACATCGAATGATGAAACCCTATTCCATAAGTCCATGAATTCCTGGATATAAGAGTCTAAACTCTTTGTACCCATCTTGTAGTTCACGAACTTTAGGTAGTAGTCCACGTCATCAGCAACTACAAAAGCTGTTTTGAAAACTTCCGCAAACGCATCCCAAGTAGTTGACTTCACTGGTAAATCTCGCCACCACAATGACGCTTTGCCGCATAAGAACAACACGACACTTTCAATTTTCTTCTCATTAGGAACACCGTGCAGATTGAAATAACTACTCCACTTGGCCAGCCAGTCCTCAACGACCTCAGTCTTCTTCTCCTTCTTCTCGCCCGCATAAAGCTCTGGTTGAAAACCGAGATTGGGTGAAGACATCAATTTGACTTGATTCAAAAGAACCTCCATTTGCTGATCTCTCATCTGATTACGATTATTCATATCATTGAGTGCCATACTCAACTGCTGACAAATCACCATATACGATGACGCACCTGGATTTGCAACTTGATTTGAAGTTTCTTCGGCCATCTCGATATATCTATCTTGAAAATTACTAAATTTAGTTAATATCTGATTAACTCATAATGAAGTATTGTTGACCAAAAACTGACTGAAATTGATTCTAGTATGGTCAAATTACCATTATTAATCAATTTCATAGACATTACAAGAAATTAAAAAAAACTAAAAATTTTGAATTTTCGCACTTTTAAATTTTATTTTATTTTTTTTTAAATTTTACGTTTTAATCAGTTGGTCACAACTTTACAAGAAGGTAAAATCTATTGGCAATTAGGTAGAAGTTTAGTTATGAGCAAATGCCCTATAGTCTCACTCCTTCCATGGATGATGGCTTCGTATAGGATTAATCAATAGGAAGAGGATGAAGTTGCTCAACGAATTAAAGCAATTTAAGTTTGGTCACACACCACCATGCCTAGTGAATCTTCTTAGGGTGCTTTAGTACTTATGGTTGGCAAAAAAGATAGGAGGTTATATCTCTATATAGATTGCAATAGATTGAATAAAATGACCATCAAAAATCAATATTCATTATCAAATATTAATCATTACATGGGTCCATTACATGGGTCCATTGCATGGTGCTGATTACTTGACTAAGATAGATCTTATACGAGGATATCAATCGAATTCGAATAACTAAGGAGGACGTTTCTAAATGGCCTTTTGTACCAAATATGATCACTTCGATGTTTTGGGGTTTTTGTTTGGACTCACAAATCCACCTACAACTTTTCAACAAGTGATGAATCAATTATTTTTCCATATCTAGAAAAATTCATGATGGCCTTTTTCTAGATAATATATTCATCTACAATCATACTCTTAAAGAGCATGGTGAATATAGTTATGTTGCCTTTATAATTTTTTTTCAAGAATGAAAGCTCTATGCAAAAGAATCAAAATGCGAGTTCTTTTCTATTTACAAAGATACATTATGTTGAACATATAATTTCAAATAATGAGTATGGATGAAGCCTCGAATAGGGATTGGAGAGTTTAATCAATTTAGCTTTAGCCCAATCTATATGTCTATCTTCATCATGGTTTATGCAAAACCAATAGCTATCTTGATCGTACATGGAGTTTGGGAATTCCAAATCTGATTTTGGCAAAGTAATTTAAATATTGACCATTTTGCCATTCAAAATGGTTTTCTTTTGTGGAAAGATAAGTATTTGTGCTGAATGGAGAGGTTGTAGGAATGCCATCACACCTCAATGCAAGTCACCTTGAATACAACAAATGCTTGATTTAGTTAAATGAAACCATTGTTGGCCTAAGATGAAAATTCATGTTAAGGATTGTGTTCAATGATGATTCTGATGATAGGAGGTTATTACTTACATTAGAAAATCCCAATAAAAAGTGGCAAAGTATTTGTTTACCTGATGTTCAATTGTTTTATGTAAGGCAAACCTCTTCACAATATTATCTATGAGAATAACAAAAAAAATTATAGATTCCCTACACTTTTTTGAGGGCTTGTTTAAAGGAGCACAGTTCTCTTGCAAAATTCACAAATTTTCTCAAAGTGATAGAATATGGTTCTCATGCTCCCTCTCTTCATTGCTACACTAACACTATCTTTTGAGGGAAGACAATTGTATACATTGCATGCGATTGCTTGCACCTAATGCCCCATTTGATTATCATTTGATAGTGAGTTTGAAGCCTTTATTTTTGTATTATGAACTTTAAGATTTTGAGTACTAAGGAACCTTATCATTTATTAGTTAGCATTTACATTAATGATTGCCATGTGTCAGCTCTAATAAGTGCTTGCGCTAATAGCCATACTTGTAGCCCTAACTCTAACTCAGAATTATCGATAGCCGAGTGGGACCTCATTTGTGATGTGTTTGATGGGAGGTGAGAGCTTAAGGCTAGGATAGAGTGCTATCGTTCCCATTCCAATTTATCATTTCCAGCGATATATTCAGCAGCAGACTGCTATCATTTGTGATGTGTTTGATGGGAGGTTAGAGCTTTTTATCATTTCCAGCTGTATGTTCAGCAGCAGACTGTTATTAACCCATACATTACACGTCCTACATTCTATTGTGATCTATCCAGCTATGATTGTACATCATGTGCATGCAAGACTAAAGAACAATTCAAAGTTGAAATGTGTAGTCATCATCCCGTCTGAACCAAGCATAGTTATGGGGGAATGCGTTTTTCCAGCTTTTTTCATGGGGAAAGAGCTGGGGAAACACATTTCCCCAATCAGGCGCCCAAGGGAATGTTTTGGAGAAATGTTATGGGGTAACACTCCAGGGAAACTTTTCCCCAAAATGAAACTTATTTGTTTAAAGGCGGAATTTGAATGTTTTTTGCAATTTCTAGGAGTCTTATTGATTTCATTTGAACGTAATTTCTCTCCCTTGCAAAATAAATTACTTTTTCCCCTCCATATCTCCCTGTTTTTTACCTTGCACTAGTTTAAACGCCTTTGTTTTGACATAGTGTTTCCCCATCTTCCGTATCCCGTTTATCAACTATCATTTCCCATTTCCTGGAATGTCCTTGTTCCCCAAGCAGGAAAAATTTCCCAAGACTATGGAACCAAGTAGATCTGGACAAGTATCATGGTAGAACATTAATAACCTTATAACTCTATCTATTGAACTCCTCTCCAAAAAATAAGAAAAGTACTTCCATAACAGCCTGAGATATAAAAGATTCAAGTTGAATGCTGGCATGTGAGGTCATTATGAATGCTTTGCATCTAGACTTGCTTATTACTGTCACATGATTGGCAAAGGGCCCAAAGCTTGTGATTTGATTACCATGACTGTTAATTTGGGTCGCTAACCATAGAGTGGCCATAAAGTAAAAAAAGGAACTGTTGCTGGTACCTTGCCAACTAAACACCAGGGCCAGACATCGGCTACTAGAGTTGATTAGATACATTGAGATGTTACAATATTCCACCGTTAAGGTTAAATCGTTCTCAATCTGTTATGCATGTGAACCTGAGCATATATAACAATAATGTAATTTTCAAAACCGTTCTCTGATGTCCGATAAAGTACCACAAGTACCATACTCTCCAAGACATGGAATTGCAATCAAGATATAAGTCTGCCTCAGTTTGTGACTAGAAGCTGGAACTTGTACGAAGCAATAGGAAAAACTAATATAAAGCCAATAAAAGCTTCAAAATTTGGAACTCTAAGATGTAGGCTAGAACGTTTGGATCCTTCTCTTCCAGAAAAGTGAGTGCTTTATAGTTTTACAGTTCTGAAAAAGAAGAACAAAAGGATGCCTCACGTACAGAAATCAAGAACTCATGCTAGTGACTAGAAGCATCACAAATAACAAGCCAACAATTCCTTGGGCTTGGCAGAGTAGGATAGTGTTACAAGCGTTTGTGCAGGGAATGAGGTACAAGCCTCATGAGTAGTCAAACACAGATACTATACGTGGAGGTTTGTCTTGCAATGAACGGCAGCAGCAAAAGCATAGAGAAAGATAATCATCAGTATCTGCTGAAAGCCATTACTGTGGCTTGCGAGCTGAATGCAGTATTCTCTTCATCGCTTCATAGCATACTAAAAACAATGCAGAGGCTGGTACCTGCACTATGAAAATGTAGACGATATGAAGATTGGCAGTTCTAACAGCTTTCACAACCCATAGTCCGGAGTGTGCAGTAGGAAGTCTTAAAAGGCAGATAAGTTCAACACAACAGCTATATTTCTAGAAATATTTTAGAAGAAAACAGCGGGTACACCGTACAAGACAAACCAGCTGCTTTACCTTGTATAGTACTCGGGGAAGCATTCCACGCCCAAATCCAAGATAGCCCTGCATGTGGGGTAAGTCTATCAACCTAGTTTCACGATGCAGAAACCCTTGCCTGCGCACACTTGTTATTCACACTACCATTGTCTTGGAAATTTTAATGTCCTTTCAAGGAGAGCTTGATTTTGCACTTAAAATGCAAGTTCAACATCAACTTCTATTACGAGCATTTCAGAGAATGGCAAACAAAACAATCGATTCCAGATTTCTAAAGCGATCTTGTTGTTTGTTGCTGGGTATTTAAATGGTGGTTGCATTACATGCTTTATAGTGAACCTTTTCAAACTTTGGAACCGAAATGCTCATTCCAAAATGCAGAGTTCTAAACCCCCGAGTCCTCACACCCTCTGAATCCTTCTCTTTAGGGGGGGGGAATCAATTCACTCCAGATTTCAGTTAGTATCACTAAGACAATGCTTGTGAATCCAAATCAAATAAACCAAAGGAGCACGCCTCGCAATGCTATTGAAAATGGTACATGAGGTACGGAGGCCACTACGAATCTATATAATACTGAGTAGAAATTGACCCTGAGTTTTTGTTAGCTTTTGGTGTTTTCTTGCTTTTGTTTTTTTGTTTTTTCCCCACCGAGTTCTTTTGGTTTTTGCTGAGTTTTAGTGATAACGAAAAAAACAGCAATCTAGGCAGCATTCCAATGTTCGATTGCAGGCATTCCAGAGAGTGGGTGCAGCGCATTGCGATCCGCCACAACTACGGCATACCACATATTTGTAATATTCCATGATGTGAACTATAGTAATGCAGTAAATCCATAAAAGTACACAATGTATACATGAATATTCTCATGCTTACTTTAGTGTACTTTCTACTGTACAAATACATGATATATAGCACATAGTATGGATTAGAAAGTACGAGCCGATAATGTCATCCAAGAAAAACTTTTACCCAGTCATGCAGAACTAGAGCATAACTGGACACAGATAGATATATACTGCAAAGTAGATAGATATCCCACTAATATGCAAAGAAAATAGATATCCCACAAAGCAAGTAGATAATCATAGACATATGCAGCAAATATTTTCCACAAATACCATGTGGTTGATAGAGTTTTGACCATGGACACAACATGTTACATGAACATAAGCCAACAACTACATATCAACAAACATTAGGCAGTGCTACTATGCACATGTCAGTGCTCGGAATATGGGCTTAAAATAGTCCCCATTCTCTCTATGCACTCACTACATTGATAGTTTTAACGGCTTATTTGTCTCCCGCACGACTATTTTCCAACCCCCTATATATCAAACTATGAGTTTTTTAAAAAACCAGATTTTTTTGGAATGTTCCAATTTGAAACTCTCCAAAGTTATGGAACATTTCAAACCCAGCATTCCATTCACTTTCCAAATCTCGTTGTAACTATGGTACAGTCAAAGTTCCAGAATGTGATGTAAGTTGTAAGTTGTTACTATGGTACAATACAACAAATAGCTAACTTATTGCAAATATAACTACCTAAGCTAGTATGTTAACTAGTGCATATGGGTGACTACTGACAGTAGTAAACTGCTGATGCAACATGCCTATCGACTACTCATGCCAAGTCATGATGTCATCTATCATGGAGACGGTAGACAGGGTTGGTGTCAGGGAAGCATGAATTTTAGGACATTATTTAAAGGGTTGGGCCTTTGGCCCTCTTTCAAGCACTATTACTTAGTTTTGGGCCCCTTTGGCCACTCACTTGTCATGGCCAAGGGACCAAAAAAATGCCCACTTTGAAAAGTGAACATTTAAAACGCATTTCAAATGTCGCATTTGAAATGCGTTTCAAGGTAATTATGACCATAATAATGATACCTCGTGAGCCGTTTCTGAGACACGTGCTTCTCAGACCAGAATCGTACCAAATTTTTTTTTTTTTTTTGGGAAAAATAGCTTACGGCTGAAATTTTTTTAGGGGATCAATGGTCAAACCAGCGTTCTCAGAAGTACAGTAGATAGGGCACAAACAGATCTTATTTTCAATAGCTATTTGGTTGTTATTTGCTCTGGTTTTCAATAAATGCTCAGGGGGTTCGGGGGGCGGTAGCCTCCTGAGAAACAGGGGGTCCGGGGGGCAGTAGCCCCCCGGGGGGGGTTTGAGGGGCAACGCCCCCAACGGCAGGGTACGGGGGCTGCCGGTAGACCCTGGCCCCGACGGTAAGGCCTCTTCATGATTTGGCCTTCCTACTCCCTGAGCGAAAACACACTTACTGGAACCATCTGTGATCGTAACGAACAGGCTAAAGGTTAGTTTTGAATTTTTATCCTTGACAGAACCCAACATGGATTAATGCACCTGAACTGGACCATCCTGCACCCGAAACAGTCGGCAAACTATACATTAGAGCTTTCTGATACCCATATTGCCCAAAAAAAACAATTTTTTTTTTTTTAAAAAAGGTTTCTGGAATTTTTTTGAAATTTTCAGAAACGCATTTCTGAACTGCGTTTCAGAAACGTTGTGCATCTATGATCCTAACTGAGGAATATATGTTGAAATAAATTATAAGCTTGTAACTAGTGAAATCTGGTAAAATCCATCATTAGCGGCAATTTTAACTTTGCGTACTAGGTATAGTAAGATGCTATGCCTTGAATCTCAGTGGAGGAGCTAAAAGGTTATCGCAAAAGGATGCTGAGCAAGATAATTCTGGTGTTAAATGGCAGACTGCTTAGTCAATGAAGTCACACAATTTCCCCTGCAATATACACATCACATTTAAATTAGAAAACCTACCTCTTCTAGCCAAATTTGTTTGAAAGTACTCCGGAAGCCTGCATATGGCATCCCCCCTGAAATTTGTTGAGTCATCAGCCGTGTTTTGATGACATCAAGTGGTGTTGTTAAGATACTTGCAACCGCACCAGCAACCTGACCAAAATCTTGAATAAGTAATGGCTTGAAGGGAACTGATTCTTTTTATTCATATAGATAAACAAAAGTTGCAGCCTGCTTAAATATACAACACTAAGTCTCTTAACCTGATGCAGAACAAACTGCACAATTCAGGACCCGAAATCTATGACCGCAAATAGCAGCATTTCTATGAAATTATTAGATAACTTCTATCAAGAAAAAAAAAAAAAAACTTACAGCGCCCATCCAAATATCTGACACAAGTATTTTCTGTGTCTTTATGATTTTTCCTGACTCTTGATCTTGATACACTTGTTGTGTATGCCGGAACCGTCTTTTCAAGAACTCAAAAGTTGTGAATTGCAGGACTGAGTAAGGTATATCCCTCAGAACCTGAGAAAGAACATGCTACTCTCAGTCAAGGGACACCAAACGGTGACTTTCATTTCACAATCACAATATTTTTAGGCAAATCTGCACAAAACTTGCCCTTCTTTAACTTTTGGCTTCAGAACATGATGAAAAAAGGCAACTTATCAAAAGCATCATTGGTCTCAATAACCCAAGCACCATGATGCCTTTAATAGAATAATCACATGTAAGGGTAGTTGAAACATGATATAGAATCATTGGATATTCCCGCCGTAACTGACAGTTCCGTTGCTTGGCTAAGGAGTAGATACTTATTAACCATATGAAATGCATGACATTTTACTCACTAACACAAATCGTAAAAGCTGGGCTATTGAGTCATTAGCTAGGAAAAATCATCTCTTCACTAAACCTTACATATTCTTTCACTAAAACTAGCTACATAGGTGATTAATCAATGAGTCTTGTGTTATACATTGGCTTGTTATCTAACTGCATATTTTCTACACTAATAGTTATCATGTAAGTACCAAACTTCCTTGAGAAGTCGACAAAGTTTTTTCTAAAGATGGATAAGGGTGTTGAGGCAGTACTATCTCAATGGATGGGTACTATAGTTACTAGCCCAAAACATATCAACAAGAGCAATAAGCGAATGGTATTTCCAGTCATTTACCACACACATAATGACTCACAACACAATTTTTGTACATCCTCACATGAGTGAATGTATGTACAAAGTTACAGGCAAAACAGCACCATTTGACATGAAAACGTTTTCCCTACTCCGAACTATACTGCCTAGCTATGCGGATCTGTGTATCTTTTTGCTTGATCCTATGCTTGTCGGATGCTTCCTCGAGCATGTTCAATCATTTGATTCAAGTCTTCTAAGAAACCTCTAGCTACTTCAACCCTCTCTTTTCTAAACTTCAAAGTTAAGAAATTGTCATCAGCGTAAATGGGTTGTATCCCAAAGCTGAATGTTTGGTACTATTGTAAGCAAAATCTAATACTGGTGGGTACTCGCCTCAATCAGTCTGCTTTTGCTAATATATGCTTTGAGCATATCTTCTAGCACTTGTCCATCATTTTGTGGATGATGTAAAGTATTCATATTAAGCTTAATATGCAACTCGTGGAAAACGATTCTCCAAAATCCACCTGTAATCTTACTATCCCAATCACTTACTATACCGGCTGGCAACCCATACAACTTGAAAAGTCCATCCATGAACTAGCTAGTTTTAGGGTACTTACAATAGTGGTTGGGATAATGCATGCCATCTTGGTTGAAAATCTATCCTCACCTAGATGGAATCATGACCCTTATTGGTCCTCGGCAACCCTACAACGTAACCCATGGAAATGCTTTCCCACTTGTCGACTGAAATTTCTAGTGGTTGCAACAATCTACCTGCTTTCAGGCACTCTACCTTATTCACTTGGCACACACCAGGGGGCTACCGCCCCCCGAACCCCCTGAGCATTTATTGAAAACCAGAGCAAATAACAACCAAATAGCTATTGAAAATAAGATCTGTTTGTGACCCATCTACTGCACTTCTGAGAGGCAAAACGCTCGTTTGACCATTGATCCCCTAAAAAATTTCAGCCATAAGCTATTTTTCCAAAAAAAAAAAAAAAAAAAAAAAAAAAATTTGCGATTCTGGGAGGAGAAACGCGGTTTCCAAAACATCTCCTCCCAAAAACGCGATTCTGTGCAACTATGAACTGAACTTCCCTTTCATGTATCTAATTCTCATATCAAATTCCTATATCAACTCAAACCATCAAGCTTTCCTTCCTCGAAGGTTGTGCACCATACAAATAATTGTTTGCCACCTTGCGTAACTAGTCAGGCTAACTACGAAGATCCTTAGTCAACTCTTGCAGGACGGAAATCACTAGTAGCATGTGCTCATCTTCAGTCACATACACATCATCAAGTGCTGGGGACTCATCTTCTCTAAAAGTGTCATGTGCTGCATGTAATTAGCCCATGAGCTTACTAATGAATTGCCAAATATAGCCATGGAGCTAAATTAGATTAGAACTAGTCAATAGGACAGTTAATAAAGTGGCTCGAACAACCTTGCTATAATTGTGAATAGCGGAATTGTAAAATAATGGTTATAAGGCCCAATTTAGCTAAATGAGGCCCCAAACTTATAGTAGAGGCACAAATGACCACTATAAATAGCTGAGGTCGTGCTAAATTTGGAGGCTATTGTTCATCTTGGTAATTTTGAGCTTTAAGAGATCTTGGAGCTTCTCTTGAGAGCTTTCTTGATGGGAATGGTGGTTCATGTGCCTACAATCACATGAGAGCTTAGATCATGCTCTAGCAACAGGCCCTATCTTGTGAATGATCATTAATCATGAATAATGATACTTTACTTTGCCTATTTTGGTGAAGTTTTGCTATCTTTATCCATCTTCTTGATTTTTGACTAGTTTTTTTGATTTCTTGTATTTCCATTGTAATTTGATGTTTATGAATAAATTAGATGTTTTAATGCAAAGGTTGGCACATGATCCTTTCCCCATCAAATTTGGTGGTTTTCTTTAAGTTTTGGTGGTTTTTTCTTGACTAGTTTCCTGTTTTTCAATTTTCAGAATGTTTTGGTTTCAATTTTGACCAAGTGATCTTCAATTTTTGTGTAGTTTCTTGTTTTAGAACAGTAGCTCTCATAGCTTTCTAGAGGTACTGAACTTTTTTGATTTGGATTTATAATGACCAAGTTATGGCCATTTTAGTGATTTCATTCCAATTTTAGTTAGTGATAGTTTTTGCAGTCTGTTTTTCTTCATGTTTAGCTGTACTTTTGGCCAAATTTTGTGACTGTAATTTTATAGGATTGTAGATCTTTGTCTTAGCTTGAATCTGAGCCAATTTCCAATTTTGTGAAAAATTGACAAAGATATGAGAATTCTTGTAGAAGAGGTCAAATCCTAGCTTTGGTTCGGGAATTGGGAGAGAAGCACTTCAACCTTTCATTCTTGAAGTTTTGTTTCTTTGTAAAAAAATTCAGTCTTTTCATTCTGAAGTTCGCCAAAATCACTTAAAAAGAAAACAAAAATCTGACCAAACCCTACCTTCGCCCAACCCTACCCCTGCCCTCGCCATTTAGGTTAGGAATGAAAAGTGCAAAAAAACAAAAAGAAACTATGGCCAATTTTTTAAAACCTAACCCTAGGGCCTAATTTGACTATAATTAAAAAAAAAACACCCTAAACCTAACGCCCCCATTTCCTTGCGGCTCACGCCCCCCTCTACTACCCGGCGCGACCCCCTTTTCTCTCTCTCTCTCTCTCTCTCTCTCTCTCTCTCTCTCTCTCTCTCTCTCTCTCTCTGTGGATTTTGCGCGTCTACAGCTTGCGCCTTCTTGATTCCATTTCGTAAATATTCAAAAAATTCCTTTCTCCATTCCTATGCCCGTTTAAAAAAATATGTTTTTTCGTTTTAAAAAAAAAATTGTGGCCCCTGATTCTTCCACGAGCACATGGCTCATCCTGGTGATCGCATAAAAGAAATTATCATCAAATTTCAAGATTTCTACGGCTTAATTTTCTTCAACCGTCCAATGCTCCAAGGAAACCAAATTTTTTAGTAAAGGGCCCCTTGCTAGGTTGTTATTGCATTCCATTTTTCCTTTCTTCGTACCTTAACTGTTAGAGTCCAGTTACGACTCTATCATGACCTCGGCACGGCCGGTTACCAAAGGGCCTGAGGCCAAGTACTGGCAAGGGCCGGTGACCGAGGAGGACATTTGTCCCAAGTTGGGACCGGTGCGTCACGAGCAGTGTCCCGGTGTGGCCGCCTCACAAGTTGTCAGAGATGCGGTGTGTCTTGACCGTCGGGACCCTAGCCGTCAGTGACGAGATGCTAGCCGACAAGTAGTCAGGGTGACCAAGAGGGTCACAGGTCTTTGGCGGGGCACGGGGGTGGTACCCTATGAGTCACTCAGTATTCACAGGTCACAGGGGCCAGTCATGCCAAGTGGACTGATCACCATAGGTGGATGCCATGTGCCAGTTGACGGGAATAGCAGGTAGAAGGACTCAAGGAGGGGGTGCCTATGGTTGCGAGGTTCATTCTACACACCGGCTTCTAGGATTCACGAGCTTGGAGAGACTGGCTTGTGACAATTGGTATCAGAGCCTCGTTCTAGAGAGAGAAAACGTCGTTCTAGAGAGAGAAAGTGTAGAAATTGTCAGATTTTGTCAGAGTTGTTTCAACGATTTCTAGTAGGGAAAATTGAGCATACTTTGTTCCTATAGCTCCAATGCATTTTTTCAGAAGGATTTTCGATCATAACTTTCCGGAACCTTCTCATATCCTGATCAAATTTCAGGAGCATGTTCCTAGTATCCATAGCGCTCCTATAGAGCCATCATACGCCGGTTTTGGAGCAGATTTGCCTCTGTTTCACTAAAAAGTCGATTTCCAAGCAAAAAACAGGTCAGATTTTTGGATTGGACATAACTTCTCCGATTTATCTCCGATTTCTGCTGTTAAGGTTTCAGATTTAGCCCAGTAGGAGGGCGACCTACTGCCAAGTGACCGTTCGTGAAAAGCTTTTGCCGTTTGGAAGAAATTCGACGTCAAACAGCCCGCTTTTTTCCTGTTGTTTTCAACTTTCAAGCCGATTTGGTGCCCAAAAAAAGTTCTTTACCGACTTTTGTACCAGCGTAGGACGCAAGGGAAGTACTACCTGTCCTTGGCTTTGTTACTTTCTAGTTGCCTTTTGTCTTTTTGAATGAAAAATTATCAATAGGCTGAACATTTCTTTTTTCCTGACTGTGTTTCAATAAGTGCAATTTCTAGCTTGATTCCGTGTTGTCTCTGTTTTTTGTTTCATAATGGAAGATGATAGAGTTGATATTTCGCTCAATCCACCTGTTGCTCTTCCATCACCACCACCCAGCCCTGTGCTTAGTCCTACCCATAATCCGCCTACAGTGGCTGCCCGTTCGCCTGCTGGTACTTCCCCTTCTGTGCAAGCTCGCATGGATAGTGTGGAAAAGACCGTCGCAGAGATGCGAGTGATGATGGTAGCTGGTGGTTATGCGTCTTCCTCGCAGTATGCTCCACCTTATCTGTCTTCTGCTGTTCGTCCTATGTTACCTCCACCCTATCCAGAAGACAGAGATATTAAACCTACCCGTTTCGCTGGAAACACTCCCCAACGCAATACTGATATCGTAGATCAGTGGTTGCATAAGTGGGAAGAGTTTTTTGATTTGAAGCAGTCCCCAACTGATGAGGGTTGGCGGGTCCGCAAAGCTTCTTACCATTTCACTGATTTGGCTGACAGGTGGTGGCGTAAATTGTTGAAGTCTAATCAGGCTCGATCCACCTGGCTTGAGTTTAAGTGAGCTTTCAGAGCTCAATTTATTCCTCCATATGAGCATGTGCGTGCGACGGATGCTTGGCTTTTGCATCGTCAGAGGCAGTACATGGTGCAGGAATATGCTGATAGGTATCGTGAGACGCTTATCAAGATTTCGGAAGAGATTCCCGATTGGCTAGTAGTCCACAAGTTTATATTTGGCCTTCGTGAAGAGTTGAGACCTTCATTGCTTAATGAAGGGTGCAAGACCTTAGAAGAGGCAGTTGCTGCAGCTCTCAACTTTGAAGGTAATGTGCGCACCAAGGCTGAATCTGGAGTGCCAAGCTGGCCTCAGAAGAAGGGTTCGCGAAAGTCTGGCAAAGCTGGTCAGAAAGGCTTTTTGCAAAAGGATCCTATCCAGATGCAGCAGACTTTGAAGCGCGAGGCAGGATCTCCTTTGGCTCATCAGGCTTACAATAAGTCTCCTCTCAGTCCCGAACAAAGGGACAAGGCCAAGAAAGACGGATTATGTTTTTTCTGTCTTGGCAAGCATCTTGTCAAAGATTGTCCTCGCCGCATGGACATGAAGCTCCACGTTTTACAACAGCGTCAAGATAAGGACAAGGATGAGGAGATTTTGGAAGACTTATTAGTAAGCGACGATGAGTAGGCAGCCTGTATAGTTTTCCTTTCTTTTGCATGTATATAAAGTTCGGACATGGGGTTTGTCTCATGTTTTAAAAGGCGGGGCGAGACCATTTGTTGAGGGTCCTCTTGTTACCTGTATGCAAATAAAGAGAATGGAGATTCGGTATTTGTGGTTGTGTTATGTGAATGTTGATTCCAGTTTTAATTCTTATGTTGGTAATAATCAAATAAACACACTCACTAATAAATCACAAGAAGCTTCATTTACTTTTGCATCCCCTAGTGCACATGCATTTGCATTACAGCCTAGATGTGACCCAGCAAGTGAGTTGGAGAAGTCCATCCGCACGCAGTTTAAACAGATGCTAATTAGTAATATGCCAGAGGGACTGCCGCCTAGTCGGAACGTTGATCATCGTATTGAGCTCGTTCCAAGGGCAAGTCCGGTATGTAGGCCTCCTTATAGAATGAGCCTAAAAGAGGAAGAGGAAGTCAGAAAAATGTTGGAGGAGTATCTCAAGCTAGGGTACATCCGTCCAAGTTATTCACCTTTCGCCTCTCCTATTTTACTTGTTAAGAAAAAGGATGGTAGTTTCCGGATGTGTGTAGATTACAGGCGATTGGATAAGATCGCTATAAAGCACAGGTATCTGATGCCCAAGATTGATAATCTACTGGATGCGTTGCAAGGTGCAACCATTTTCGATAAGATAGATCTCAAAAGTGGATACCATCAAATACATATTCGAGATGAAGACATCCAGAAGACGGCCTTCCGAACCCGTTTTGGTCATTATGAATTTTTGGTTATGCCATTTGGGTTAACCAATGCCCCAGCCACGTTCATGATGCTCATGAACGATGTCTTGCGAGACTACATGGGCAAGTTTGTCGTCAATTTTATTGACGATATATTGGATTTTAGTAAAGCGGTCGAGGAGCATGAGGTTCATCTCAAGACCGTTTTGGGCAAATTACAAGCTTCTGTCTTGTATGCCAATGCTCACAAGACAGAGTTGTGTAAGACTCGTGTCGAGTATTTGGGTCACGTAGTGACAGCCGAGGGTATTTCGGTTGACCCAGCCAAGGTGGCTGTGGTTAAGAAGTGGTCGAGGCCTGCTGATATACGCCAATTACAATCTTTCTTATGTTTATGCTAGTTCTACCGACAGTTCGTTAGGAACTATTCCAGGGTAGCTGCTCCTTTGATGGAACAGTTACGGAAAAACAACACTGTAGATCGGTGGGTTGCTGAAGCTCAGCACAGGTTTGAGAACTTGATGGAGGCGCTGGCCACGGCTCCAGTTCTCAAGTTTGTTGATACCCAGAAACCGTTTGACCTAGAGACGGATGCAAGTGGCATTGCCGTAGGTGCATTGTTGAGCCAAGATGGTATACCCGCACAACAAGAGTTGTATGCGAGTACATGCGCTCAAGGTGTGGAGACATTCTTTATATGGCGCCGAGTTTTATGTGTACACAAATCATCATTATACTTTAAAGTATTTTGCATTCAGCCAGATTTGTAAGGCCGCCAAGCTCGGTGGGCCGAGTTGATGCAGGAATTTCATTTGGAAATTCGCTTTCGAGGAGGGAAGGAAAATGTGGTCGCTGATGCACTATCGTTGGTACTGTATCAGATAAGCCTTGCCTGTAGTTGACAGTGATCTCATGGAGGAGATCAAGAGGGCTCAACAAAAGGACCCACATTGTCAGTGTGTGTAGCCTATGCATGCAAGTTAGTCGACCAAGTGGAAGAGTCAGCCTCGCCTGTCGCTTCCATAGAGGAACACACCAGTACTTATTTGATATACACCGTGAAGGAAGGTATGTAGTTGAGAAAACAGAACAGTATTCGTGCCAGATGAAGGATCTTCATCGTAAGATACTTCATGAATGCATGATAGTCCCTGCGCAAGGCACCTTGGTATTGATAAGACTAGTGAGCTTTTGAGAAGGCATTATTTCTGGCCACGATTGCAGTGGGATGTATGTAAGAGAGTACGTCCAACGTTGCACGGCTTGTTAGGTGAACAAGGTCGAGAGAGTAAGTCCTCCGGGCTTGCTACATCCACTTGAGATACCTACAAGAAGGTGGAAAAGCATCTCTATGGATTTTATTGTTGGGCTACCCAAGACCCAAAATGGATTCAATTCCGCTATGGTAGTGGTAGACAGGTTTTCCAAGATGGCTCATTACATGGTCTTCCGAAGTCCATAGTTTCTGACAGGGATCCCAAGTTTACGGGAAATTTCTGGATTGAGGTGTTCGCCAAGCTGGGAACACAGTTGCGGATGAGTAGCTCTGAGCATCCTCAGACGAATGGTCAGACAGAGCGAGTGAATCAAATTTTGGAAGATATGCTTAGGGCATATGTTAGTAGTACGCAAACAAACTGGGTAAAGCATTTACCGCTATTGGAGTTCGCGTACAATGATAAGAGACATGCGTCCACTGGATTGAGTCCATTTGAGCTCAATTATGGTTTCAGGCCACTGAGTCCTGCAATCATAGGGATTCCACATAGGGTACCTAGTGCTGTAGAGTTTTTGGCTCAGATGTAGCAGAAGCTAGAGTTGGCACGAGATAACTTGTCCAAAGCTGTAGCTAGGGCAGAGAGTTATGCTCGTGAGAACCGTACCTATCGGGAATTTGAGAATGGAGATTGGGTGTATTGACTAGTCCCTTCGAAGTCGAAGGTGCTACGCATAGGAAAGTGCGCCAAGTTATCTCCTAGGTATTATGGACCATGGTTGATAATTAAGAAGGTGAGCCAAGTAGCTTATAAGCTACAGCTACCTGTGGGATGCAAGGTGCATCCAGTATTCCATGTTAGCAAACTGAAGAGATGTTTGCACGATGGCGATAGCCTGGTGGAAGGTCTAGTGTCTCTTGAGGAGAAAGACACCACAGGTTATGGGCCAGAAAGAATCCTAGATCGAAGGGAGCGACGATTGCAGAATCGTCTCCTTCAAGAGTATCTAGTAACCTGGAAAGGGCATCTGTTGTCAGTTGCTACCTGGGAGACGCGACAGGTGTTGCAGAAATCTTACCCAGAGTTTGTCATCGAGGACCGATGACTTACCAGAGGAGGGAAGGATTGTTAGAGTCCAGTTACGACTCTATCATGACCTCGGCACGACCGGTTACCAAAGGGCTTGAGGCCAAGTATTGGCAAGGGCCGGTGATCGAGGAGAACATCTGTCCCAAGTTGGGACCGGTGAATCACGAGCAGTGACCCGGTGTGGCCGCCTAACAAGTTGTCAGAGATGCGGTGTCTTGACCGTCGGGACCCTAGCCATCAGTGACGAGATGCTAGCCGACAAGTAGTCGGGGTGACCAAGAGGGTCACAGGTCTTTGGCGGGGCACGGGGATGGTACCCTATGAGTCACTCAGTATTCACAGGTCACAGGGGCCAGGCATGCCAAGTGGACTGATCACCCACAGGTGGATGCCATGTGCCAGTTGACGGGAATAGCAGGTAGAAGGACTCAAGGAGGGGGTGCCTATGGTTGGGAGGTTCATTCTAAACACCGGCTTCTAGGATTCACGAGCTTGGAGAGACTGGCTTGTGACATTAACTTTCTCATATGACCTCGGATTTCAGTGTTGCAAGAACGAAAAGTGCACAGTTCGTCGAGCTGAGTACAGTAACTGTAGTTCCGTAATCATTATTTTCGTTTTATTTTTCACCCCCCTCTTCCCTAAGTACATTTACGCTTAATATACAAATTCTTTGAATATTTGTATCTTCTCCATTTGAGCTCGAATTTCGGTGCCCTAAAAAGCAAAATTCATCAGCTCAACAAGATTGACAGTGTAGAAGTCTTATTAATATCCAAAATTTAACCTCTTCAAAGAACAATTCTTAATCTTCAAACTTTGTCCCAGGTTTGCAATCCACAATTATAAATTCAGTTATCCTACATCGATTCCAATGGATTGAAGTTATGAACAAGAGGATGACAACAATCAGTCATACTGCGATGATAGTTATGAAAATGATGTGGAGGAATATTGGGATCAAGTTGAAGACTACGCTGAAGATTATGACCAAGTTGATGCAGTTGGACCATTCGATGGTCAGGATCAAACGATAGTGATTATCAAGGTCAGGATAAACTTAATTTGCTACTGAAGACCAAAATGAAGCGATAAGCTTGGATGAGCAACAACAGATGCAGCATGGAATAGAAGACCAGTATGAGGCCATGGATCAATTCGACAATCATGAGGAACTCAAAAGACAACTTCACCATGGTGCGGAACAACATTTCGATCATAATGAAAATGATAACGTGGATCAAAACTAATTCCTTGCCAAATATAAATGTCAATTCCTATTTTGGCATGGAGATTGATGACTTCACAATGACGTCTCCCAGTGCACTATTGTAGGCATGGTGGACCCCTATTCTTAGGTAGAAACCACATGTTTTTGAAAAGGATTTTGGGCACCATTTTCTGCAGTTTCCAGCTCCTAGTTACAATAGTTCTGAGGAGCACCTATTGCCTGCAGTTTGATCAATAGTTTCTGCTGGGCCAATAAGGACAGCGTGACTTGTGGGCCAAAAAAGGTGTGATTTCCAGCCAGCGAAGTCTACCCTTAATGCTGATTTTCTAGAACAGCCATCTGTACTTTGCTGAAGCATCAAATAGGCAAATCTATTCTAGAATTTGTGGATTGAATAGCAAGTACTGTGTGTTGGAACTTAGATTGGAGCAGCCAATAGTTAAACACTCAGTAGCTTATTTTGAGCTTTCTTTTGGAGTCGGTATCCATTTAATTGAAGAGCAATTAGTGAACTAGTGAGATACTCAAAGAATCACTTTCACGAATACTTTGATGCTAGTTTGGCTAGTTCAGTCAGCAAAGAATAGTGCATGCATCTTTCTAAAGTCTAAGCTCAGACATTATTCTGTGCTTGCATGACCCATGCCTTGAAACCAATAAAACCAGAATTGCTAATCAAGTTCTGAAGTGCTGCTAGACCGGGTGGTCCTCCCTCTAGCTAGTTTAACGAGAATGCCAAACTCTGAAGAATTAAGAAACTTTGTTGCTCAAGCCTTCTCTGAAGCCTGCCATGCCATTACCCTTTGGGACAAAGGAAAGGCAGTGGAAATTCTTGACGAGCTTTCACAAGAGGCTTTTTGTCGTGTGCCAACGTTAGCATTAAAACATCTAATCCATTCATGAACATCAAATTACAATGGAAATACAAGAAATCAAGAAAACTAGTCAAAAATCAAGAAGATAGATAAAGATAGCAAAACTTCACAAAAATAGTTAAAGTTTATCATTATTAATGATTAATGATAGGGCTTGTTGCTAGAGCATGATCTAAGCTCTCATGTGACTATACATGAACCACCATTCCCATCAAGAAAGCTCTCAAGAGAAGCTCCAAGATCTCTTAAAACTCAAAATTATCAAAATGAACAATAGCTTCCAAATTTAGCACGACCTCAGCTATTTGTAGTGGTCATTTGTACCTCCACTATAAGTTTTGGGCCTTATTTAGCTAAATTGGGCCTTACAACCATTATTACCATTCCGCTATTCACAGTGATAGCGAGGTTGTTCGAGCCACTTTATTAACTGTCCTATTGACCAGTTCTACTCTAATTTAGCTCCATGGCTATATTTGGAAATTCATTAATAAGCTCATGGGCTAATTACATGCAGCACATGACACTCCCCTCCCCTACTTTAAGCATTTTTGCCCTAAAAAATGAAGGTCATGTAGTCCTTTGTTGAGTGCCATGTTTCATGAATCCTTTGGCGGAAGTCGAGAAATATTTGGCCTCAGGTTCAGCTTCCAGCTTATTGTTGTAGAACAAGGTTGCAGCGGAACTTCTTTGGAAAAACCTTTGATCTATAAACTGATCCCATAGATTTGATAAGATCACTGAAGAAGAGATTGATGAAACACATGAAAGCCTCAAGTTGCATTAGTTCTGAGGGTTGACAGGATCCAAGCAACAGACATTCGATAGTCTTCTTCCTCAGTATCTACCTCGATCAGATAGGCTACCCAATTCTTGATGCATCCTTCTTTGTCTCTGCATCTGGTGTTGTTGCCTTATGCATTGCTTCATAATGAAGGATCTTGATTTCATTTTGTAACTATATGTATCTCTTATTATTGACTTCATGGCAATGTTAATACCAATTTCATCATCAAAAAGCTCGTTGTTGTATTGGTATTTGAATTTTGCATCAGTGTTGTACCACTCGATTGATCCATGTTCAGGAATAATTCCATGTAAATCATTGTCAATAATATGGTCATAACCACTGATCTGTGGAGTAGAGTATAATTCTCGACAATCGAATTGTACTCCATGATTTAACTGCAGTTGTAGAAGTTCGCTCTACTCATAATATACCTCTTTATTTTGACCTTCGACTTGATCATTACAACTGTCGAGCAAAACTTGATCTGGATTTTCAAACTGGTCTTCATCCACTTGTCCATTGGTGCTTTGCTGATATTGATTTGTCCCCATGGAAGAAAAATTGGAATTGAGAGTTTTGCTTTCTTCCTTGAAACCATCAGCTTCATCAGAAGATTCACAATCTTGCTTACTCAAGACATCTCGATTGATATCTGATTTTGGCTTGGAAGTTTGCTCTTGAATTATCTCTAACCATGCAAGAAGCGGCAAAAGCACTAAGACCTATCCACTGCTCGTGGTGATCTATCACCTAGGTTCTGATACCAGTGTAACAATCTCTGAAGTAAAATGAGAGCAAACAGAATATTCTCCACCCAGCCATGTTCTCCCTCTTATAGGGAGAACCCCTTGAACCCAATGTAGTGGGCTGATGGCAAGCACTGGTGCCATGCATCGTGTCACATGTACTTTAAATCCGTTTGCGTAATACAAATTGAAAATTGTAACTATTAAACTGTAAATGGCTAAGTCACCGGCCTGTTGAGATAATTGTATATTGCAATGTAAATACAGTTATAGTGACTAATTCTGAGATGGCGAAGGGGATAATGGGTCTCATGGGACTCTGCTGGGCTGACCTTCTAAAAATTAGGGAGGGTTGAACAGTCAATAGAAGTGTCATATGCTCACTGGGACACTTGGTCTAGTGCCTGAGTGACACTTGTCAGAAAGTCAATGGACTGGTCCATAGAATGTCATATGCTCATTTGGGGCACTTGGTCCAACGTAAGAGTGACACGTGTCAGACAGTCTACCTACTAGCTTGCCTATGTGTCAGGTATTACCAACTGGCAAGTGTCATTTGTGCATGGAGTTTGCCATGTGTCGACATTAGGATGTGTCAGAATGAAGGGTGCTTGAGGGGATATAGTGATAGCCTTGCCAAACAATTATTCAATCATGTCTATACCACCCCAAAACCTTTTCTATTATAGCACGAAATTGCTCAACTTCTCAATACCTGGAATCTCCAAATATTCCCTTGGTGGGCTGTCGAAGTCCTAATAACTTGGTTACACAACTTGGCTCTGTATAGAACAACGGGCCATTGGACTAGTTAGACGTTAGACAACTTTTTTGGCCACAAGTCTCTTATCCTAGTGAGTTAGCGATGCTAGAAGTCGGATCTAAACTTTATCGTACAACTCTTGAATCAACAGTCTGAGCTCTTGCTGATTACTCTCAACGACCCTCTTGCCACAGGATGCTTTCTAGTAGGTAGTATCAGCCTGATGATGATAAGTTAAACTACCTTGACAGTACGACATCAACCAATTTGCTATCTAAAAGAAAATTCTTGAAGATGCCTCCTACTTAAGGCCTCCTTGCAATTGAACTAGGCTCTACTTCACCGGTAGGAAAATCCTCGAGACTTCGTGGGTGGGTTACTGAAAGCCTGGACATTGGGCATCTTGTGCCACTTAATTCCTTAACAACCTTGGCCATAGATTCAATTAAGATAACCACATATTCTAACTTCTAATCGATAATGCCATGATTTGAGCCAAGTAGCCCTTCTTTCAGCCTAACTATAGCATGCTATAAAAGAAAGAAAAATGAGCTCTCCTTTCCCATTTTGGAAAACAAAACTATATTGACAATTCAGTTGATAAAGATTTCCATGTGGGGCTCAAAAACTGGAAAACGAGCAAACTACATAAAACTATAATTAAGACAAGCTTTTTATGTGAACATTGAATTATCTCAAGTACTAGACAGGAGAGAGAGGTGACTTGACAAGTTGCTTTCTCCAAGAAGATCGAATAATTTTGAAGTTAGATTGAAGATAGGTGACCAAAGAATCACGTTTTGCAAGAGTACTTAGTACCCATAGAGGACTTCCAATGTCAATAGAACATGTGGATGAGTCAACATAAGTTATCAAGAATGTACTAGGTTTTGTCATCAAGTAGCAATGGCTTCCTTGGACGGGGGAAGGAATGTTAGGGCCGATAATGGACAATAGTCTCGTTTGGACAAGTTGCCAAGAGGTTCAAATATTTGGCAAAAGTGACCATAATTAGCAACCAAACTAGACACCCTACAATTCTACTGGTTGTGACCTAGTGCACAAGCACAATGTTAGTTGGCAAGTTGAGGTCATGTCCGTAAGTAGTTCAAAGCAAGAACAAGGCTAGTCGGCACCAAGCCAAGGTGGTCCATTGATCATCGAGACAAATGGTGCACGGAGGTGGTTGTCAGCGAGCACCACAACTTACTATTAGGTCAAGACATGACACGCCAATCATTGAAAAACCATGTGGCCCAAGACTAGATAGGCAAGTAGAAGGCTTTTAAGGGCAACATTTGGATGGGGCAAGCTTCATTCTACACATCAACTAGTTTGCTTTGACAAGCTAAGGAGCTAGGGAGTGTAAAAGCAAGAGTTGTACACAAATATTGAATTCTAGAGGCTAGCAGGAAACTAGCAAAGTGTTTAACCAAAAAAGGTTAGAACTTAGCGATGTGTAAATCTTGTGTAATGTGCCCTATGGATTGAGGTAGCTCCTCACATTCTGGGGGGGACAAATAGGATATCGCTATGGAGACATATTGGAGCATACAACTAACATATCTGAACAACTGTCGAACAGCATGCTACTGAAAAAGAAAAACCTTAGTTGATACTCAGAGCTGCAAAGGAAAGAACCATGGAAGAGTAGCCACAGTAAAAACCCCTTAGACCCCCTTCCTTCCACACCGACTGTGTTGCATGAAAAACATTCCTACACAGAAAAAACCATGGGATTCTAAAGTTTAGGATGCAATAGAGGCTCTTTGAACCAAATTGATAAAAATAATAATAAGAGTGCATTTAAAAATCTCAAATACCAGATAATGCTAAATCAGCTCTATAATGTATTCAATAATAATTTCTCCATTACACTGCCACCTGCAAATCACTATCGCTCCAGTTGAATTTTAACAACTTACAATTAAGCTGCACTATTAAAAATAACCTAAAGATTTTTCCCCTTAAGCACCTGTGAAGACCTGCTTGTACTCGTTGTTTTATGACTTCTGGGGGCACCCTTACGATGCTTGCAACTATGTTTCCAAATGACGCAGCCAATATCGGTGCGCATTGACGAAGAGGAGCCAAATGTAGCTGAGGGCTGAGTGCAGCTTTCTCTATCACATTTTTGCTGAGTTCATAACATGCTGCGAATACTGCTGATGAAGGTGCCGAAACAGCAAGCGATGCAATGAACCCGGTATATAATCCTCCTACACCCTTTTCTTTGACCAGACCTGCCATGCATTGGCGTAAATTGGAGTAGTTTCCTCTCACTTCTTTGGATGCCTGTGAGGAGAGAAACAACAACCTTTCCTGAGATGGTGACAAAGTACTTCCTGTATACGATAATAATGTTGTGCAACAGCAAATATTATTGTGGATGTATTACTAGAAAATAGTTCTAGGGTGGGCTTGCAAGTGAATGATTTACTAGCATATTGTGCAATAACAGCAGATAAGAAAGCTGAAAGCAGATCATTTGTTGGGACTTCCTTACATAACATGGGCAGGCCGTTTTTCTTTCTGAGATTTCTTTTCAATAATGTTGAGGAAAATCAACAACTTATGCCAGGAGCTGAAGAAATCATTAGTTTAATTGTCTAAGTCAACTAACAGAACAAGGTTTCGTAGTTTAAAAAATCTTCTACCCATTATTACACCTTCCGGCTGACTTCAGAGTCGCGACAAAAGTTAAGGTGGCAAGCTCACTGCTGTAAAACACCGGCCATGCCATCTCCTAATTATAAATTCCATCAACGGTAACTATAATACAACCAACGTCTACAATAAATCACAATGATATTTCCGAAAATGAAGTGCATGCTTCCATTGCATAGGTAGTAAGTACCAAATTCTTTCAATTTCAACTGCTCTTGGCGATAGAGGTGCAACTTTATTCTCCACCTTTAGACGACTATCGAGTACGGTTATGAATAATTCCGCGCATGTCCGTGCTTCCTGATGTATAATGCAAGATATTTCTTTTATCTCCTATTTTGTGTATTATAGAAATGCAAAATAATTCTTGTATCTCCTAATGTGTTGTAGATTGAGGTTAATTCGTGGGTTGAAGTTAAAACTTTGCTGAGATGGAGCCGTAACGCAAAATCCAGCATTTGTCTCATTTAAGTCATTGTGAAAGCAAAAGACTATAACAGTGAGCAAAAAATCACCTGTAACAGAGTCTTGGTTGTGTCAAAAGGCTGTAATATTACTTTAGATAGCACCGAAGCTGTTCCCCCAGCTATGAAGTTGTCTGCCCAGCCCTTGACAAGCCATAATCTTATCCCTTTCAGATGATCCCTGCTGCTAACCAGTGCCACTCTGTTATTTGCCATGATCCCGGAACAAATTTTTATTGGAGTTGCATCCCTGCCATCATTCGTTCCGATTATCAGTGCCATAAACCGTTCCAATACTCTGAAATTTTTACAAATACTCCTCGGCTCGCGTGGCCATCGTGACTTTGATACTCTGTCGATGAAAAAATGCCTTATGAAAGACTGGTAGACAGCTTCAATACATTGGAAGGCTCTCTCGGCAGCTTCGCACTGCTTTCCAGAACAACATGCATCAAAGAAAAACTAGTCTCTATTTGGCAAGTTCAATACTCGCAGGCTAATTATCAATATTACTTTTGCTCGAGATCCAAGGCGTTGAATGTTGAGACTCCAAACCACCAAAACATAAAAAACGATATTCTACTGTGCCAGAAAAAAGAAGAGAGGAACCACCGATCTTCGACTTGACGATCCAGGAAACCTCACGATAGATGCACTTCCAAAAACTGATCACACACACACACACACACAACGCTACATCGTCCGCTCAAGACTTGTCAAATGCTTTCAAATAGCACTGCAATAGACTCTATCATCTATTGCTGCCTTCCATCCAGCAGGCAGGCTCATTTGCTCCACCATGAACCACAGCGCCATTTTCGAAGCTCAAATTTCTGAAAAAACAACACGAAACCGTTGCTCTGCTCCATTGATCATTGATCATTATGAACGAGAGATACTTCCAAAATGCGCACGAAATCGTAAAAGGCACGACGCATTTCGTGAAGAAATGAAAAGAATCATGCGATGGCGATGGCGATGGCGATCGCGATCGAGGAGGATCGTGCAAGCTAAGCATATTACGAGAATGATGCGCATGGCGGCGAAGGAGAAGCGCTCCACGGGATGGGTTCGATTCTCCGCGAGGACACCCGTACATGAGAAAACATATTTTAGTATTTGGCCACGGAAATTAATACGTCTTGTCTTTTTGTCCTTAAATGACATATTATATATATATATATATATATATATATATTAGAGAGTATGTAATGGTGCTGGTAACCCGATCTACTCTCCTACGTCACACCTACAACACTAGGGTGAGTTAAGAACACCTTTACACACTATTTTTCATCTTTTTCCAATGGGCATAATAGTCATTGTTGCCTCTCGACTCCCATGTCCCTATTTTTTGCTCTTCAGGCAGCCTCACGCTCCTAACATTGTTGCCCTCACGTTCCATCGCTACCTAGTGCCTCCCTCTTTGTGTGTTGCTGCTTCTCTCTCTCTCTCTCTCTCTCTCTCTCTCTCTCTCTCTCTCTCTCATTCAGAGAACGAGGTATAGCATCTTCCTCAAGATTGATTTCTCGATATCTATGCAACGTTATTTATTGAAGGCCCTCAACGCTCTCTAATTGATGTATCAGAGAGTCTTTGTTATATTGAAAATTAAGCCCACAGTTTTCTCCTTGGTGAATTATAAATTTTTATTTCATGATTCTTCCTGCATATTTATTGACCATTGATCTAGGGTCAGGTGAAATCAACTTTGGTTCTACGTCTACTCATCTGATACCTGCAGGAATACAAACTTAGACAGCCAATTTATTTGAAGAACGTCTACAATGGGCTTTCGGCTGATCTCCAGAAAAGGGTAACCAATCCTGTCATAGTTTCAAAGTTCAGATGTCAAGTTTAATAACTTGAAGTCATTGAAGACTTGGCCATCTTCAACGACTTCCACAAAACTTGTACTTAGAACAAGTCTGCAAAAATACATTACTTTTTTAACAGTCTGCAGAAATACACTATGTTTTCAAAAGCTTCGGCTTTTTCGCATCGTCTTTTTGAGGGCACCTTCAACTTCTTGCGAAAAATGCGAAGAGAGAGAAAAATCCCGAAGGTCGTCTAAAATAAACGAGCAACATTCCAGCGACGTCTTCGTCCACGTCAACGATGCTGAATTATTGACCGTAAATACTGTGTACAGTTGTCACAAAAGCCATATACTTCCAAGTACAACGGCTTTCCTAATTAGGTGACAAGCATTCAATGTAATTAATACATGGATGAAATCTATAAAGCACAGATTATAGGTTGCTCTGTCCATGAGATGCATTATTTGAGCCTCCCAATTACGCCATCATTTTTTGTTGTAATTGCTATTTGGATTGTGTTCTAATGTAATATAGCGCTTTTATCTGTGTACAACGTAGATGAATGCATGTTGTGAATGAATGCACTTTTATTATTGTTTGATCACGCTTGTTTACTCACTCTCCTCAATTTCTGATCAGACGATGGTCGTCTTTGACGCCTGAGGAACTCGTGATGTCATCCTGCACTTCCATTTACTTCAGAACTATACTTCACATTGAATCTGATTTCAGTAACACCACACACAAACCATCTCTAATCTCTTCGATGGACTGTACTCTTATTTTAGAGTATGAATTAATTTTTAAGATCATGTTGGGCAATTAGAACACTTGAAGCTGTGATTACATTTAGCATAAGTTGTCTATTAGACTGTTTCTGCACCTAACAGCTGATTAGAACGGGAGAGATGTTCCGCAATATGATTTGGAGGAGTTACCAATTCTAGAGCATGATAGATTGTTTTCTACCAAGCATTTTTCATGTGTGTAGAATTGATTTTTTGTAAATCAAAACTCAATATAGGGTTATGAATTTGAAGTAGACTGATTTCACACTTCACTTATTGGATTTGGGCGACTTTAATTGCATTAGGAAGGTCTCATTGGAGACTACAAGATTCTATATCAAGTTTGTAGCATTTGCATATAGAATTTGGATGATTGAATTTTTTTTGCTTTTGTCAAAACCCTAAATTTGTTTGGATCTGCTGATTCTTCAAATAACCTGCACCAAAGCTCTAATACCATGTGAAGAATCATGAATCACTAAGGTTCATATGTCCCTTTAATCTTTGGTTATGAATAATAACACATCTAGCACCATTGACAATGTAGAAATCTAACATCTACTACATATAGAAGATGCAAACTCAATAAGATCTTGATCAAACAATATATGTAAGATAAATTGAAGTTGTTGGGCATACAATAACAATACCATAACAGGTTTCACACGTGTGGATCCAATACACAACATATAATTGCATTCTACACACAAGATTGCAAGATATCAACACTATAGCGCAAAAATGGATATATGAACCCAAAGAGAACTCATGTATAAGCATGAGAGAGAGAGAGTATCTCTTCCCACGCTTGTACACTATTTATAGTAGGTCCATGCCTTAATTGGATGTGCCTCTCCAATCTTATCAACAATAGAAAAGTTCTAGATCTATTTCAAACCCGACTCACATATAGACTAGATTCAATGTACCAAAATTAACCATTTTGAATTGGTCCAGACTCGATCTACTACATTTCCCACACCTTTCAAAAGAAATTCAAATGAACTTACACTAAAATAACTTCATAATGTTTATCTCTAAGTCTAAAATGCGTATTGGCCTAAATTGCCAAATTAGCTAGATCAAACTAGTTGACAATTTCGCACAATCAATGCATGTAGTTCTACATAGAAGACATGTGATGCACATGGAGTATAAATAGAATATTGTTAATGCTTTGGCCAAAGTAAAGGATTGTTGGCACCTAATTAACACAAAGCCAACTTGATGTACTAGATATTGTTGGGTATCTATTAGAGATTATCCACAGATGGTTTTTCAAATCCAATGTCAATATAGTTGCTATGTCTGATTGCAATCTTCAAATTCCAAACCAAAACAAAATGTGCTCACAAGTGTGTGAATAAAAGTGAGACAAAAATCAGTGTGTCTGAGAAAGCAAAGGGTAGAGTTGCAAGGGCATTGCTTTTAGATGTTGATGTTCACGAAATAAGAAGAATGCCTACGGAGAAGAAAGAGTTTTTGTCATTTCAAAGCTATGATAGTAATAAATCAGGGATAGATTACAATGTTACAATTTTGTCCAAGCCATCATGCACGCGTAACCCAACTTTTCCTACCATTGCCACATAGCTATAACGCTTTATTCAACTTGCCTTCAAAAAGGACAATACACTCAAGGGTGTCACTATCAGTTTTGTAGTTAGTGTGACTAGTTTAACACTAAGACATTGAAGAGCGCTGATTTTCAAGCAAAGCATCCCAAAAAATTGTTGTTTTGGCATTATCAATCAAACTTGCTCAAGCTTATCAATAGCAACCAAATGTCTATGTTGCACAAGCACAATAACCACTAGGCCAACAATATCGAGAAGGATCAAGTTTCATATTTTGTAGTAAGAATTACAATTGGGTAGGTGAGTGTTTCTCCTATTATAATTACACACTAACTCGAATATCATGTTCCCAATACAAAGTGTTTACACGATGAGAATAGATTCATTTTTTTGCTTCACTATGTGCTAATATCAAATATGATACACAATCACTAACAAGACGCATTGAAAACGAAAAACTTGCCAGATCTTAATTCCTAGATATAACAACAAGAAACACAAAAGTAACTTTCCTGATAAGAACTTAGAACACCTCCCACAAGATCTAAAACCATCGAATTGCATCTGAATTAGCAGTACATCCGCGTGGGTCCAAGTTAGCATCCACACTGCTTATATGCAGCCAATTTTTTGACTTTCAAACCATTATCAAAGCAGGTCACGGAGTCAAGCCAATCATCCAAAATGCCACAGCTCTTGAAAGGACAAAAAAGCTCTGAAGCTTATAACAATTTACTCCCCAAAAAACTTCAAAGCAATGCGGCATTTGGTTTTTAAGACACCATAATGGAAAATGGCTCCCCATCCCTATCAGATCAGCAATTTATCTTTCACGAACCTACACTGCAATTGGTAATATCCACAACCAAATTCACTGATCTGCCCATCACACTGGCGTATTCTTCTCCTAAATAAGACCTCACGCATAAAAAATCAGCAAACTCCATTATGGAGGGCACGAATTTCTTCCTGTTTCCAATGAGTGTATCTGAAAGCCGATGAGAACAAGAGCAACAAAGACTTGAATGATAACTTACAAAAAGTAAGCAAAACCCAAGGTAAAGGCCAACCAAACTGCCCAATCTAGCCATACAACACAAACAACAGACATCTAGATGTGCAGATATATTGTTAGTGGGGTGCTAGTTCAAAAGATGAGTAACATTACAACACCCAATGGCAAATACATGCAAGCCATTCCATTTTCTTACTTAATTTTTGCGACTTTTCTTGAAAATTTATTCCAGGAAATTAAGATTGTGTATGCACATTACACATATTTGCCTCTGTATTTCGCTCTGGAATCAGGTTTTTCACCATGAAGTTCATTATGTAGCAACCCATTACTGTATGCATTAAGATCAATAGAGTCAACTGAAGGAAAAACCAAGGAGTGAAGATTTCCCCTTTCCTTAGCTTCTTTCAGTAATCTGCAATGATTTTCTTTGAATTCTGTATGCTTTTGTCTAGCAGAACTAGCAACTTCTTCTGTATACTTTGCTGTCTTTTCCATTGTCAATAAACAACGGCTCCATTTGGTACTTAAAATCTGTTCACTGGCTGCTACAAGAGTGAAGCATGGATGCTTAGGATAACAGAGTCCAAGGTAGTCGTTTCTTGCTGCAGGAAAGAAAAAAACCAACCTTCCATTCATCACCAGCAATCTTGCAGCAACATCCAAAAGATCATGTATACACTCTTCCAAAGTATACGGCGCAGTAGAAGGAATGTGTCCTTTTCGCTTATCATCAGGTATAATATATGGGTTTATCACTCCTTTCAGCAACTTTCGACCTCCAGACTTACGGCCTCCTGCTCGAACTCCATAGGGAGGATCACAAATTATTGCATCAAATAACTGCATTGCGTTCGGCAAGAAAGAGAAATTAAGCTCCTTGTACTGAACAGAATGCGTAATGCCCCCAAATACACCAATAGTACTTAAAATTCTGAAAGGATAAAGAAAAAAGCACAAGTGAACAGAATGATGGAAAAAATGGGATTCTGTACAAGAAAGTAGTCACATCACCCGTCCTACCCTACCAACTACATTCAGTTGATTCGTCAGCTCTTAGAGAAGCATGCACGAAACTGAATACTGCTTTAGGATGTGAAATAAGAAAGGCATGATACATAGAAAGTTAAAGCCTAGTGTGGAATGAATTATTCTTTTTTGAAGATTCATGCACACATAGCTTTTGATACCACATTAGAAAAATAAGTACAATGCTTATGCATGCTAAACACACAATAAATGACTGTCATGGTCATATATGCAGACGTAGCCTTTGATATCAAGTCGGAAAACTAAGAGCATTGCTTATGCAAGCTAAAACACACAGATTGAAGTTTGGTCGCCATAACAATGATTGCACAAGTAACATCAAACATGTACTTCAACACACATGATACAAGTGTAATACAACAGCTTTGCTGATCAAGTAACACAAGCACAGCATACCTTAAATGGTCAGAAGGTAGCCACAACTTCGTACTCACCCGTGGAACCTAGGTAATGTAGACTTTCTTATAGCACCATATCTTGGCTCCTCCATACATTCATTACTTCATTAGGTCCTCTACATAGGCTAGAGGGTATCTATGCCCTGGCTTGGAACCTTCTATTACATCCACTTGCATATGAAAGTGATCCTTATTTTGAGAGTTGTCTTAGTTTACCTTTGAACCATAGTTACCAGAACACAAAAACGTTTTCCATACGGCAAAAATGAAAATACTTACAGATTTTTCGAATACGCAAACAGATGGATACACCATGTCATGAGAATTTTCAAATTTCTAAATACACACATTCTGAACAAATTTTGATTACAGATTTCAAGGCTTTTATTAGGATAATGGAATGGAACAGATAAAGTTTAAACTGACTTTCATGATTGGAAACAAAAAAGTGATGATGTTTTGTTCGCAAAGGGTTACTGAACCACATTTGTTGTTTGATGGTGCACTTAGTGCAGCTACCCAATAATATAAATACATAAGAGTAGAACTTTCACAAAACCTTTGATGGCACTCATGTGTATTGACAAAATCTCTCTTTTGGAATGGAAGCAGCTTGTCAACATATCAATTTCTGTAACTGGCATAAAAAGAGGAGTCTACTTGAGGACTTGGTTACTATTTTTTGATTTTGAAGTTTGGGGTGGCAATATTCCTCACTCAAATGGGTTGAAATTGAACGAGTGCAAAAGAGGTTCTTAACATTTCATTTGAGAGTGAAACAAACTACCTCTTCTACATTCTCTCAGCTAGAACTGATCTCCTCAAGGGTGAAGTAGTGGATAGTGCACTGACATATTGAATGGAAATACTGCATAATGAATGGCCAAAAATTCCAGTTATTTGAAGTCCTTTTTGCAAACAGAGTTTTCTATCGCCTATGGGAAGGAACCTTAAAGAGGAAAATGCAATATTATAGAGACTGGTTCAATCCAACGGCTGGAGTGTCCACTCAAAGACATACTTTGGCTGACATATCATATATCAATGAAAAAAGAAGGCCATTTCAAGGATGTGTGCAAATTCACACATGGCATTGTTATAGTCACAATTCTTGTGGCAATCAGCAAGAGCAGTAACCATTAAAGAGATGGCAAGAGCATTGATGGAGAAGAAGGGAAGAGCAACAATGATGAATCAACTGAGAAGAGGTCGATTGAGGAAATGGCAAGGAGCGGCGATTAACATCGAAGGGCAAGAGCATATTGAATAATAATGCCTATTCTAACCCTAATGGCTAGTAAGAGTTAGTTAATGCCATTTGTGCGATTGTAGTGGTGGTAATCTATTATAATTGAAATTTGTGTTCCTGGGCAGCGTGAGCCCTGCCCGAGACCCTTTTTTTTTAAATTTGCCTTCATGTTTTTTTCGGGCAGCAGTCTCACTGCCCCACGGGCAGCCTGACCCTGCCCAGAAAAAAAACTCCCCATTTTTCAAATTTTTAACCCTCCCCTTTGCCCACCTGCCCAAAACCCTGCCCTGCCCGCCCAAAATGCCTGCCCGCCCGCACACTTGCGGGCTCACATCGGTAGTTTACTATAAAAAATTTGTTCCCCCTTTCGTAACTTAACTAAGTTTAGTGCAAGTAAGCCCAAGTGGCCAAGTAGCTCAAGCTCACGAAGACATCTCATACTTTCCCATGCATGTATCTAAGAAGCTTCACTATAGGCGGTCAGATGAAGAGGTTAAAAACCTCCCATGTAATTGATGTTTCCTACAAGCTTTCATAGCTAGTTTCTCTTACTTTCATGGTGTGTCTTCTATAGTGACTAAGATCTCAAATAGCTACGACTTGAATTGTGTCCTAGTATCAGAGTAGGTTATATGACCTACGATCCCCTAAAAGAGAGGAACAATTTGGGTCAGATTCTACCGAAGCCTTTAGATCTTCACTAAGCACCTCAATCTTGTAGAAGGGCACACTTTCTGTGTAGGGATCTAATCAGGGTGCAATTAGCACTAATGGAGAGCAAACGTCATAGGCAAGAGAGCCATGCAAAAGGTTTTAGATTTTGACCAAAGGTTCTAGAAACTTCTTAGAGCAGTTCGCCTTGTAGGAGGGCAGGCACACATTCTACTTGAAGATCTTTGTCGGGTGTCAATTGGGTCTTGTGCAAGGGCTAGCACTACGACACAATGTGGCAAGATCAAAGAAAGAAGCAGCTGGGTATTCATCAAGTGGCATGATACCCTAGTTGGATTCAAAACCCTAGTTGGAAGCACCTCAATTCTAGAGTACTTTCCATATTTACTTCCGTTTTTCTCTAAAATAAGCAAGGCTAGCCTCAGTGTACGTCTCTTGAGTGAATCAAGTAGGCTTCATGGTACAAACTACAAGATTTGGAAGTTCAAAATGCAAAACATTCTTATGGAAAAAGAACGTTGGGACAAGAGTCGGCTCCTCAGTAAGAGACTAAATTGGAGTACATCAAAAGTGGGCAAAAAGCACACAAAGTAATCAACTTTTCTATCAAAGATAGCATCATTCCACACATATGTGATCTTAACACCTTGATCTTGGCATTTGATTGCTTATCCACTAAGGCCTTGAAGTCTTTGAAAGACTCAAATGCCCATGACAGCTCTTTGATGGTGTAGATCCACCTTCTCCTTGAATATTTGTCAATGAATGTCAAGAAGTAAAATGCCCCATCGATTGATATCATCTTCATTGGCCCACACAAATCTAAGTGCACTAGTTCAAGCACTCCTTTGGCTCTCTTGTTGCCCACTTCATATCAAACTTTTCTCGATGTGATTTGCCTAGTATGCATCCCTTGCAAATAGGCTCCTCCTTATCATCCATACTATGTAGACTTGTCACCATCTTCAACTTGCAAAGCAATCTCAAATTCATGTGATCTAAGAGTCTATGCCACAAATCACTTTGAGAAGATGTGGTTGTTACTGATCCACCTAGAAACCACGGCATTCAGCTTGTACAAAACCATATCAATCACTTTGAAGCCCTGTTTTACATCTTTCATTTGACAGTTCTATTTGCTAAATTCAACCTTTAGCATGTGGTCAGTCATCATTTCAATTGAAAGCAAACGTTTTTGCAAGATCAAGAAATTGTATACGCACAGTGCCAATGCCTTGAATTTGGCATTCATCTCCATTTGCTTGAGCAACCTTGTGACCATCATCTGTCAACTTTAGATCTTTGAACCAAGACTTATTGCTCATCATGTGTCTTGTCACTCCCAAGTCTACAAACCAATGCTCATTATTGACAAAGTCTTGTGATGCCAATGCGGTCACAAATGTTGTACTAGGATCGGCATTGTCGCTATCAACATTGTCCTCGAAAAGATTAGTGAGTTGCTTCACTTTTCTCTTTTTAATGTCCGCCTTCTTCTTGCGACAATCTCTCGCCCAGTGGCCTAGCTTCTGACAATAGAAGCATTTGCCCTTTTTCTTCCTTCCTGACAATCATCCTTGATTGTCTTCATCAGCATTCAACTTCCTTTGTTGTTTCTTAGGTTTGTGTTTCCCCTTGGTCAACGTCACTTGATCTTCTGATGGTGGTTGACGTGACTTTAGTGCCTCGCGGCTTTGTTCCTCCTGCAGCACAATACCATGAAGATCTTCGAAGGCGGGTAACCTCTCCCTCAACACAATGCCACTTGCGAACATCTGAAAGTTTTTCGACAATTCACTCACTCTCAATTCCTTGATCCGTGTATAAAATGAACTTGCATTTTCATTTTCCTCCATGAGAATATAGTTCGATTTTGTCCTCAAGGACATCATCCGAGGACATCTTCCGGGATGGGTTTGCCATCTGATACTGCGTCCTAAGTGTTTTCCAAGCACCTCTAGTTTTCACGGCTTTGCTAATGCGCAATGACATGGGCTTTGACCAACAAGTTGATCAAGGATAGGCCTTTTGCGCCCTTTTCTCATACGAGCACATATCGGCTGGCATCGTCGCTAGCCTCTGTTCCACACTAGTAACATATTCCAAAGCTTCCTCTCCATGAGTATGCTCTTCATTTTAATTTGGGTCAATTTAGTTAAGCATAGCCTCTGATATGGGCAAAACACCCAAAAAGCCTTGAAACCTTGTTTTTTGAACTATAACTTCAAATTGAAGTTAAGTGCCCTTCAAAGTGACTTCCACCAATTCGACCCCTTCAGCAGATTTCTTGGTGAAGTTTTCTAATTAAGTTTCTTCAAAATTGAACTTCAATTCTTCAAGCACCCATTCAAGCACATCTCCACCATAGCTCTACATCCAACGGCCCATAACAAACCAATTTGAACCATTGATTCTGATGGACCTCGATCGAATGGTTAGAAAAGTTTTGGCACGCTGAAAGGCTCCCCTTCAAGACGCTGGCCACTTCGGGCCGCTAGGTTACTACCCGAATCTCTCTCTCTCTCTCTCTCTCTCTCTCTCTCTCTCTCTCGCCATGGCTCCTCCCCGTGCCATCCATGTTCGTAGCAGATCCCGTTCCTCACCTGTCTCCACCTCCATCGCTGCAGACCTGCCCCCTGCTGCCGCCTCTCCTACATCCTTCCTCCTTGCTGCAGCTACTCCGCCCCCTGCTGCCACCCTCCCTACCTCCACCTCCGCTGCAGATACACCCCCCCCCCCCCCCCCCCTGCTACCATCTCCCCCACCCCCGCTCTCCCAGCTGCAGATATCCCGCCCCCTGTTGCCACCTCCCCCATCTCCGCTCCCCCTGCTGTAGTCGCGTCGTCCCCTGCTGCCACCCTCGTTGCAGCAGTACCGCCCCTTGCTGCCACCCTCGTTGGAGATATACCCCCCCGGCTGCCACCCTTGTTGTAGATGCACCCCTCCCTACTGTCATCTCCCTTACATTCCCCTCCCCCGATGCAGGTGTGCTGCCCCCTGCTACCACACTTGCTGATTGCATCCCCCCCCTGCTCATTGGGCCCGATGTTGGCACCACGGTTGGCATCACCTCAACCCTATATGCAGCCTTGCCCATCCCTCCTTCAAAATCTGCTCCTCCAGTTTCCGATCCCATTCTTCCTACCCCGACCATTGCTAGCCCACAACCCACAGCTAGCATCCCATATACACCCTCCAAATCAACCAAATTGTTCTCTTCTTGGCAGATTGATCAAATCCGGGCAGATTTCCAAACTTTGCGGCAGGAAATCTCGCAGCTGAAAGGAACAGTTACATCTTTGGTTCACAAGAAGAACATATTGCAATCCAAAGTTGCATCACTCGAACAATCCATCGGGAGTAAATAGGCTGCGGCTTCGGCGTCTACCAGCAATATGATACGGGAACTAGAGACAAAAATTGAAAAGCAGCAAGAAGAGGCCCTTTCTTGGGCATCAGTTTTGAAAAAAGGCACTAAACCAAGCGCTCCCATCTCTTAGGTTATCTCAGCCACCATCTCGGAAGAGAAATCACGAGACCAAAAAGCGCACAACATTAGAGTTCGTGGGATCCCGGATACACAGGATGCCTTGGCCAAAGCCAAACGCTTTCTCGACACCACTCTCGGGCACAGGACAGATGGGCTAGATACCGCATGGAGGACCACTAGAGATGCAGCCACACTCATTATCCCTTTCACTTCTCTAGAGAGTCAACGAGATGCTCTGCGATGCGCTAAGCTACGTGGCACCACTATCTATATGGACGACGACCTCACATATATCCAGGTGGAGGAGAGGCGTAAGGCCTTTCAGATAGCCCGTGAGTCAGGCAGACGAGTCATCTACCGCGACGGACGAGTGGGCTTTCTTGATAGCGCTCCTAGCAGCTCCCAGTGCTAGGTATTTGGGGTCCCCGGGTTACGTGGCCCCATCCACACCATCTCCGGATTGGAGTATGGAACTGCGATGGTATACACTCATCCTCCATAGTTGGCGACCTGAATGACTTCATCACTGGCAAAGATTTACTGTTTTTTATGGAGACCTACGAGAGTCAGGAGAGAGGCTTACCTATTTTTCCAGGATACAAATGGGATTCCGTATTCAGGCTCGAGACTAGATCAACTAGTGGCCGTGGATCCAGAGGGGTTGCATGCCTTTATAGAGAGTCTCTTTGCCAGAGCATCGAGCTCATCAGGCACGATGAGCATGCATGTTATATCTGGATTCGTATTGTTGGACAAAATATTGGGTTGGACAGGGACCTCTTTGTGGCGGCATGTTACTTTCCTCCAGAGTCTTCATCCTTTGCAGAGGGCATAGGCTCACCATACCTTGATTTGTCACCTGATATTATCAGATTTGCAAAGCGAGGGCATATTTTCCTCACTGGGGATTTTAATGCCCAAACCTCCTCGCGACAGTCGGAGTTTTATGACATCACCAACCAGCTCCGCGTTCATGCCCTCGACAGCAACCTGTCGTGGTTCTCACAGGCATCCCATTTCCTCCTTGATTAATTTGGCATCTCCATTACAGAGCTCCCCTCAAGTACTCATCTAAATATCAGACGCTTTTTATATCGGACATATCTCGACCGTACTTAGAGGCGACAACTTGGGGTCAAACCCGCCTATTACTGGACTCATTTCATTGAGCTTGACATAGCAGGGTTCCCAGTTTTGCCACACTATTTGGACTCAGGTTTATCACACGGCCTTAGATTTACACTGGGACAGCTCCGCGTATCGTCACATCAGTTGGCCATTGAGACTGGGAGATCCTAGGGTACCCCGAGAGAAGAGCGGATTTGTCAATTATGTTCCTTGGATGAGGTGGAGTCAGAGGAGCACTTTATCTTTAGGTGCCCGGTATATTACGAGATCAGAGGGAGATACCACTGTCTGTTCCGTGACACGCCTGTCACCCTACGATCCCTCCTAGCCTATGAAGACTCCCGTTGCGCCGCACTCATGATACGAGAGATGTTTATTCTGAGATAGGACCTGTGTCAAATACGGAGTCATGTTTCTCAACCTCAGATCACTTCTTTCTTCTCCAGGAGGAGCCGAGACCTAGCATTTGATGCTGATGAGGTTGATGACGACTTACATGCCCACCGGGATCAGAGACAGTGTCCCACTCATACTCATATTGCTGCACGAGCTACACGACCAATCATGAGGAGACCTCATCCTCTTAGACGACGTCATCGACCACCAGTGGTTTCTCATGCTGCAGCCCGTATTACATCCTTTTATAGCATCAGCGTGACAGGATTGGATGATAGTGCATATTCATGACATTTAGCAGTATATATGCTCCCACATGCTTCATATATCATCGCATCTTTTTCAATTTCCATTTCAGTTCATAGCAGTTAGATTTGTTAATTCTGTTACAGTTTTGGAGACGTTTCATACGCTGCTACGGTTACCACATACTTGACATGTACATTTACTAGTCTTATATGCCTTTTGGCATGGAAAAGACATTAATAAAACTTTCTTTCTTTCTTTCTCTCTCTCTCTCTCTCTCTCTCTCTCTCTCTCTCTCTCTCTCTCTCTCTCTCTCTCTCTCAACCTTTCAGCTATGGCTAATCCAGAAAAAAAACTTTGGTCTCCTCATGTGCCCACAACTGTCAATGGCTCCCGGCAATCTCAGTCGTTGTACCTTGGCGCCCCCCTGCAGCAATTCACTTCACAAAAAATGGTTCTGTGTGGAGATAAATCCAGCAATTTATCACCGAAAACCCAAGCTCAGGGGTTTTACAGCTTTCTTGGATAGGCAACCAACCTTAGTGGTATTCCTTGCAGATGCCTACTCCTCTGAGGTCACACTGCTACCATCTTGGTGCTGGAGCTAACAGTATGTAAATTGGTGCAATAACGAGTGCAAACAGTCCATTTTCGTGGGGAAAGCTATGCTAGCTTAAAAATTTTGAAAATTTCACAGTTTTCACCAAAAGCCTTTGAATTCCCCTAGCACTGTGCTTTAGGATTCCCCAGAACTGATTAGATAGCCTACTTGACCAACCATAGACGGTTCTTAAATTCTCCCAGAATTCGGCTTTTGATTAATGTAAAACTACACCTAACCAACGCTCTGATAACATGTCACCGATCGATCCTACAGTTTACGCTACCAATCCAACAGACTAACCAACAATCTGATTCACAATAGCCAAAAGAGAAAGCACACCACACCCCAATCAACACACGTGTGAACTGAAAGAGAGAGAGAAAGTACATATAGAACATTCACAATTATGGGGGTTCCGCTGCATGGCCAAACGGACCCCGTTATGGGACGCATGTCTTGACTCAGTAACTATATGTTCCTTAGAATCGGCACTCATACACACTACATGAACGAAATAAAGCTGAAAAAATTGCTAAAACTGGAAATATAGGTTCAGTGTCTAAATAAACAAGACACCTATATGTAACACACACTTCAAGTCTAGTCCAAATTCCTTGTCACTTACACCAACGCTTCCTCAATCCCCTCCAAATGCCATATATGTTAACCACACTCCGGATGACCGAAGCACCCATGGTATGACAAAGAATGTTGTCACCTCCCTCACTCTTTGGTTCATGCATGTCATCATGCACCTTCTCAGCTCTACAAGCTCTCAAGTAAGCAATCATAAAAAGAAAGCCTATGAAGCGAAAGAAGGAAAGAGACTCATCAATCTTCTTCTTATTTCCACTTTGGGTGCTTTCTAACATGAAATCATCCCTCGTGCTCCACCTCCTATCTTGATTGATCTTTGGACTTGGACGGAGTATGCCACAATGTTTCATGAACAGGTTCGAATCGGCCAATTTGAACATTTTTTCACTTGAAAAAAAATTTAAACGGTGACCAATTCGAACAGATTTCCAATTCGAATCGGCCCGATCCGAACCGTGATTCCTTGTTCGCTGATTCGTGAAACATTGGTAATTGTACACACAAACAAACCCATTACCATCTCACCTCACCCCACCACCTGTACCCTTTTCACCCCTCAAAAGGTGAAAGATGTCATTTCCAAGTTGAATACCCATCATGCTCGTGATATTGATGATCTGGACAATGAGATTCTAATTTACATTGTAATGTCCTTTTCCATTCCTTTCTTCCCTGTTTAATCATGCAGTTATCCACGGTCTTTCTTCTCGATGCACGACATCCATAAGGGGGATGATTCCATGAGACAAACAACTAGCACACTGTCATGATTGGTCCCATTATGGCCATATTATTTGGTTCCATCCTTGAGTTTGCAATGAGTACTGAAGCTAGGACCAGAGACACATACATGCCTTGAGACAAGTAAGTTTAAAGGCCAAGTTCTCCACTTCCGAACACGTATTTACTCTAAGATCTATCACAGAAGTGTGATTGTGTATTGCTGCTTTGTAAATTTCAGAAAAGGTTTGGTTTTGTTCTTAGGCATTTGCTAATCCAAAAGTTATATCAGCTTGATTTCCACTCGAATACTAGCATTGTGGTCATGGCACTTTATGAGCGAGTGGTTGGACATTTCAAATTTGATGAGGGTATCTCACCATAGGTGGACACCACCATGTGAGTGAAGCAGGGCTGCTCACTCTCCCCTACACTGGGACTCTACATTGATGAACTAAGCGCACTATTGAGTCAGATGGAGCCGAGGGTCGCAGGCTAGGTGACCTTTTGATTTACATTTTTTTTGTATGCAGATAATGTTGTTCTCATATCTAGCACTAGAGAGGGGTTAAAGTAGCACCTGGACACACTTCACACCTTTTGTACATGATGGGGATTGACAGTGAACAATAAAAAGACCCAGGGGAGGCTATGGCCTTAACCACTTCCAGGGCTTTGTCTAATCATGAGCTATTGCGGGAGGGTCAACCTCTTGAAGTGGCTTCATCATACACCTATCTGGAAGTACTTTACAAGACCTATCTTCAACATGAGACACAAAGCTATGGCCAGGCTTGGGAAGTACACACTTCCCTAGTTCATCTAGAGCAATTTCGTTTCAGGAGAAATACCACACCAGATTATCCTAGCTGCATTCACAGTTGTTCCACGTCATGCGAGATCTTGAATCCTTCTACAGCTTTGAGAAAGAAATACTCAAGAGTGGCACTTTTGTCATTGAGGTTGACTATCTCATGGGGTCTTTAGCCTTCATTCCATAAATCTTCGACTTGCCCGTGAAACTCGAAACTGCCCCATAAGTCTAACCCCATGGGAAAGTCTCGAGTCTAGATATCGAGGTAGAACTGGGCATTCTACTGTGTCCAATTCCAAGGACCGAGATCTGTAGAACTTTGGCTTCACCCCTAAGTTGCCATACCATGTCCTCTGAATTTTGAAGTTGTGAACAATATAAGTAGTGATGGATGTATTGATGGGTGCCCTCTAGATGCTGGGATATAGACATATGAAGAGATCCCAATGGTCGTGCTGCTTGAAAATACCAACCTGAGATACCAAGAAAGGTGCCCTTGACTATTTCGTACCCTCGTGGCTCTCCTAGATGCCAAAAGGGAAAGAGAGGGAAGAGAAGAGGAGAGGAGATAAAACTTTATTGACAAACCTCATGTATGATCATAGTTACAGGAAGCGTGCAAAGCAAATTTGAAAGGGAGGGGGGTGAGGGGACATCTGCAAATGCTGCCCTAAAACACCTTGACATTTTTTTTTTTTTTGTTTTTGCTTAGAACTTTGTATAAGGACTTGTAGAAACAAAATACATCTTACATGCTACATTATACATAGTACAAGGTAGAAAATCACCTCACGAGTCACAACTTACTAAATTCTAATGAACTCTACAACTATTAGTGATTATCATTGGATTATAGGCTACACCATTCGGTTATAGGCTACACAAACTGGAAAATGCTCAAGTATGTACTCATTTTTCACATTGGAATAGACTCAAAAATTTGTAATCTTGACATAAAACCACCAGTGAACACGTTTGCAAGTTTGCAAACACCAGCAAACACTGCTAACTATGTGTACTATAGAGTGAACGATAGATCTATGACTACGCTGATTTGATTACTCTAAGCTACTCTTCTAATTCAAGTGAAGCTCAAGGCTGTAGGACTGCAAACCTAACTCTGACCTGATTTCTCCATGACTCCTTTTTAGAGCCTATTTATATGTTGCTTCAAGGGTACAAGTGATATTACTAAGTTGCGAGATGCTATGGTCCAAGCTCACAAATGATAGCTCCTAAACTGCAGGTCTCCAGGGCTCAAATAACAGTCTAACGATCTAATAACTTTGCTACAAGTGATGCTTTCAGACTTGCAGAATGTGGAAATGGATAGATTAGTGCATATGACACTGCAAAACAGCCCACAATGCTAGCCATGTTGTACTGGACTGACTCAAAAATGATCTGACCAAACTATTCCATAAGCTTACACTGATTTCTAAGCGCTAAGCAATCATCCTTTAGCTTACTCAAAAAGGACAAAGCAAAAACAATCTTGGGACTACCACTCAATCAAAAATCAAAACATACTGAGCTCAAAAATCGTAAGGCGTGTTGCTACTTATCTTTAGCTATTCTATCCTAAATACTAACACAGCCTAGTAAGATAGTATCTACAAAAAGTGACAGCATAGAACCTCATTCAAGCCAGAGCGCCAAGGTGGAGAGTTATTGTCTGCACGAATCAGCCCCACTGGTGCACATAGATTGTACTGCAAACAGAAACCATCCGAAATATGAAAAGAGGGTCATTCTGCCAGAGAAACATGCACTGAAAACTGGAATGGCAAAGGAACAAGATTTTACAGAAAATACCAACTGTACATAATTAGGTTTCAAGAGCAGTCGAGCCAATGATGCCTACGAGCATCCAGTTAAGACCTTACTATAGTTCAGTAGATAAGTGAACAAGTTGACATGACCATTGCACCAGTCTCCAGCAAAACAGTCAACCAGATGACAACAGCAGATATTCTTCGTGAGCATGCACTGAAGGTTAAAATTTAATAGTTCAAATCCGATTTGAGGTTGTCAATGGCCACATTCAGATGATTCGCTTAAGAGTTCCATCAAGTTACCCGGTGTAATTGAAGAGTCAACATGGCTTGTGAAAATTTCCTTGAAAAATGGGGTTCAGGCTATCAAATTTGCTTGTGAGAAAGGCTTCTGTGTTCAGAACAGCTGAGCAACCTCCTGATGTGTCCCAGGGGTAGAACTTTTTTCTTTCATGTTCATTTGTCAAAATTAACCACAGCTATCAGGATTCAGGTTCCATCACAAAAAACAACTCGCAAGCTACTTCATGTTCAAAAAAAAACAACTCGCAAGCTACTTCATGTTCTAAACACATTCTTGAAAACTTGAGATGTGTAAGGAAGCAATCACGAGGTTCAGCATTTGAAAATAATGAAAACAATAAACGTTTTAAAATGTTATGCAGCTAAGGCTGAATAAGCATGGATAAGAATGAATAAGCCACCATATGTGTTCCAACTTCCATGTAAAAAAATATTCTCAAAAAAAATATTTGATTATCTCAACTTTCACAATATCATTCCGGGAAGAAAAAAATCAATACATACCAAATGATGTACTCATCTTTTTTGTACACTATGGAACTATTGTGTATATTCATGACATAATGCATGATTGCAACATGTAAATATACTGCATGTTGATACTATGCCACAATTTATAACAAATCTAAGAACATAATCAGCAAATGACACTGATTCGTAAGCATTGTGGTTCCATGGAATTGGGAACTTCAACTTCGACCATTCCAAATGAAATGCAGAGAATACAAGGCACTCCAAACAGAGAGTGTGTTTGAAACATTCTTATTGGACCCACAAATTTCCATAATAGCTTTTTCCATATATGTCTCAAACATTCCATGAATTTCATAGTTACAGCGAATCGCAATTCGCTGGGTTCGTGATTCACGAATCACGATTCTGAAAACCGCGATTCAGAACCCAGAATCGTGAAAAAAAAGAAATTGGAAAAATAGCTTATGGCTGAAACTTTTTCAGGGGAGCAATGGTCAAACCAGCGTTTTGCCTCCCAAAAGTGCAGTAGATAGGGCACAAACAGATCTTCTTTTCAGTAGCTATTTGGCTGTTATTTGCTTTGGTTCTCAGTAAATGTTAATGCTACAGTTTGGGCTATCAACTCTATGGATGATGATCACTCTTGCAATCATTTCACTGGAGATGTGAGTGCAATGTGCATACAGTTGGGGGGCTGGGGCATAAATATTGGGCCCTTTTAGGCATGCATTTGGAAACCCATTTTTATCTACGGGGGGGGTGCAGGGGGGGCAGCGCCCCCCCTACTACTGTCGCCAGGGGGGGAATAGGGAGGGGGGTCTGGCGACAGCCACCAAGGCCCCCCCTGGCGGGGGGTCCAGGGGGGGGCAACGCCCCCCGAAGCAAAAAAGCGAGGTACAATTGCTCTACAGTTCTCTATCTCTGTCCCAGTGGAACCATCTGTGATCGTAATGAACAGGCTAGAGGTTAGTTCCAGAACAAACTGGGTCGGAACGTTTTTTTAAAGGGAAAAAAAAAACCAGGTTTCAAAGTGCCACCTGCTGGCCGTGATCTTCTTTCTTCGCGATCTTCCTTCTTAATAATATATTGAGGGACGCTTTATAATGCATTGAGGGACGCTACAGATCAAAAATCTATTTAAAATCATTGCTTTGAAATTGATGATGTAAATTTTAACAAAGAAATCGATTTTAACAAACACCTTGATCCTAGAATCGCTATCTTCTCTGACTGCCGCTCACGTTAATCCTAGAATCGCTATCTGTCACGTTACATATATCCGAGCTATAATCATTGTCTGAGCCACGCTATATATCTTGATTCTGTTCCTTAATCTCCATTGCTTTGTTAAAAACCATGTTATCTATATCCGAGCCAGAATTGTTGTCTGAGCCACGCTATATTTGAGATGGTCTCTGTAAGCTTGGAGGGATCGTTCCGAAGAGCCTCAAAATCATGGATGACAAAGCCACTACTCACAAAAGCCTTTATCATGGAAGAAATTTTGCAACCAAGATAACCCATAGAAGCATAATGCATATAACTGCGATCAACTATAGAACCAGAACTCAATCCCAAATGGAAGCCAAATGTGGAGAAGCTTAGTTCCCGTTCTGTCTATTAACTCTTAGGATGTGGTTTTTTTTTCTTTGTGAAAAAAAACGTATTTTTTTTAATTTTTTGTGGAGTCCCGTTCTGGCTGGGTAGTCATTCTCACCTAGAGAATGAAGAGTTCTCCCACATGGCTAGGCCAAGACAATATCTTGCCTTAAACTATAGGTATGCGAAAATACTAGGTTGTGGCGATATGGGACATCCTAGCTGGGTAGAGGCCTAAGGCAATTTTTTCTATTCTTCTATTATAGCAAAAACAAGTGCTATTTTAGAATTTAAATCAACAATCAATCTTGAATCCAACTCCTGAGTCCCACCTATTATCATGATTCATATATATGTAACTCTCAAGCTATGCTGAAGTTAATCCATAGGTTACTTTGACCCAAAAGGTCGAGATTTGTGTAACCATGGGTATTTAGTTATTTAGGCCATCTTAAGTTTGTCTTAAGTTCAGTTGGACCCAATTTTGGTCATGTACTGACTCGTGGGTCCTTCGGGGTCTAATTTTGTTTAGGGGCCCTATCTTGACTTTTGGGGGTGCCCTACATTTAGTAAGTGGTTAAACTTAGGGTTTGGTGGCATTTGGTCACATCCAAGTAGAATACTTAGATGCTCATTGTGTATTCCATTTTATACAGTTTGGCTCTCCATTGCTCTTGTTGTTGTTTTCTCTCTCTCTCTCTCTTAGAGTCGGGCGCCCAGCCTCTTCTCTCTTGTTTCTTGTGGAGATTGATTGATAACTAGATCTTGGTGACTTGTCTCTTGCTTTCCTACATGGTATCAGAGCTACCGGATCTGCAACAAGCTTGTTTGTTGGCGCCCTACCAGAAGAGGAGCTTCTCTGCTTTTTGTTGTGAAATTTCAGCATCTTGCTGATCTTTTCAAGTGGAGTTTGGATCAGCTTTTTTGTCTCTTTTCAGGTTGAAGGAGGGCGGCCATCAGAGATTTTGGAGGAGCAATTTTTGGCACCCAGAAATCAGAATCTCAAATCTGATTTTTATGCAACTAGTTTTTAGCAAGTTTTGTTCGGAGGAGGGCGCCCAAAAATCTGCAAATGATTTTCGGTCGTGGTGTCTCCTTATCTTGCTGTTTTTGTTTTCAGGTTTGCATTTGTGTAGGAGGGCGCCCAAAATTCAGCAAACCCTATTCAGGGTTAGGTCAACTTGTGGCTGGAAATTTGCAGATTCTCAGCAAGTAGTAGGGTGCTTTCAACAGCCCTATTGGAGTGTGTGTTGATCACACTATTTGGCTTCCTAATTGGGTTTCGGTGTAGGCTTCAATCGAAGCTAACCTAATTTTCAAGCTGGTTTTTTTATGCAGAAAGATAGCCATCTATCCATTACCTTCTGGGCACTTTGGTTGCAGATTGAAAGATATCTTGTGCTCCTACTTTCAGCTCTTTGTTTGCTGCAAATTTTTGAGTAGATTTGGTTGTGGAAAGGCTCTCTTTCCTATCTACTACAAGCTGAAATTTTGTTGGAGGTAATGGCTAAAGAATCGGAAGCTATCGGTTGTTTGTTTAGTGAAGATCGGTTGGATGGCACAAACTACTCCTTGTGGAGTTACAGGATGAAGAATCTTCTCATAGCGAAAGGGCTGTGGGATTTGGTCAATGGTGATGAGGAAAGACCTCCGTCTTTGGCACCTCCTACACCTCGTGGATCATCATCATCTTCTCCATCTTCGGAACAACAAAAGAAGTGGGATAGAAGGGATGCACAAGCACATTCTATGGTTGCTCTTGCTGTGAAAAGATCTATCTTACCTCATATTAGGTCTTGTAAGACATCTAAAAGTGCGTGGGATACACTTTATACTATGTATAGAGTCAAAAATCCAGCAAGAGTGGTGTATCTCAGAAATCAGCTTTCTTTGTTGAAGATGCAAGAAGGGGATCAAGTGACCAATCACTTGACGAAGATCAAGGATCTTCGTGAGAAGCTTCTCAATATTGATGAGATAATTGAGGATGCTCAATTTGTTTCCATTACTCTCAACTCATTACCTTCATCTTATCTTCCATTTGTTTCATCTTTGAGTATCTCTCTTACGGGACAGCAACTCTCCTTTGATGAACTTGTTGGGCTGCTTCTTCAAGAGGAGCAAACGAGGCAAAACTTTGCGGGTGACACTCAACAAGATCAAGCTTTCTTCACGAAAGGCAAGGGCAAAGGCAAGTCAAAAGGAAAGGGGAAGCCTCCTTCCAAGGATGAGCAAAAGCCCGTTGGAGGTCAAGATGTCAACACTCAAAAGAAGAAAGGGAAGTGCCATTATTGCAAAAGGTATGGGCACTTCATCAAGGATTGTAAGAAGAAGCTTGCGAAAGAGGAGAGTAAAGGAATTGATACTAGTGCTTTACTTGCTACTTTGGAGCAAGAGCTTGAAGCTAGTGGTGATCTCTTCAACCAAGACTATGCTTTTGTGTCTAATATTGCTTCTACTAGTACTACTACATCTATGAGGAATTCAGATTCTGTTTTGCAAGTTGCTGATTTTCAGCCCATTGAATGGGTGTTTGATAGTGGTGCTACTTGTCATATGACTTCTTGCAAAGAAGCATTTACTAAATTAGTAAAAGTGCAAAATGGAAGTAAGGTACAGTGTGCGGATGATGCATCTTATTCTATTCATGGAATTGGAATTGTAGCCATCATTTTGCCTAATGGTGAAGAAAAGTACATTAAGAATGTGCTTTATGTTCCGGGAATCAAGAAGAATCTTCTTTCGGTTTCAACTATGTTGAAGCAAGGACTAGTTGTTGAGTTCAAAGAAGATAAGTGTCTTGTCAAGGATCCTAAAAGATCACACTTTATTATTGTTTCGGGAACGATGCATGCTGGCTTATTCATTATGGATACCTATGAGCGACGAATTCCCTCTACATGTCTTGTTGCTTCTACATCACAATCATTGGAGTTGGCTGAATGGTGGCACGCAAGGTTTGGGCATCTCAACTTTGCAAGTTTGAAGAAGCTGAAGACATTTAATATGGTAGAAGACATTCCTACTATTGAGCAGCCGAAAGGGCATGTATGCGAGAGGTGCATACTTGGAAAGTTTCAAAGGAAAACTTTTCCAATTGATGGACCTATAAGGGTTCTTGATAAATTTGATTTGGTTCATAGTGATGTTTGTGGTCCAATGAGGACCGAATCCATTGGAAAGTGCAACTATTTTGTGACTTATTGATGACTTTTCCCGTTTTACACGGATCTATCCTATGAAGGCTAAATCGGAAGTTTTTCAACGTTTCAAAGATTTTCTAGCAATGGTGGAAAATCAATTTGGGCATTCTTTGAAGACCCTACGCACCGATTGAGGAGGGGAATACATTAAGAAGACGTTCGGTGCATTTCTTCAAAAAAAGGAATTCTACATCAAATGACAACTCCCTATATGCCTCAGCAAAATGGTGTTGCCGAGCGAAAGAATCACACACTCATGGAGATGGCTCGTTGCATGCTCAAAGCAAAGGGGCTGCCTCACAAGTTTTGGGCTGAAGCGGTTATAACGGCAGCATACATAAGCAATCGTTGTCCTACTAAAGCATTGAAAGTATTAACTCCTTATGAAGTTTGGTATGGAAAGAAGCCTACAATCTCTCACTTTCGCATTTTTGATTGTACGGCTTATGCTTTTGTTCTGGATAAACTTCGTACAAAGCTTGAAGATAAAGGAGTTAAATGCATTTTTGTTGGCTATAGTAGTGAAAGCAAAGGCTATAGGCTGTTCAATTTGAGCACTAATAAGATTATTGTTAGTCGTGATGTGCATTTTGATGAAAAGAATTCATTGGATGTGGCCCCAACTCATATCTTGAAGGGGGACAGCCCACATAGTGTGAATGTTGAAGTTTTTCCAGATTTGGTACCATCTTCTATTGTTGGAGATAAGGGGCAGCAATCAACCAGTTTTGACCTGCCCAACACCTCATCAAGTTTAGAGCCTAATGTTCATCAAGAACCGCCCGTTGTTGCTCAAAATCAGCCTGCAGGAACTGTTGGACAGCAAGGACCAGTTTTGGAAGATCTTGGACAGCCAAGTGCGGTGTCGGAAGAACTTGGACAGCAGGTTGAAAGAAGAGACATGGCTGTTGGACAGCCCAAAACAGTCCCATGGTGGCTGTTGTCGACTTTGCGGGACAGCAAAGTAAGTTCAGTTTATGATGGAAAGACATGTGCCTCTACAAAATCAGTGGACTATGCTGATTTTTCAGATTTTGCTCTTACATCTCATGGAGATGTTGCAGAAGAACCTGTTTTCTATGAGCAGGCCAAGGGAGTAAAATGTTGGGAGGATGCGATGCAAGATGAGTATGACTCACTTATGAAGAACCAAATTTGGGTTCTTGTTGATCTTCCTCATGGGAAGAAGGCAATTGGTTCTAAATGGGTATACAAAATCAAGTAGAAGGCAGATGGTACCATTGAAAGGTACAAGGCAAGGCTCGTTGCCAAAGGCTATGCTCAGCAAAAGGGGATTGATTATGAGGAGACTTTTTCTCCTACTGCTCGGATGACTACCGTGAGAGTAGTAACCTCTTTGGCTGCCCACTTTGGTTGGCGTTTGCGGCAACTTGACATAAAGACAGCATTCCTCAATGGTGATTTCAATGAGGAAGTGTACCTTCAACAACCTGCTGGTTTTTTGGTTGAAGGCCAAGAAGATAAAGTTTGTATTTTCAAGAAGGCACTTTATGGACTGAAGCAAGCTCCGAGGATGTGGTATCAAAAGATACATGCCTACTTTTGTGATCCTTGGTTTACTAATAGTCCTAGCGAATCTACTCTTTATGTCAAGCATACTTCAGATTATAACATCATTATTTTGCTTTGATGATATTATTATTACGGGAAGTAATGAGCAACTGATTGATGCCGTAATACTTGATCTTGGTATGGTTTTTGAAACCTCAGATTTAGGCCTATTGCACTTTTATCTTGGTCTTGAATTTGTACAAGAAGGTGCTGGAATTTTCATCTCTCAAGAACGCTACATTGGGCAGATTTTGAAGCGGTTCAAGATGGAAGATTGCAAGCCGGTTGCTACACCTATGGAGACAGGTCTGAAATTAAGTAGTCAAGGTGATGGTGAATCATTTGACACTACTTTATATTGTCAAGCTATTGGCTGTCTCATTTACCTATGTAATTCAAGACCGGACATTTCTTATAGTGTCTCACTCATGAGTCAATTCATGCATGCCCCGATGACATCACATTGGAAAGCGTTGAAGAGGATCTTTCGATATCTTCAAGGAACAAGAAGTCATGGACTGGTTTTTCCTGCTTGTGATGATGCATGTTTGGTTGGTTTTAGTGACTCGGATTGGGGTGGAGATCAAGACACTAGACGCTCTACAAGTGGACATTGCTTTTTTTATGGTAATTCTGCAATTTCGTGGTCAAGTAAAAAGCAGCCCACTGTTGCTACTTCTTCTAGTGAGGCAGAATATAGAGCGATATTTTCAGCCACGACAGAGTGTTTATGGCTGAGAAGACTACTTGTTGACATGAAGTTTGGTGAGCCCTCAGCCCCTCTTATCTTGAGTGATAGTCAAAGTGCTATTGCCATTGCACGGAATCCTATTTTTCATGCGAGGACGAAGCACATCGAGATCCATTATCACTTTGTTCGGGAGAGACTTCATGATGGCGACATTTTACCTGAATATTGTCCTACGGAGGATAATATTGCGGACCTCTTCACTAAGGCGTTGCCTAGAGTCAGATTTGAAGCTTTATGCAAAGCTTTAAATTTGATATTACGTGTTGGTTTTGTTACATAGTGAAGATTTCAGTTTTTGCATTGTCATTTAAGGAGGGTGTTAGAAATAAATGACTATGCTGAAGTTAATCCATAGGTTACTTTGACCCAAAAGGTCGAGATTTGTGTAACCATGGGTATTTAGTTATTTAGGCCATCTTAAGTTTGTCTTAAGTTCAGTTGGACCCAATTTTGGTCATGTACTGACTCGTGGGTCCTTAGGGGTCTAATTTTGTTTAGGGGCCCTATCTTGACTTTTGGGGGTGCCCTACATTTAGTAAGTGGTTAACCTTAGGGTTTGGTGGCATTTGGTCACATCCAGGTAGAGTACTTAGATCCTCATTGTGTGTTCCATTTTATACAGTTTGGCTCTCCATTGCTCTTGTTGCTGTTTTCTCTCTCTATCTTAGAGTTGGGTGCCCAGCCTCTTCTCTCTTGTTTCTTGTGGAGATTGATTGATAACTAGATCTTGGTGACTTGTCTCTTGCTTTCCTACAAAGTGGAGCAACATCTTACATTTGTCCAATCATGGGCAGATATTCTCAAAGGTCCAGGTAAATTGGCAAATGCTCTAGTTTCTTTCATTTATGCTACACTGACTAAGAGCCGGTTGCGCAAGCAAGAGGCTCTCAATGTTTGTGTCAAAGGCTTGGATTCTCGGGATGCTTCTATAGAAGCTGTATCCTCTGCTAACATACACGAGAGCCAGAGCCCAAGGTACTATGATGCACGGGCTAAAACTTATTGCTTCTGGATTTACATATACATTATTAGGTATTGATTGCAGATTGCACAAAAATGTATATACTGTTGCATACAAACTATGTACTTAGAATCAATTTGTAGGATACTGCTGAAACAAGACCCCAAATTTTGAGACACTGTGGACTATACACGTTCGGCTTTACCATTCCTATACAATCTACAATGTAATGGATTCCCATTCTTTCCCTATAGGGTGGCAACTACTGTTCTAGCACATTGCATCCCAACAGTTTCCTATTCTTATACATACTCAAAGAAGAAAAATAAATTAGAGCTGGACTGAGATCATTCATCAAGAAACGCTCGTGCCGCTATATATGGTCATTAATAATTTTGCGGTCTCAACTCTCAACGTATCCTAATACACTAAGATCTTCACAGATTGCATTTCAGATGCATAAGGAAGAGGCTCACTGTGCAAGATTGCATATTCACTGAAAAAATCAATTTCTTCATCCAAGGAAGTATATGCCCAACGAGACTTGATTTTGAAATTCTACATCACATCATAAGATGTATAAAGGCATCGATGAGAAACTCAAAAAGCTATTTTCCCCATCAGAAAGTGTGCAGAAACATGCAAGATATCAAAAGACAAATGTTTAACATAGAACTTCATCCACACGATAATTCCACAGGTCACAGCTTTTTATAAGACCTGGTTTGTACAGAACTAGCGTGTGGTTTCAAGCATACAAGATTATTTTGCATGAATGTGAAGGTAAGTAAACTAAGCTCATGAATTACTTATGAATAACAAACAAGGGACAAAGACTATGCATATTTGTGCTAAGGAATTTTGCATGTAGCCAACTTGATCAATCAGAGTCCAGATAAAACAAGGTGCTAAGCTAAATCCAGTAATACCTGTTTGAAATTGCTCCAAACATTACAATCTGGACCACGCCCATCCCGAACAACTCTTATATCAATATCAGCACCCTGTCCAAACGTCCGACTATGACAAATAAATGGCCAACCAATTGAGTGTTTTCAACATATACCAAATTATGTAATAACATTAAATGAGCAAGGTGGTCACTCTGTTGAATGAAGATGATATGGAGAGTTAGATGACCCATGCAATGAAATGCTTAAATGAGCCATGGCCCTTAATTTGAGTTAATAAAGCTAACAATAAACATTAGTATGAACCACCTCATCAATCTCAAACAAATCTGAGTCCTGACAAACCATAAGATTCCTAATGGTAAGAGGAAATGTTATGCCAATAGACATAACATTTTGACAGACTGCAGAAAGAAATACTCTCAATAATTACTTCTTTTAGATCTGAGCATGAAAATCGTCTCATCTGATTGACTGAAATTAGAAAAGTTTACAGCAGAAGAGCTGCAGCAGTCTTCAAATAAAGATCATCCCAGTTCACATAGAAGGTAAAGATTCCTTTCATTTTGTTCATTGATGCAGGCAAAATTTGTGACGATAGGTAGTGCTAACCATAGTCAATGCCCCATGATGAGCAGCAGCCACCAAAATGCTTCCAGTTCCCACAAAGGGATCATAGACAAGTTTTCCCGGTTGAACCAGGGCTTGATTCACCATGAGATGAGCAACTTCAGCATCCATGGCAGTTGGGCCAAGGTACTTTCGTCTACTCAGCTCATACTTAGTCACCAGACTTCGATTGGCTCCTCCCAGCTCACGTCCAAAAAAGATAATTTTTGACGCCAGCGGGGGGAGTCCATTGTTAAGAGCTACGCCATCAGTCTCAATCGCCCAAAACTTATGTTGAGGATTCTTTAACTGTACTCGTCCCTGAGCAAAAAGACTAATAGGATTACTGTGCAGTAGCAGAGTGGCATCAACAAATGCAGATCGTATACTTCTGAAACCCAATTGATGAGTACAATAATGTGTATATTAGTGTAATCTAGCCTGGATAGACATGTACACTAAATGCAGAACCCTTTTAGATGCAATACATCACATTACATAGCCTTGAAATGCAAAATCACACCTTGAAAGGGATAAACTTAAAACTTTCGATACGCTCACTTTGTTCTTGAGAGTTAAGAACTTTTCCAAAAGTATCCACAACAATCTTGAAGGTACTTTCCTCACCCAAAAATGGCAACTTTCTTTCTTCAGGATAGCTTTGAATCGCGGTTTGCAGCTCTTCGTAAGATGTTCCCTCACCCCAAATTTCAAACATTCCCTTCACAAGAAGACCTAGATAATAGAAAATCAATTGTAACCATTTCTACTTTAAAACTGAAGTTGCAGAACACAAAAAATAGGTGTATAACATGTAATGTCATGGGCAACAACAGTAGAATGGAGATAAAGCATCAAATTGACTATATCAAGCAGTTGAGTTACTGAATTTTGCAAGGCTATGAAACAAGTTGTACACATACCTTGGCCAAATACCTTAGGAGTTTTGAAACTTCAAGGAATATGTAAACTTGGTTGTATACCAAAAGTTTCTCTCGCAATCTAAAACCATCCATAGGATCTTGATTTTTGCTTTTAAGCCAACAGAACTCAACAAAGCACATTTCTCAACTTTCAAAGCTTTGCATCAAGTTTCCTTTATAAGTTGCTTTATACTTCTCAAATGGCTTTTTGATATGAAACTTCAAATCTTTCATGTTAATATTAGTGTATAGTCATGAAGGTCGTAGGTTTAAAGAAGCATAGGTTTTTTTGTCTTTTGTTGTACAAGAAGAGTTGGATAACTTTATTGCTTCTACAACACCAACAAGATTGTTTCTTCGAAGACAAGCGTTGGAGATTTTCCATTTTGTTTGATGTCTAGCCTCTTGGCAGTAGGGTGCACCATTTGCAGGATCAAATTCCACTTCGTTTTTCGGAAAAGACAACACTACAAATTCCGAAAGGTGTTCAAATTTTTCGTTCTTTTTGTTGCCTATCCTTTTATAAGTAGGGTGTGACATTTTTGTAAGCTCAAATCCGTTTTGTTGTTTGGAAAAAACAGCACTAGAAGTTCTTTCATCACTTCATCATCTTCTTCAAATTTGTCAAACTTTATAATCTTCCTTTCTAGAAAGCGAAAAGAACTTGCCTATCAAATTCTTGCACTGCTATCTCATAGATACCCCCACAAAGCTTAGTTGTGACACAACCGATAACGATAGTGCAATAGTTTTCTAGCCTCAGTCGGTGACAGTTTTGTAGCTAGGTCAAATAATTTTGGTGCACTAGGAGGATAAGACACCATAATGACTACAATGTTAAGGTGAGTAGCCAAGGCACCTGATTCAATGTTCGCAACATGGATGAGAACTTGGCCTCAACGTTTTCAATATCACAAGCACGATTACGTTTCAGCCTATCAATGGTTTCATGCACCTTCTATGGAGTGAAAAAGGAGAACTCAAAGAGTCCTAGGTGAAATGATCATTGGGGTGGCGATGAGTGCTATATTTAATGCGGTAGCAGTATCTTGAATCTTGATCAATCAACACATGAGAGTAGCTTGTGGAAGAAACTCGCACCCAAAGGAGCGGTTGACGAGTAGCACAAGAGTCCAATGAGTCTTTTGTCCTTACTTTCCAAGTAGGCCGTGTCAGATGCAATCCTGTGGGAGAGCAATGGTGAAAAAGCTAGCTTGTGTGTCTAATGGGGAATCGAAGGACATAAGAGGGAGTAACGATTGCAGTGAGCCCTGTATTGAAGGATCTTATGTACACAAAGTGTAGCGTGGGGCATGAGGTAGGAGGGACAAATATTGGTGATTGATCCATGATCATGGCAAGTCGAAACGTTAGAGGGGTATGATCGCATAAAGTGGTGGGGGTGATGGACAGGTCAAAGAAGAATGGAATGAAGGCCAATGATCCTATGAGGTAATGAACCACACTATATCACCCGCTATGTGGATGACAAATAAAATGTCCTATCTGACTAGCCCATTATGGATGCCTAGCTTGTGAGACTCGTCAGACGTAATAGATGGATGCTCCCCACATGTTGTAACTTGAACATCCCTATAAGATGATGCTTTGTGGATACCAAGCTCCTCACTATTAAATGATTGCAGACGAACAGATGCATGCTCATGTACATATGAAATAGGACGGGCTACACAATGATAGCACATGATTGGACATAGAATATCATATATGAACATTTGATGCACCATCACACAAGTTCAACACAATAGAACCTTACTGACAACAAACTTTCGGGGCCAGGGGGTAGCCATGGACTCCACATAAGCTAGATTATCTCATAACACCTTTGACTTTAATGTTAGGGAATGTGCAAACCACAAACTCTACATTTGTTAGATTAAATATAGCCCAAACTTCAAAACTCTCCCCTCCCCACTTTCAAATAGCAACTTCCCTCTTGATTGTATCAAGCCAGCAAACACGTTTACAAGCTAGGTGAAACAATTGGACTTCAAATCAAGCTCCTCAAGCATTCTCGACTATAAATACTTGATCTTAACTATAATTGTTCACTAATATTTGCTACAGCATTCAAAACCTAACTAAACCCTGAATAGCATGTTTCTACGCAAACCTCATTACAAACAAGAGGAAGCACTATGAAAAAGCCAATGGTTACATTTGCTGTAACACCCAAAACTAAATAAGCCCTAATAAAAATGCTTCTACCAAACCCTAATTACGAACAAGAGGAAGCGATACGATCCTAACGAGCATTTGAAAAGTCAATGAGTACAGAATCCATGTCAATTAATGGCATACTTGTTAAGTGGGAGTTTGCAACTGAGATTGGCTCAAGGAATGCATACTTCTATGAGCAATGCTCCGAGCAATTTCTTCGGATGGCAGAGACACAAAATAAAAAGGAGAGTCAAGATGGTGGTGGGGAGGCTGCTTCCACTGAAGATGATGTGCCCCATCTTCCCCATCAAAACACCCAAACAGCTTCGCTAGAGATTCCACCTCGGGCAACCGGTAGTCCAGCAGCCTGTGCAGGAAATAACACAAATACCACATGATCGCTCTCACCTTCCAGCTTTCGGATCGCTCACAGAGACCTCTCTCTCTCTCGCTCTCTCTCTCTCTCTCTCTCTCTCAAGCGTACATCTCCTCAACGGTAGGGTTTATCCCCCTAAATTTTTAACTCGAAAACCCTAATTCTGCTTTAAGGTGGTGTTGTTTATGAGCATTTGTACTATCATGAATTCTTATGTATACTTCACCTTGACATATCAAATAATACACCCTAATATACACAACCTAGAGTGATTGGTCACAATATTGTGTTTTGTAAAACCCTAAACAATGATGTGGCTTCTTAGGGTTCTAAAGCTACACTTCTCACCATCAAGCCCACAAGAGTCATGCCTCAAAACACATCAACCTCTTTGAGCACATCATGACATAGCACCGTGTCCATTGTTTGATGATAACGATGATTTTCACATCCCTTGTATGATCTCTACACCATGATGTTTTTGGAATATCACTTGTATTCAGCTATCGTTTATCATTTGTCTTCTAGATAAACTCAAAGTTTATCCTTTAGTCATTTTTGGCCTTGCCTTGCAAAGGCAATACTATGTCTTGAGGTTGCCTAGAAGAAAGTCAACGTTAAAGGCTATCATGTGGTGGCGGACTAAAATTTTTAAGGCTTGGACTTTGGCTGAGGGCTAAACTATCATGTATTTGTTGTCAAAGACATGGAAACAATGCATAATAGTGCATGATTGGACATTGTCATGCAAGTAGTGCATGATGATGATGGCTTTGCTTTCTCTCCCTCCCTCGCCTTTCTCTTTTGCATCATTTCTCTTCTTGTCTTGTCTCGTCTTTTTTCTCATCTCTATTTGTGTGTTGGTTTGCTCTAGCGTTGGGGAAGGGAGGTCATGGTGAGCTCTTACACCTTCTCGCACCTTTGTAAGATCATGCATCTTCCAACCTGCCTATGAAGAGTTGGAAATCTGGTTTGGTGATGATTTTCATAGAAAAAGATGGTGCGAGAATGATGATCTTTCGCTATGGTGGTGATGCTTTTCCTTTTAGAGCTAGTTGCCAATGTGGCTTGGGCTCTAATTTGTTTTCAACCGGGAAAGACCCAAAAGGACTTTTGTCATAGGCTCGAACCTCAATGAGGCCCTGATCATGGGGAGGTCAAATTATGATTTGGTTCGATAAGTATTTAGTCTGTAGCTTTGTTTGCAGCAATAATTTTATCTCATTTGTTCCTTAGTTTCCTTTTGTACTTATGATATATATAATTTTTTTTATTCTCTTTAAAGTTTTTTTATTTTGGGTTTTCTCTCAAATATCAAATTCCATATTCTAGCCTTTGAGAATTAACATGCACAGGCTTTGCTATCTCATTCAAAAGTAGCATGCACATGGGCACCTAAAGCGACTCTTTTCAACAAGCTCTTCCTCAACAGCTCGTCTTTTGCATCAGATTTTCCTCTACAGCTCTTTTGCAAAACATTGAGGTGTCTTTACTGTTAACAAAAGATTGGCAAGAATAGTAGTTGATCTTCCTTTCTTTATTTCCTTAACATATTCTACTTTTGTCTAATTTTCAAAAATAAGAAGAGAAAGGCAGTCAATTCTCAGGATTCGTTGTTAGGAGAGTAACAATAAGAAAGGTTGAATGGAGGTGTGTACCAAGAATGTTTTGATTATACAAGATAGAGTCTAGTGGTACACAATGGCCAATACTGCGGTTGCATGTATGAGTTTAGCCTTTGAGTTAACTTTTAGTTTTTCATGCTAAAACGTGAAGAAAAACCAAAATGGATCAATCAATAAGTACAAAGCAAGGATATGCTCAAGAGTATCTAATTGACTATGATGAGACCTTTGCACATGTGGCAAAGATGGTAAGCGTTTAGGTCATCATATCTCTTGCAACACTTTTTGGATGGGATATATGGAAATTGGATATCACAAATGCATTCTTGAATGGTGATCTTGAGGGGGAGGTGTTTATGGAGCAACCCGAGGGCTACATTTCACATGGCAAGCGTAATCATATGTGCTTTCTATAAAAGAGTTTGTTTGAACTAAAGCAAGCACCAAGGAGTTCGTATGCTAAGCTTAACATTTTTTTACTTTCTCAAAATTTCAAGATGAGTGAGTATGATCAGTGGATGATATCATTTGGAGTGGAGGCAACAATCAAGATATTGATGATATCAAGATTGCACTAAAAAAGGAGTTTGATGTGCATGATCTTGGTCTTTTGCATTATATCTTGGGAATAGAGGTATTAGAATTTCTCAATCTACTTTCATTTGTCATGAGAAGTATGCTAATTCTATTCTAAAAAGATTTCATATGGTAAATGCTAAACCTTGTGATACACCAATGGAGTCAAATGTAAAGCTCACTATAAGAGGTAATGAAAAATCCTTCGAGGACATTACTCTCTATAGGAAGCTAGTTGGTTCAGTCATCTAACCATCACAAGACCTGATCTTAGCTATTGTGTTGGTAGATTAATTCCATTTATGCATGATCCTAGTGTGGAGCATTGGAAGCTAGGCAAGAGAGTATTGGGGTACATCTCGGCTTGAATCACCAATATACAAAAATCATCCACTAGTATGAAAAACAATATTAATCTACATACAATTCACCATAGGATTTAACCAAGAAATGAAATCAGTTTTTTTTTACTTTTGATTAGTTCCTATCAATTACAATTTTCCCAATAAAATTGGACTGTTTTTTTTTTTATTGACTGACTCCGTCAATATTAACAAAAACTATCAAAACATCAGAATATGAAATTACATGAATGGAAATTCTACCAATAAGATTTCAATAACTCTTAAATTTCATATTTTCCTGCTTGCACAAACGTTCACTTGACCTATTTCTAACAATCAGTATCCATCAGAAACATATCAAACAAGTAACCAGTTTCAAATTTCAACCAAATATGAAATTCGACATAAAAGGGAAAAAAAATTCAATTTTAACTTTAACCTAGGAGTACCGTACTCCAAAAGTCAAAATGACATTACAATATTTACTGTCGACAAATTCATTGTGGTTCCTTCTGTTAATATTATATTATCTATCGCAAAATATTTTAGAAAAAATTGTGACTAAATATGACTGATAAATTCATTATAGTCAATTCACTAATTCTAAACTCATTCCATAGATAACGAAAAAATGACCAATTTTTTTATTTATCGAAAAAATTCGATTTTTGGCACAATTTACGTAATTCAAAAATTCTGACGAAAATATTGTTAATTCAAAAAACAATCGAAAATCAAAAATCAAAATACTATTTGATTTCTAATGTCACCAAAACTACATCAGTCACCAAAAATCATTACGAAATCTTTTACGTAAATTTCAATTTTATGAAATTTGTCAGCCAATATCATTAATTGAAACCCAACCGTCATAGCACATGCGTATAACCACTCAAATCGATTGTAAATCCCTCATGCATGTCAAAATCACACTGAGAATCAACATGCAAACACAATACCACAAATTAGAAGAAAAAAAACTAGCATGCAATCAGAACAATTACAGATTTGGCCAATTTTGCTCACAAAATTGTCAAAATTTCAAACAGCCATAAGTTTGGCTACAATGCACCAAGTTGGGCGCTTGAAAGCATAGAACGAAGGGAGACCAAGTGACCGAGATGCTTGCCACATCATCCTACGGCTTCACACGTGTGAGAACAGAGTGTTCGAAATTCTATAGTAAGGCGCACTTCCTCAAGGCCATATGATCAAAAATCACGCAAACACCTCTCCAAGCCCAAAAGTGATGATACCAACAGTCTTAAATGGTCTATTAGCCTTTCATGAAGAATTCATACAGCTCCTAAGAAGCTGTATAGACTGAGAACGAAGATTTCTTGGTTTCTAGAAGTCAAAATAGCTTCAAACTTGATGGAGATGGAGCATAAGCCACCAACCATCAATCTACAGGTTTGGTAGCTTGCTGAGAAAGTAAAAAGGAATGCTAATCATGCTATAAAAATTTCCAGAATGGTCTCCTTATGGATTGGGATTGATTCATCCCCCAAAAACCACAAAAATAAGCTATTTTTTGGTCTTTGCTTACTTTCACAAGTCCAATTCATGGAATTTTTGGTTCTAACTAGAGGGAAAGCTTCAAAAGACTTTGGCTCAACTCTTTACAAGCTCTACATGGTGTTTTATTGCCATCCACTATCCAACTTTATGGGAAAAAAAAAAGAAGAAGCAAAAATGATGATTTTTGGCTATTTTTCGATTTTTTCTTCACTATAAAGTGAAAATTCATGACATGCAACTCTTTCTCTAGCACATGCAAACGAATTTAAAGAATTATAGCCATCTAAGTGATCTGATCTTGCTGGATTTGTGTTCTTACTATCAATTTTGAGTCAAAAAAACATGAAAAAAACAAGCAATTTTGATCAAAACATAGCCTAGAACCGTAAATCATGAAAAGAACCGGCATGCATCATTAATTCCATCATTAATGATCCCTAAAATGAAAGTACACTGGCTGAATATTTTCAAATCTACATAAAATTTTGAACTACACAATAAAAAGCTCCAAAAAAGCATCACAAATTAGCTTTCTAGGACAATTCTCCATAAAACCCCAAAAATTTTCGATAGAAATGGATCATAGCAACATGCAAATGGAAATCGGGATGGTACACCCACTTGCAACCTTGCTCTACACCTGGAAGAGAATTTCAATTGAACCACACCGAAATTTCGACTAAAAGTAGCACTTCTCCGAGTTCTCCAATCTTCGTAAGCCTTGCTCTGATACCAATGTAAGAGTCGTCTCCTCAAGATTCTGCTTACAAGACAAACAATAGAGAACACACTATTGGAGAAACCACCCAACCAAGTAGAAGCAACCAATCAATCTCCAGAAGCTTCACCCCGAAGCCTAAGAATAGGAAGCATGAGAGTAGAGAGAGATCCTGGCAATGAATCAACCAAATGATGGTGTAGTAGGGCGAGTGTGGCCTCCTTATATGAGGGTTAGAACCACATGTGCATATAGTAATGCAAGGTCCCAACTCCCCTATACATAGATTCATCTAGAATAGAGTCTCTATGCATGGATCCTCTATTCATAGAATTGCTAGTGATACTCTACACATGCATATACAGTCCCAAACCTTGTACTAACTCCAATTAGTATGTCTGGGCCTCACAAGATTATTGATTACTTGCGGGTCACATCCAGTATGATGTGGCATAACTAATAAGCTTGATTTATTGAAGTACCGATGGGTATCCAAGTCTAGGTCTATATTGAATCCTATATTCAGGACATGGACATGAAAAATTCTATGTTGTAGATGAAACTAAATGTGCAACCAAATTTGGCTAAAGATCATTAATGAATTAAATGTGTTTGAATATCTTATTTTTCACATGTATTATTGTTTTTTGAGAATAAGTATAGTGAACTACAGTAGGTGTGTTATCTAAACTCAAACACTTGATGGCTTAGTGATTTACAAGACCTAGTGCAAAAAGGAAAAATTTTAAAATTACAATGTGCAAGAAATCTCATCTGCTCTAAGTAGTTTATAATTTTTTAATTAAGTATATGTTGGTTCCTTCACTGTGAATGGATGGTGCCCATAGACTTCTTAGGACAAACTTGTATGAATCCATTCATGGAAGTTGGTTAATAGTATGTAGTGGGTTTCTTTCCTTGCCTATCCTCAACCCAAGATCTAATCAATCTAGCATCAAGGAGATGAAGTTAGTTGTCACGCGTAGGTTCGTTCCCATGAGAGCGATAGTATAGTTCATATTTCAACATGAATGGAGGATCTAACACTAACATCCATTAACACTAAGCATTAACACTACATCTATTAACCCTACTTCCATTAACCCTAGATCCCCAACAATGAGAGGAACTTACTCTTTCTCTCTCACAATAAGCATAAAAAATAGCAATCCCAATAATGATCAAGTCCAACAATTAGCAAAATTCAAAGAAAGCATGAGAGATGGAGGAAAAGAGAGGAAGAGCAAGGACATTCATCAATCCATTTCTAAAGAGAACATTAGGAGCAACTCAGTTGATCCCTTTATATAGTAGAGAGGAGGACCCTGGCCTCTGAACCCTATTGGTCCAGTCTTGCCTCTCTTTTTATTCAAATTTAAAAACGTGTGGGAACCATCAAAATTGGAGGGTAACCCAACTTTATTCACTTACTTGACATTTAGGCCCTGCAACATTAAAAGTCCCGCAAAAAGGCCTAAAGTCCTTTTATTAACTTTTAACTGATCAATCAAATAACTATGTGATCATTGGGTTGGACTTACACACGCAAGGTGCCAAATCCCTCTCACTTATTAACTAGAGTTAGGGTTGCCTTGGGATCCGCAAACCCTCCAACAGTATCCCCCACCACAACTGGTGGCGGTCCCACGACACCTGCAATATGCATTTATTGGGGACTTTTATTGGCTTCGCGCCGAATCTTGATTAAATGATACTGTACCTTCTCCATAAAGTCGAGGCATGCAATATTGAAATCCAAATTGTGGGGCAGGAAACAACGGTGGGCTCCGGCAATCCACTTGGAGGTTGTCCATGAGGTGAAGCGGGATTCCCAAGAGCCTCCCATCATAGCCGCACGAAAGTAGAGACGAGCGACCGGTAGCTGATCTTTGATTTGCTCTGAGGCCATCGGCGTATTTGGATCAAATGCCAGAGGAGGGAGACAATCGTCCCATTTGGTTGCCACTGATGTCAACAGAGTTAGATCTTTAGCAAACAGTGTCGATTGTCGCACCGTTGGATCTGGAGAGTGGACATACTCTGTCTGATATGCTTGTAAAGCACAGTGGAAGTCCACTGAAATGGCCCAGCTGCAAGGCTGATGGATGATTGGCCAATTGGACGTATGGATGGTGATTTTGTCCATAGCCAACCCCAAATCTTTCCATTTATTTCTTCGTGGCATTGGCACGTAATAGGGATCTACCCGCAACTAGCGAGGGCTGGCGACGTAACTCCTAATTGATTCTGGAGTTTTCTCAAAAACCGTGATTCTCCATGCCGGCTGCTCTCCCAGTGTAGGTATTTTTTCCAACTCTTTGTCGGCCTCGATCTCGGAGGTCTTAAATTTCAAAACCCATCCACCACGCTAGGACTCATGCGGATGTTGCTTTAAAAAGGTCTGAATCTGGTCCTCGACGCTGATGGGCCTTCTGAATAGAGGTCCTTTCCTTGATGAGAATGGACATGCTTGTACTGCCGGTATGGTTGGCGGTTGATCTGCTATATCTGGAGCTCCCCCCTGGTCCATGCTCGAATCAATCCCTGTATCCATTGGTACAGCTTCTTAGTGTCTCAGATGCTTAACTTATATATCTCCTTGTCCAGATGGTATGCTTTTGTAACTGTGAACGCTGCCTTCAAGGTAAAGTCATCAAAGTCTGCCTGTCTAACAAATGGAAGCCAAGCAGAATAAACAAGGTTCTTATAATGAGAAGCAAGACCCTAGCTGATCTCATCCTGTGGCTATGTTTAAACTTCATGCAATTGACAGACCTTACTCTTGAACCAGTTGAAGCCACCAAGTGAGGTATGGTTCTCCAATAGGTCTCCAATAGGTAGGAAACTGAGCGCAACAAGTACAAAGACTGCTCAAAACATGGCTTTCATGTCCTTGTGAAATGCCAAATCTTATTGCAAAATAAATGTACAAGATAGCTGTAAGGAACATGTAGAATATATCAAAGAGAAAAACAAAGCACCTTCTTCATCATGAATGACTTACTCAGGTTTATCTTCCTGAAGTCTTTTATAATACAGTCGATATTGCCTGGAGACTAGTAGTGCAACATCTAGACCCCTCCTCACTAGCTCAAATCTGAGGAATGAACTTTTGATTGCATTCAGGAAGGTAATTGCTGGACGCAAAAAAAAAAAAAAAAGGTTTTTCAGAACTAACAAATGGCATTTGTAACCGTCAACTAAACGGCCATGTTGACTTCGTTAAAAAATGTTTGAGAAAAGGGTTGTTGAGTCATTTTTTAAAATACTTTTTGAAATAGGCAGTAGCAAGGAAATTTGTGGCCAATTATGATGAGTTTCAGCATTAGAACTCTTAAAACGTTACTTCTCGGCGCTTGATATCCAGAATGCTTTGTTAACCTTGGTACTAAATTGATGATGGAGCTCATGGCATGTTCTATTTTTTTGGACAAAGCATACCGTGTTTATCTAGTTCATCACATTGGCTGACTAAGCAGAAATATTCAAAGGATAGTTTAAAATATTAGAATGGCTTGCTTAATATAACTGGAGCAAAGACTTATTTTCTTGAAAACAGCTGCACTCCTTGTTTGATCAGAATATCATTGAGAGAATACTAGAGCAGTATTTTTAGGAAAGTTCTCAAATGTCATGAAATCTTAACATGATCTGACTTTTTCATTAACAAGTACTGTTGGCAAAAAATATGGTTCTTATTTTGAGATTAGGTTTGAGAAGCTTTAACTTGTTGAGGGGACATGCAGAAACTCGAGGTTTATGTACAAAATGCTAAATGATCCACTTCTAAGTCAAGAACTAGGAGAAAGGCCAATAGAGTGCTTGGTCTCATGAGCATTGGAGGAGAATTTGGAAGGTTGTGGCTCTGTAGTATCTGTATCATTGGGGTTAAAGATTCACTAAGTTATAAATAAAAATTCTTAACAATATTTAAATGGAGCAATCAAAAGTTGTATAATGACATGTAACACCTTTCTGGCAATAGATATAGATGGTCTTTTTTAATGTTATGTTATATTTATTGTTAATGTTACTCATGAAAAAAAACAGTAAAAAGTTACATCAAATTAAAATGCCAAGACACAAGAACTGAAAGTCTCAAAAAAGAAGAAGAGGTCACTTGAATTCTGGATAAGTGATTTGGTATTATCACTTGAATTTGCCAATTATGCAAGAAAGCAAAAAAGAGTGATTTGAAACATGTCTCACATCTATGTACTTGACTCAATTTTGTCAATTCTGAAAATTAGGCCCAACAAGAGTAATTTTATATTGACTACACACCCTCTTTTGGATTGTTTTTGGGAAGGTCTTGTCGGAACTAATTATGAAGACACATGGAAACTAAAAATGAAGATACAAGATGTTTGCAATTTAAAGACAAGGGCACTTCTCTGCAATGAAAAGGCGAAAAAGACGACAAAAAGTTTATTTCTTTGAAATAGTTAACAAGAAGTTGTTGTCGGGAAATAGTGACTTTCTTGAAGTTGTCGAAGAAGTCGGACACTTCGGATGTGGAAGAAGTCGGACACTTCAGTTGATGAATGAAGTTGTCGAAGAAGTCAGGAGACTTTGGATGTGGAATGACCTGATTGTTGAACAAGTTGAGGAAGTCGGAGACTTCGGTGTCGAATGACTTGATTTGTTAAAGAAGTCGAAGATGATCAGGCCTTCGATGATCTTCATGATGCTTTGACATTTGAATGTAGAATTAGATGGAAATGGATACCCTTTGATGTAGATTAGCTGGAAAGTCAATGAAGTCGACTTTGAAATAATTCGGTTGATTCGATTCGATTCTGTGTAGAAATTGTAGGTTGTTGAAATGCTTGCAAAAACTTGTGTATTTCACCTGGGATTATTCAGCACACATAAAGAAAGTAATTTTGCATAATAACAAAATAGAAAACTTTATGATTCCTATAGGAAGAATCTTGAAAATAGAAATTGTAATCACCAAAGAGACAATTGTGGACTTAATTTCAACAGTCTCCCTTAAGGTCACAATTGGTGTCTTGGTATCTTCGTCAGGTTCAGCATGCTGAAAAATTTCTGATGCTTGATTCTGGGAAGCGTTTTGGCGAAGATGTCTGCAACCATTTCTGTTGTGGAACGGTATTGAAGGATACAACTCAAGTTGTCATACAAAATGGTGGTAGCATTGAACTGAGTGTGATGTAGGTCATGAAGTAATAACCTGATCTATATAGCTTTCTTTTGAAGCTTGACATGCTGCGATGTACTCTGCCTCTGTCGAAGAAAGTGCGGTTGATTTCTACTTGAGTTCCACAAAATAGAAACAGAACTCAGAGTAGATTTTCTAGTGGAGATTGTTCCTCCCCAATCAGAGTCGGAGTAGCCTCGCATGACGAGTGAATTGATAGCATTTCCATCATAACACAGAGTGTGATCTAAACTTCCTTGAATATATCTCATCACTCTCTTTAATGCTTTCCAATGAGAGATCCTAGGATTAGACATGAATTAACTTAACATGCTAACAATGTATGCTAAATCTGGTCTAGTACATAGCATCACATACATCAAAGATCCGATTAGTGAATGATAAGTGTACTTTGCTAAGTCGAGTACTTCACTATCGGTCTCAACACAAGAAAGTTTAGTCAATACAATACTTGGATCCATTGGTGTATCAATTGGTTTGCAATCAGACATATGAAATTTTTCTAAACTGTCTTTTAGATATGTCTGCTAGCTTAGATAGATTTTCTTTTGATGTCTATTTCTAGTAATGTGAATTCCTAACAAAGAATGGACAATGCCTAGATCAGTCATGTCAAATGCTTTTGACAGATCACTCTTAGTAGTGTGCAGTAGGAAAGTGTCATTAGACAAAATAAATGCATCATCTACGTAAAGAGTTATATGAACTGAATGGACATCTATATGTTTGGAATAAACGTTACAGTCAGCTGAATCGCTTGCAAAACCCAATTGAATGAGATAAGAGTTGATTCTATCAAACCATGCTCTTGTGGCCTGCTTCAGACCATAGATTGCCTTGTGCAGCTTGCACACTTTGTGCTCTTGGCCTATGACTTCAAATCCTTCCAGTTGGAAGGTATACATCTCCTCTTCGATATTGATGTTGAGAAACATTGTCTTGACATCCATCTGGTGCAAATAAAGGTCTTTCACGGCTGCTAATGCAATCAGAGTCTTGATTGACTGCATCTTGATAATGGGATTAAAAATCTCTTGATAATCCACTCTTTGGACTTGAGTGAATCCTTTAGCCACCAACCATGCTTTCCATTTTGCAATGGAACCATCAGAGTTGATCTTCTTCTTACACGTTGTCAATAACTCTCTTGTGAGTGGGGAAGTCGACCAATGTCCAGGTTTGATTCATCAAAAGTGAGTTATACTCACTTTCCATAGCTTCTTGCCACTTCACAGCATCCTTGGAGTTAATTGATTCAGCTAGGGTCTTTGGTTCTTCTGATGAAGTCCAAAATGATTGAGATGTATACCTCTCGAGAACTGTCTGAGTCCATGAGGATCTGCGGACGCTAGGTTGACCAAGATGCGATGATGTTTCTTCTTGAATTTCTTCAGATCTGATTGAGCTAGCTTGGTCTGGTCTAGTGACAGGTATTGTCAGCTGCTCGGCTTCTGTAGCTGTAGCAGTAGGTTTTGTAGAAAAAACATTATCATTGGAAGATTCCATGCTACGTAAAATAGGTTGAAATGACATAGCATCGTTTATCGATGGTTGTTTAAAATCGTAGTATGTGTGTTCTTGGAAGATTACATCCCTAGAGACAAATGCTACATTGGTGGATGGATCATAAACTTTGTAAGTTTTATGATCATTAGGATAGCCAATGAAAATACATTTATTTGTCCTATGATCTAGCTTCTTCCTAAGCAAATTAGAAATGTGAACAAAACATACACAACCAAGGATTTTTAAATGGCTGATGCTAGGCTTGTGTCCATGCCATATTTCATAAGGAGTTTTGTTATTGACGGCTGATTGTGATGGTCGAGCTGGTTAAGGTGAGGGAGAGGCTTGAGAAACCTGACTCAGGGAAGAGCCAGACCAGCCATCGCGGTTGTAACCACCAGGAGGGTTGTTTCTGAACATTTTTTTTGTTAAGAGAACCTTAGGATTTGTTGGGATACATGGTCTTTTTTGGCTTTTGGCATGCATATCTAAGGTTGAGTTGGAGCCTGAGGGCAATCGACAATTCTACAATTGCATGGATTGTTGCATGACAGTTATCCAAGGGTCGATTTGGTTTGACGGTTGTAACTTAAAGGGTTGACTCTCGAAATTAACTCGAAAATTTTAAGTTACTAGCATCCTGTTAGAGGAGCTTAGGTTCTTGCTGCTCGTTTGTCGAAGTGTAACCTTGGTTTTTGTATATTGTTTCCCGATTATGGTTAGAAAAAAATTGGATTTTCTTTCTTCATGGACAATGTGCATGTCATACGCTCTTATCAACTTGGCATTCGGCTTTCAGCAATGTAAGCCCAGCTTTTGTGGAACTTGAGTACCATTATTCGTGGTCAAGCAGTATTAATCGATTTTTTATGGGAATTTTTCCAAAATCGATCTTGACGGAACGAAAGGAGTGGTACAATTCTCAGGCATATACCCGATTTAGGAATCTGATTTCTTGGTACGATGCTATTTAAACCAATTAACTCTGGAGTATTGGTACTCCCAGAGAATAGATTTAAATTGTATTTTGTTTTTCTCCTTTTCAAATCGGTAGAACACTGATCAATTGGTTATTGTGATTTTTTATGATTTTTTTATCATTAAAATTGAACAAACCAAAACTTTTGAAATACTAATTAATGGAATAAAAAATTACCTCCAAATATTATGATCTTTATTTGACAAAATTATTTGTAGTGAATACAAGATAGAAAGTACCTGAATCCAAATTTTATGAATTTTTCATTAATTATAGATTATTTTAATGAAGTAATTTTTACGCCAGTAAGTGAAAAGAGAGAACAGTGCAATTTTATTGAAAAAAATGTAATAATAGGAATTAAAAAACTGATTTCATTTCCAGTTAAATCCTATGGGTGAATTATATTCAAATGATCAGACTAGTAGTGTTTTTCATACTAGTAGATGATTTTTGGTATATCAGTTATTCAACCCAGGTATAGGATAGACATGAAATTGTTTCAGACTTTTTCCACAGTTTTTAATTTTAAACATTTATTGATGTCGTTACGTCTTTTTGATACCTTAACTGAAGTCGACTTCTATTCCTCTGTTAGATATTTTGTGTTCGAGTAGTATCCCTTCTTTCATACCGAAAAAACATTTCTCTGGATGAAGGGATAAACAAGTATCTCTACACCATTGCAATGTTAATTTCAGCTTCTACAGGTGCGTCTTTATATCACTATGTACACAAAAATCATCAATAAATATTTCGAAAAAAGTTTTTAGGAAGGCAACAAAAATTAACATCATGATTCGCTGAAAAGTTACTAGAGTGTTACAAAGACCAAAGGGCATTTTGTTGTAGGCATAAGTGCCCCAATCTGTAGTGAATGTAGTCTTTGAACTTCCTCCTTCCGCACTCCAACCTGATTATAATCAGAAAAATCATCACAGAAATTGTAACGCTCCTGACCAGCAACCTGATCTAAGATGGAATCAGTGAAGGGCAGAGGATGATGATCCTTCCTTGTGGCAACATTGAGTTTGCGAAAATCTTGACATATTCGTATTTTGCCAGTCTTCTTCTTTGGGACGACAACAATGGGTGAAATTCATTCACTGCTTAAAACGGGATAGATTATACCTACCTTAAGGTGTTTGTTGAGTTTGTCCTTAACCATGAGAGAGTATTTAGAATTGAGACGATACTGTCTCTGTTGAACAGGTACAACATCTTCCTTAAGATCAATACGGTGCTCTCCAAATTATGCAGGTATACCCTTCAAATTGTCGAGCGACCAAGCAAAAACATCTTGATACTCCTTCAATAGTTCAGTGAATTTCGCTAACTCCGATTCTCCAGGTGCAAGTCCAATTAGTTCAGTAGAATCTGGTAATATGATATTTTCTGTCATACTGACCTTGGTATGGCCACGAATTTCATGCATGGTTGACTCCATAGATGTTTTCTTGCCGTCAACCTGGTTCTTATTACCAAATTTGTGTTCAGATTCGTCACTCGAATCATCAGACTCTTTCGAGTTCGTGTCTGCAACATTAATTTTTTCATACAAAACATCCGCTTCAGTGTTGCAGGCATCAAAGAATTCTTCTTTGTCAGCATTCTCATAACATTTGAAATATTGAACTTCAATGTTAGATGCGATAAAAAAAAAAATTAAGGCATAAGAAGATTCCTCTGATGTAAAACTGGTGTCAGACAAAGGTGTTTCACCTTTTATATTTGTCCCGATTCTAGGTGATTATTTGTTCTGCTGGCTTACCATGATTATTGGTCTCACTAGTCTAAAATCTTAGCTCTCTGGATTTCCAATGAACACTAGCGTTTGATTAATAAAGCCAGGGTCGTCCAATCAGCATAAAATAGGATGACAAATCGAGTGGTTTGATAACTATGAAATTCATTGTGAATGGCTTGGCTTGAATGTAAACAGTGACATCCTTCAGTTCTCCAACAGGTTTTTGTCGTGTCGAATCAGCTAACTTGATGTTTCATTGTGTCGGTTGAATGTCAGTCAGCCCCAAAGCATGAGTTGTGTCTTTTGTTATTATGTTCACGTTGGAACCAGAGTCAATTGGCACTTTTTCAATCAGGCATCCTGCAATGGTAATATCAATTTCAAGTGCACCGAGATCACCTAAATCAATAGACAGAACACCAACATCTAGCAAAGAAACTTTTTTTCTTCTTTTTCGGTGCAGAAAGACCTTTCAGTTGCTTTCTGTAATAAGTGTTATCTGCCAACAGCTGCTCAAAAGTAATATCCGGACGAAGTGATCCAATATCAGTCACGATGTCATAGTCTTTTGTATTCGATTTCGAGATTGGCTTATCAATAACAGCAATAGACAATTTTGTCTTCGTGATTTCGTCGTCCCCTTCCTCGAAAGTGACCACCTTCTTTGCAGCAGCTGACTGAAGTTCAACATTGATAATTTCTTTCGCCTCTGTTGAGATATCTTTTGAAAATAACTTTGCAGCATCGCGGTCATAGTCGGGGTCATCTTTGAGATTTTCTTTAGTCGTAGATTTATTCGCCGTCTTGCTAGAAGATTTCTTCTTCGAGGATTTTTTGCGCTTCATCGAAGATTTTTGATCAGGTTTCGAGGAGCTTTTGTTTCTTGTTGTGACTTTGAATATCTTTTCCACGTCACTTGGCCAAGACAGATCTTCTGTCTTCGCCAATTTTTCTTCAATAACGTCAATTCTCTGCACAACAGCATCAGTCGAAGCTTTCGCTTTCGAGTCTGCAACAGCTGGTGTTGCTACATATTGATATTTGGGTCGCGGCTTCTGCGGCTGAGGCAGTCAGGATACTTGTGGCCAAGCTCTCTATAGTTCGAGCATAACGGTACATAACCAATCAACTTTCATGGCTGAGGACAGTCAGGTGAAAAATGTCCTGACTCTCCATAGTTATAGCAGTTGACCGACATTGGTTTAGTTGCGGTTTGAGACTTCGCTGGTCCAACAAATTCAGGAGGATTATGTCTTCTTGGTGCGAACTTGGGTTTGTCCTGTTGGGCTGATGCTGTAGTACCCTAAACATAGTTAGTAGTCGCATCATTTTGAAAAATAAAAAGTACTTCCTAGGTAGGATCTTCAACATATTTGACATTCACAGTGGTGCAGTCTTCCTTAGTGTGTCCTGAAGTTCCACATTTCATACACCACATTCCTAAGTTGGAAGAAGACGCTTTCGGTCTTTTATCTGCAACTTCAGAGATTTGCACTTTCAAGTCATTAAACTTTTTATTAAGGTCAGCCATATTAGATCCTCATGGACTCGGACAATTCCTGAGAGGTATGCACCTCAATCATTCTGGACTTCATCAGAAGAACCAGAGAGCCTAGCCGAAGCAATTAACTCCAAGGATGCATGTACACCTTCCAACCGAGAGGATTCAAAGTCAAAGGCCAAGAGCACAAAGTGTGCATATTCCACAAAGCAATCTACAATCTGAAACAGGCCGCAAGAGCGTGATTCAATAGAATCAACTCTTATCTCATTCAATTGGGATTTGCAAATAACTCAACTGACTGTAATGTTTATTGAGGTTGCTAGACTTTTCAAGAGTGTGTTTCAAGCTTAGGAAGTACAAGAGCTCATGAGATTGTAGGTTGATCATGTGTTGATCAAGTATCTTCCATTCTATGTGTTAATTTGCTAGGTCTGGTGCAAGAAAGAGATTTGAGAGGTTCCATATCTTTGTGATTTCTTCTTGAGTGCATGTGTTGACATTCAAGAGAGTGCTTTGTGCATTGGAACAGATTGAAAGAGAGGATCAGGTCATTGCAACATGGCTACAAATGGAGGCTTTCTGTTGGAAAGCAATGATAGGCTTACCTCATCCAATTACTCTACATGGAAGGTGAGATTGGAGTCTCTCCTTGAAATAAATGAGTTGATGGACATTTTTGTAGGAGTGGAGGAAATACCCTTGGCACAACAAGAGCAAATGAGGTATGACAAGAGAGCTGAAAGAGCTCTACACATTATAAAATGAATGTTACCAATGAGCTTCTCAAAGAAGTTGGTAAGTGCATTTCATCTAATGAGGCTTGGGAACCTTTGAAAAAGCTTTATGAATCCAAGTCTACATCAAGAGTACTTACTCTTAGAAGACAAATCTTTCAATCTATGCAAAAGAAAGAAGAGAGTGCTCATGCTTTTGTGTTGAGAGTTAAAGCACTTAATGATGAGCTAGCATGGCATTAAGGAGGTAGAACTTGTGCAAGTTATACTTAATGGCTTACTTGATGATCATGCTAACCTTGTTCAAAGTTTTGCTACTCAAAGAACTTTTCCAAGCATGGTGGATTTTCAAGAGATTTTGGTGAATGAGTTTAGCCTTCAAGCAAGAGGTGGATCTACAACATCTCAAAATGGAGAAGAGGCTATGTTCATCAAAGGCAAATTCAAGGGAAAAGGTAAAAGCAAATGGTCTAAAGGGCAAGATCAAGGTGAGACTTTCTCTTTTGGAAAGAAAAAAGATAGATCCAAGTTAAAATGCTTCTATTGTGGTATCAAAGGGCATTTTGCTAGTGAGTGCTTCCAAAAGAAGAGACATCAAGGTGATAAGCAAGGAAATCTAACTCTAGATGAGGATGGTGTTGATGATAGAAACTCAAATGATGATGCTTTTGTGATGTCTTCATGTTTGGTTGTTAATGTTGGAGATATTGATCCTTGCTGGATTGATAGTGGAGCAAGCTCACACATGGCTTTTCACAAAGAGTATTTCATATCTTTGTTGGCATATGGAGATGACAAGAGGCTGATCTACATGACCAATGATGGTGAGTGTGCAATCAAAGGGATTGGCACGATTCCTATTTCTATCTCTACAAATAAAAATGTTCATTTGAAGGATGTTTTGTTCATACCTTCCATTACTAAGAACTTACTTAGTGTGAGTCAAATGCTAAGCAAGGGTCTTAAGGTTGAGTTTGATGGTGATATGATTGACCAAGAAAAAAGATATTGTGATTGCAAGAGGCAACATGCAAGGTAAATTATTCAAACTTGATGCTTGTGTTATTGGTAACCAAGTTGGATGTGTGGCAAAAGAGCAAATATCTTTGCAAGAGGTTTGGCACAAAAAGATGGGGCATCTCAACTCCAAATGGCAAAAGTTTTGTTCCAGAAATTGCGAGTCCCAAAGGCAAAAAAAGAAAGTTGTCCTGCTCTAACAGCCTTCTAGGTTGTGGAGGATGCAGACATAATACTATATGATCAGTAGGGAATTAAAGTCCTCCCCAATGAAGAGGAGGGAGAAATAACAGGAGAGCAGGTTGAAGTCTTTATACCTTTCAAAAGTTCCATTTTCCTCAATGTCTTGATCAAGTGGCACCCATTTAATTTTAATCATTTTCCATATTTGGTAATGGAAGCAAAGACTCAACGTTTGTTTTTCTATTTGATAACAAAAGCACATGGAAGACATTTTAATTCTGCATTCTATATCTGCATTTGATTTCTTATCCCATTCCTCATCCATAAGCTCAGATAATAAACTATTAGGTAAATTCTTACATACAAACATAGTTGGAGTATTATGTATATTGACACTTGAAAAAAAATCCACAAATATATTCAATGCGACAAAACAATTTAATCAAATTATTTTTTAGCCTGTACTTATCTTTAAAAAATTTTCTTACGTCATTATACAGCTTAAGACGAAATGATTCTGAAACTATAGCATCCGGAGTAATCCATTCATCACCTGTAAAACTAGGTAGTGGAATCGGTTGGATTTCTCCAAAACCCCCATTTAGATCCGCAATGTACATAGATTCATAGAAGAAGATTCTACTATCAGCAAGGTCTTTAACCGTTCTACCTCTATATTGCAACAGTCCAATATCTGTGTGCACTACATCTAATACATCTGCAAGAGATCCAGCTGGCTCCTATTCATTTACATTGGATGGATATAAATTTGCAAGATAAGAATGATCAGATTGGCAAATTTGATAATAGATGATTATAAATGAGAAAAATCAAACTTGTATGTTAATATATCAATACTCATAGTTGTTTATTTTGTGATCCTGACAGTTGAATCCTTGCACATTTATCTCTGAATGCATATATACATGTTGGACTAAAATCTCGGAAATAGATTTCCTCCTAATGATGTTCTGAAATCTAAATTTTTTGCTTTCCAATATGATCGAAATGATAGTTTTGGGTTTTTTTTCTTTTTCGAAATGTTATATTTTGATGATGAATGCATCAGAACCCAAGAGTTTTTTGAATATTTTCTTGGCACCCATAATCTATTGTCATCTTTCTCATTGAAGAGAAGCATAGAGTCGATTGAGGAGCATGGCTTCCTCGATAGTGCCACTTGTTATGTGCAGGCAAAAATTTGAAACATTGAACTATGAATCTGAAAATATGTGTAGGAAAAATCCATGAATCTGAAAATATGTGTAGGCAAAAATTGGAAACATTGAACTATTTGACGCTACGAGTTAAGTCTTGTAAACCATGATTTGAGAATGTATTTACATTAAAGCCACGTTGATTTTCTCATTTCACCACCTATCATATTCATTTTCAATATTTTTGTGCCTCTTTGGACAGTGGTGAGCTGGAAGGGCAGGCCTCAATATCCAATAGCATTTCCACATGCTGCTCAACAAAACATTTATATATTTAGTAAGTTTTTATTCTATTTATATTTAAGAAAAGCTATGTTACGTAGAAGCTCGATATCAAGGTCTCTATGGTACAAAAATTAGAAAAATAAAAATAAAAAGGCATCTTTTTCAAAGGCCCTCGTCGGGCTCTAAGTTTTTCTAATGCTCTTGAATAGGTCTAACAATCTCATTGAATGGTTCAGTATTTGGTTGTTCTCACAACGGCTCCATGTATTTCTCCTCAAATATAGGAGATACAAGTGCTATTGTTGGGGCAAAAATTGAAACAGATTGTTGGCTATCACAACTATCTCTTCTACAACGAGATCTTAATTGTATCTATATAGCTCTGAAAATGAAGATGCTGCTATTGCTAGACAAACTAAATTGATAGGGTAATTCTATTAAGTTGTAAACTAGCAATACAACACTTTCTTTACCAACAAAGCATAAAGCTTAATAAAACACAATAGAAAACGTGTTTTGTTGTGATAGTGCACTAAGGATCAAACACTCAAGCTTGAGAAAATACTTTGTATTTGTTTTGAAATAAAGTAGGCCAATATCTTTTTCAACAAGTTGTCTTTGAAGCTCAATGGACAATGGTCGCTTTAAAATCCGTAACGAATCCTTCCATCCAATGGATATTTGTAAAAAGCTCTCTCTCTCTCTCTCTCTCTCTCTCTCTCTCTCTCTCTCTCTCTCTCTCTCTCAAAACTAAAAAAATATGTCATTGGAGGAAGAGGTAGAGGTGCAGCCACTCGTGGTAGTGGATGGAATGAAAATGTTTGTGTTGGAGAAATCTCTGACCAACATATATCGTGTGAAGGAGAGCAAATCAACTTGCAATGATAATTTCATCTTTGTGGATAGTGCAGATTCTAGTGCAGATGCGAATAAGACTGCCGTTGAAGAAGATTTGTGTTTTGATTGCGAAGGTTGGTGCATGAGAATAGTCCACATAGGACAAATCATGATTTTGAACATTCCACAGCATAGCGAATACTAATGGGAGGAAAAGATGAAACCTTGTGGAGACTCTTGTCTGCACGTGGCAAGATTTGAGCTGCCTTTGGAGTATGATGCCAACATTGCTTTCGAGCTCTCGAGGGTGGATGATGTTTGTAACACGTGTACCAAAAATATGATGTACATTTGTGGACTAAACTAGTGACATCAAATGTTGTTTTTAATGGAAAGGTGCACAAAAACATATGTGTAGGTTTGTATGAGTGTCCTAATCAAAATTGTAGAGGGAGAGATAGTAAGGGACTACCAAAGAAACGTCATTTTTTTGGTCAAGTACTTAGAATTTGTCCACAATTCTATGAGTGTGTTGGTCGATATGGCTCTCTTAAGTGCATTTATTGCAAGTTTGTGCCAATATGTATGCACACATGTGGTCTATTACGTAATTCTTGAAAATTCAAGAGAAACTAGACTAGTGATACACTCAAGAGTACATGACCATCCTGTTTGCATAGGGGTGAGCAAGCAAAGATTACAAATAATAAGAGATAAAGTTACATATATACTTCGAGTCGACAAAGGATCTAGTCCTAGAAAAATTCAAATGGAAATAGCAAGAGACTTCTGTGCCACTAGAGGAGATGAAAGGATGAATGTAGACATAGGTAGAGTGGCAAAGGAGTTTCAGCCTCTAGTCATGCAAACTGGATTTTAAAGGATGGTGAACATTGCAAAAAAGGACTTCTGTCCTCCATCAGATTCTCTTGAATCATTGTTGAACCTCAAGAGAACTTGTCGCTATGATTTTTTTCTATGGTATGTTATTTTCAGGACAAGGAGGAGACACAGATAGGTGTCATGTATTCAAGATGTCCACAAAAGGTGATGCCTCAGAGGAACCAAATTACATACAAACATTTGTTAAAATGCCTCCCAAGAATCCAGTACAAGGCCATCTTTTTCAACTTTCTTCCAACCACTACAACACCCGCCACGATTTTTGACGTGATCTGCGATGAATAATTGTGGGTTTAATTTTTCTTTCCGTTCATCGCAAGCGTCGCAAAACACATCTCAATGAGGTCATCGAAATACGACAGTCGTAGGATCCATGGCAATCTGACCCACTTAAAATCGACTTGTTGGACAACAGAGGTTGGGTATGTTAGAGATCGACATCCAGCTAGACGTTGCAGATTGACATCCAGTTGGACGTCATATTTCGATGTCCAATTCCACGTTCTAGTCAATGTGGTCCGGAGTCAAATAGTTGACATCGACATTGCAATCTGATGCTTTTGATCTCATTGGAATTTGACGTCTGTTAATAGAAAAGTCTCCAGAGCCATTTGATGGATGCCCGACAGATAAGTACCCATCAAATGTGACGTATAAGTAAATGTCGGATTCCGATGTCTGTTAAGAGAACAATGTCTAGAGCCATCCAACGGATATTTGACGAATGTCTGACGGATAAGTATATGTTGGAATGTGACGAATAACACAGTCTCGGATTTAGACGTGCCCAATTAGATTAAAAAATAAGTGCGTCAAAAATAATGCGCTAATTTTGATCGCAAGGGATTGCTTCGGAGACAACATTTATGGATTGCATTCGACATTTGGATCAAATAACTAGCATGAGGTACTTCGTATTCCTACAATACTTCATTGCACATTATGAATTGCAATACCTTATTACATTGTGCATAATTGCATTTTGATTCGTATGACGTTGCTTTTCGGAATCTAACATGGCAAATTGCACATTTCAGAATTCCTACATTGTTACATTGCACATTTGGAAATCCTACATTGTTACATTGCACATTTTGGAATATGACATTGCACATTTCAGATTCTGACATTGCGCTTCTTGGTACAACAATATTGCACATACGAAAACGCAATGTAGTGCATTCAATATGTAAATTACATTATACATCATTGAAATTATAAAATGCATTCCACATAAAAAAATACCAGTAACAATATTGTAAATTGCAACATTATATTCATAATTTCAATCAATGTATTAGAAAAGTGATGCTTTCGCAGTCTCTCTAATGCATATATTTACAAGTGAACTATAACATAAACCTAATATCTTGTGAATATTCTTCATGAAGGGCATTAACAATTTGCAATTTAAATTTTTTGGATTCTTCAGCCCATTTCACAAATAATCTATCGCCAAAATAACATTGGCATAAAGAATACATTCTATCTAAAGCCACCTCCCCTTACAATTTGTGATAGCATTCCCTTCCGGATCTACGTCGTAGTAGGGATTCGCGGAGGACTCTTCAGAATGAGAGGGTGAGGAAGCTGCTTGTGAGGGAGCACCATCACCTTGACTAAGCATCAAAGTTTGCAATTGTGCTTTTTACTCAGGAGTTAGTGATGCATAAAAATTTGAAACATAATCTCCCAAGCTCTCACCACTGCCGGTGGACCCCTACATGATTACTACATTTCATGAATATACAATACATTACAATGAATCCTAATGCTTGAATGTGAAACCTTAATCCAAAAACAACACAATTTCCCAATTGAACCACTATTACAAGTAATATGTTATATGGCTTGAGAATACATTATATAAAGATTAGAGAATTTAGCGTTCATTAGATTCAAAGCATAAAATCTTATATTATTAATATGCTATAACACACACACACACACACACACACACACACACACACACACACACAAAATGCAACTCTCTCTCTCTCTCTCTCTCTCTCTCTATATATATATATATATATATATCTATATATATATATATATATATATATATATATATATATATATATATATATATATATATATATATATATATATATATATATATATATATATATATATATATATATATATATAATCTTTCATTCTATCTTATTTTTGTTCAAAGAAATTACAAATGTAACTTTTTAACAATGTAAATCATAATACAATATGTATTTAATTTTCTCTCTCTATAACAAATCACAAATTTGACATCCAATTATCATCATACACTATCTATTCATCTATCACATATAGCCCTAAACCAAATGCAAAACTCTCTCTCTCTCTCTCTCTCTCTCTCTCTCTCTCTCTCTCTCTCTCTCTCTCTCTCTCTCTCTCTCTCTCTCTCTCTCTCTCTCTCTCTCTCTCTCTCTCTCTCCCTCTCTCTCTCTCTCTCTCTCTCTCTCTCTCTCTCTCTCTCTCTCTCTCTCTCTCTCTCTCTCTCTCTCTCTCTCTCTCTCTCTCTCTCTCTCTCTCTCTCTCTCTCTCTCTCTCTCTCTCTCTCTCTCTCTCTCACAAATTGCAAAACATTCAATTATTATTATACACTATCTATTACATTTATATTCTTTACCATTCTAACAATCTAACTATCTACTTTACACTTTTGTCTATCTTATATTTACACTTTTATTTTAATCATCATCTATTACATTCCTTGGCCTTCTCTGACAGTCTTTTCCCTCATTTTCTTTTTCCTTGTTCTCACTTTCTAATGCCCTTGTCCTCACTTTCTATCACACAAACAAAAAAAACAAATTTTATCTCTAGAAAAAAAAAAAAAAACACAAAACAACACCTGCAATCACCACAAGGGACAAACGCGTCTCCAAAAGCTCCAAAATCTACAAAAAGAAGTGAGGAAAAATTTGCAATAACGCATGAAATCACAAAGACCAAACATACATCGGATTCCAATGTCCCAAAATATGTCGGATTATGATGCCTACTTTTTGTACGAGGTCTTGTAAAAAAATGTGAGGTGTTGGATTGCATGGATTTTGCACCTCGTCCTCCCTCGGATTGCGATGTCGACGTCGGATGCCCACTTTTTTTTTTTTCCATAAAAATGCCACGCCATATCCATGTGGAATTTCACACATGTGGGAGTGCCCAAAAGTGTGATTGTGATCTCCTAAGACTTGGTGATTGCACAAAGATCATACATAGATTGAAATCCAAGATCTATTTCACAAATCTAAGGCAAGAGCACTTTCTACCATGCATAGATCAACCAAACATGTACATTCACATGTGTGGAGGCTTGTACAACACAAAACTAAATGTGGAAAGGCCTTCCTCTTGGGTAGAGAGAGAATCCAAGCACTAACACTCGGGTAGAGAGAAACTCAAGATTGCTCAAAATGCTACAAAAGATGCTCAAACATTGCGCAAAGACTATCAATCCACGATAGGATTCCAATCTATAAGCTTATGGCCCCCCAAAACGCTCAAAAATCACGTATAGTAGGGCGTCGCTCACCAAGCCTACATCAAACTCTAATTGAAGATAAAAGTGATGCCACCTCTCACACGCATAGAAAGCACTAATCTCATACCATATCTCACAAAGATATCTCATACTAAACCTTAAAGACACCAAAGTAGACATTAATTATCCATTTTATTGATTTTTCCTAAAAGTACATATCAAGATCCTAGCATAAACACATAAGAGCACTGCTAAGTCTCCTTCGATCACCATCTGTTGCATAGTACAAAAATGAGGCATAATAAAGAGGCTCTTTCCCTCTTAAGCTCCCATGCCCTTCTACCTCAAGCACCCACTTGACCCCAACTAGTCCTAATGTTGACTGTGCACAACTGACACTCACCACTTGGTAGTACCATTGTTGGATTTATCTCCTCTAAGTTCCACTCATATCGTTGCAATTTTACGTGCATTGTCGCACAGTCTGCAGAAATTACTCTATTACTGAAGACAGACAAGAGAATGGCACCCGATTTGTCGGAGTTGGCCGACTTACCGTGGAAGCCCGACTAGTCTGACTTATCGACTCAACTGACATATCAGGAAAACCTGACTTGTTTGACATATCATGGAAGTTCGACTTATCGACTATCCCAAATTGATTGGCCACAATAGCGACTCGCTCGACTCTGAATAGTCAAAGCCTTCTCATGCTCACTTCCTGTACTGTGCAACAACTTGGACAATGACAATAGTCTCTATGATCTCCTCTAGACAGCACAACGACTCCATGCCATCTTCTTTGTACACTCATCTACACAAATGTAAATTGTATATAGATGACCATTGTAATCTAATTAAGTAAGTGGATCAATTATAGTGATTTATAGAGAGACAGACACTGTAGATGCTTTTATGCATCGATTCTTTCTTTCAAACTGATTGTTAGTAATAAGTTCATAGCTTTTAAAGAGTGGAGCTAGCTTCCTGAGCACGCGGTTTCTTCCGCTATTGTCTTGTGCTCATAGCATCAATCTGACCTGTATTTCTATACATTAAGCTGAATCAATCACTATAATTTATTGCGTTCAGAGTTCTTGTCAGAATTGTATGTTTAAGCTACTTCGTCTTCCTGTCTGACTTTCTCACTGCTTTGTCTGATTTTTTACAACCGTGCAATTAAGCTCTACTTTACTTTTGTGCTCGCCTACTATTGTTGTAGTGGACGCATTGAGGGAATTAGTCGACCAATGCCTTCGTGCGGTAGTAGGGATCATTCTGATCCGATTGTTTGACCAGTTCGAGTCATCGGACCATCTCCCCAACAACCATGACACCTAGGCAAGTGAGTACGAGAATCGTCACTCACACACTAGAGACGTGTCCTAGTAGTGAGCATATGACACATGTCTCGTTGACCGATCAAATCCTACTTTTTTGGAGGTCAATCTAACAATCAGGTCAACATGTTAACAAAGACCTGCTATTTATATTTTCTTACAAAAAACTATAGGTTGGTGGGAGCCATTTTAATATTTACAATTTACAAGCCCAACGCATTCACATTGAAGCAAGAATATAAGTAATATAATCATAGTGTTTCATATGAAGATCTTGTTCTAGCCAGAGTGATTCTTGTGTGCCAAGGCATGAGGAGTGAGATAAGTGAGTAATCCTTGTTATTTATCATGGATGTACTAGAGCTAATCGACAATATATATACCAAGGGAAGGGAGAGGAGATGCAACGATGTACATCCCAAAGTTGCCCAAGAGTCAAGATGATAACCACTTGCTCAATGCTTATTGGTGGACCAAATTGGCTTAAATCGGCATTTCCTTAGAGGCGATGACCATGTGCATTGCGAAACTTGCACATTACTTTACAACATCCAAGTGTCTAAAAATTTTATATCCAAGGAATAGGCAAGCAACATGGCATAAGCCTAAGATATGCACATAACATCAACAACGGTAGGATCTATCATTAAATTTCGTCTTATGCATATAATGTCACATATTTAATATAGGATTGTGCAGATGATAGATTCATCTCCTAAAGGCCCCAGCAACAAAGATATCTCACCTAAAATTAGATCAATTTTAAACTTTCAGAGGCATACTCGACTCCTTATTAACAAACACAAGTCAATCATGGTCCTCCAAAGAGTGACTTTTCATCTCCTTGAGGTTTGGAGCACAATTGAGGTGCATAAAAACAATAGACACGATACTTGAAAACACAAGTCAACTTTGACCAAGAGAGAGAGGGGGGTGGAGTGGTTGAGTCATCATGGAAAACATCAAATTTGAGTCACATCCTTGGAATCATAAACTCAAAATAGGGTACATCTTAAATGAGAAATGGGGGGGGAGGGGGGGCTACAACAAGCACAATATATATACCTTAGAGATGCACACCTAATGTGGGCTCATCATTTTTAGAAGTGCTTGGGATGTTGTCCAATGTTGGGTGTGTCATAAAAATATCAACGGTCAATGTGGTGTTCCTATGTGATAGATTGTCTTACATGCTGGTTAAGGTACCAACAATTTGCTTAACTGAGTTCCCGTTACCTACTTGAACTCCTGCTTTACACAGCAATAAAGCTCAAATTTAGACGAGCCCCACGTCAGGGATGATCACCCACCAGCCTAAAAATGATTCCTATGAGAGAGAGAGAGAGAGAGAGAGAGAGAGAGAGAGAGAGAGAGGCACACACACACACACACGCACGCACGCACGCGCACAGACTTTTACAATTGGCAGTACATGAGTCAATGCAGCCAGTTGAGAACTTTCTGGCATTCTCTGGCAAGGTCAACTGGCATTCTCTGGCAAGGTCAACTGAATGAAAGCTTCGGAAGCATTCGGAGATCCAAGGTTGCTTAACTGCAACCCGGCTCCATCTGCAACATTCTGGAAGCTAGACAAGCCCCAAACTCCCACTATCCACAGCCATAAAAGCCAGCATGTTGCAACCGGCAACTTCCACTGTTTTGTACTACAAAACATTTCCAATCTTTAAGTCATGCAACCAGTGCATTACAATTTGCAGCCTCCAATGCAAGTTCTTCTGCTCTCTCAAGTATGATGCTCATAAGCATGCCTGAGTTCTGAGTAGTGGTGTATAGATAGACGCACACACGATATATTCATCGGTAGACTGAGCAGGTGCAGCCCCTCTTCTGATAGCTCTAGCTCATCTAACCTCAGCTTGCCTAGATTTGATCCAGAGCTAAATGCTGACACTCAGCTTCGCCGAAGCTGTTGAAACTCCTGATGGCAAATAAAGCTCTCAGATGCTACGTGTCGTTCAATTCTTATAATTGATGAAATCTTTGTAGATTCCTGAATCTTGATCGTTGGACTTCATTATTGATTCCTTGCTCCACTATTGGTTTTGTTTCAGCGATAGCTGTAAAGCAGCTAGCTGTTAGTTGTCGAAGTAAAGCTATTCATGATAACTTCAGCCACATCGCATTACTTCAGCTTTTGCTTCTCTTGCAAAATGTTGGGAGCATTTGGATCACACTCAGTGGCATTAAGGCCTTTGATTTCACGGATAGCTATAGCTATTCTGCAGCTGGTTTCAACCCAATTAGCTAATGCACAGCTCCAGAACAACTTTCACGGGGTCAGCTGCCCCGGAGCAGAATTTACTGTGAGAAGCGTTGTGGATATAGCACTTGGGAAAGAGCGCGGTCTCGGAGCAGGACTAGTCCGCATGCATTTCCATGACTGTTTCGTAAATGTAAGAACAAGTCTTATAACCATCATGAATCGCCAGGTCCTCCACAAGCTTACTAACTAGATTGTGATCAGAACAAGCCTATAAACAATACATGAATATCTCCAACAATCTGTTGAATTGCTTACTTGTTCCATAACTTGAGAGCTACAAGCCTCATGATTGTTTCGGTTGAATGGATTCAAGTTCTAACTCTTAGCTATCAACCACGCGAGCATGGATTTGAATCTTATGTCTCTGTGAGTAGGAGTTAAGCAAGCAGCTGGTTGTGTTGGTGTGAATGCTGCAGGGCTGCGATGGGTCTGTGCTCATAGACTCGACGCCAGGGAATCCATCCGAGAAGGACGCAGCTCCCAATTTTGGAACTCTTCGTGGGTTCGAGATTATTGATGCTGCCAAGGCTCAGCTGGAAGCAAACTGTCCGGGAGTGGTGTCTTGCGCAGATATACTTGCCTTCGCAGCCCGTGATAGCGTTTCTTTTGTAAGGAATATATAAGATTTCATGGATGATTGTTGACTATTGATGAAGAGAGATAGACCACATCTAGCAGATAACATTTCTTGCCACTCTTTACAATGCAACATAGAAAATGTCAAGCAAGCGCTTTGATGAGAAATTCACGTTAACTTTGTTTGTTCAATTATCTTGAGCTAGATGCTGATCCTTGTTCGCACATGTGTTCACAGCTAGGGGGAATATTTTGGCTAGTAAAATCCGGACGTCGTGATGGCAACATCTCTCGTGCATCTGACGTTGTTAACAATCTGCCTGGACCATCTTTCAACCTCCAAGCGCTAACTCAAAGCTTTTTGGCAAAAGGCCTATCGCAGACGGAAATGATCACACTTTCAGGTAGATTTTATACCATTTCTAAGAGAAAGTAAGAATGATAACGAGGTGTGCTGATTTACAAATTAGAAGTTATTCTTCTTTCTGTCCTTCTGGATCAACTCCTTGAATCCGAGCTTTGCCTTATTCTAATTTTTTTGGCATATATAAGAAAGTCATTCTAAGATATTGAAATGTAATTGGAATGAAATCTCAGGAGCTCATACCATCGGCCAGGCGCATTGCGCTGCCTTTACTGACAGGCTCTACAACTTCAACAGCAACGGTTCTCAAGATCCTTCCCTCGATCCGGAGTATGCTAAGAGGCTCAAGTTACTGTGCCCTCAAAACAACACCAATCCCAACACTGTTGTTCCACTGGACCCTCTCACAGCCGATATCTTTGACAACAGCTACTTCACCAACGTGGTGACGGGGCAAGCCTTGTTCTCATCCGATGAAGCGCTGTTCACCGATACAGCTACTATTGCCACTGTGCAAAGCAACTCCCTAAATGGGTTTCCTTGGAGTCTGGACTTTGCACAAGCCATGATCAAAATGAGTGAGATTGGGGTGCTAACTGGTCAGCAAGGGGAGATTCGGAAGAATTGTCGTGTGATAAACTCATAGCATCAATTCACTTTATCGTACTCTCATGAGTTAGTTAGGATTACCTTCCCCTAAATAAAGGCATAAGTTCTATTCCAAGTAAGTCTACAGAGTTAAGAGTCTTTGACAATTCACAACTACTTAGATTTCAGATAAAACCAGAATTGTCTTAGCAAATAAAGAATAAGCTTCATACTGCACATGAACTCATCCCAAATGGATGTACGTATTTGTCTCCAAACAGTGTAACTATTTCTTTACCCTCTTGAAAAGAGAGAACATGCTTCTCAAAATCTATCTCAGGATGCTTATTAAATAACCACTCATATCCTAGAATTATGTCCGTACGTACTAAATTTTAAACATGGAAATCTATTAACTCTCTATAATCTTGATCCAAATTGGAAGACTTAGAACTTTAACATCTCATGTCTCCAACTCAGCACCTGAAGCTAGATATACTCGATATCTATGGTTACTGGCTTCAGTTTTCAGGCCGAGTTTTCGCACAAGACCAGAGTTAATAGTAGTTCCACTGTCCACTAAAATACTAACTTAATGTCCATTAGCAGTGCCTTTCAAACGAAATAAATCATTTGGCAAGAATAAAGTAGTACTAAAATAACAATCACACTCACAATTAACCTTATTAATTTTCAACTTAAGATTTTCTTTACCTAGCATCTCAATCACTTCAGCTGCGCCTTTCTTTCGTTCTGGGCAGAATTTCAAAACATGTCTAGGCTTACTACAATGGAAACACACATTGGTCCTTCTAGCCCTTTTCTAGGACAAATGTTTCTTTTGTCTAAACTCAGATTTAGCTTGATCTAGTTCGTCGAAATACTTGGATTTTTTTATTCCCACAACTCTTTTCTTTCCTTTCTTCTGGCTAGGTTTGGATGATCTGGATGGATTAACCTATAATTGCTTCCTACATGCCACCACTGTGGAATCATACGCTTTCGCGACTTATATGATGTCATCGAAAGTTTGAAGCACATTACGCTTGGACTCATTCTCATAATGTGCAAGTAGACCTAGGATAAACTACCATAGTGCCAATTTTGCATCGAATGAGAAAACTTTGTTCCATAAATTCATACAATCTTGCAGGTACGAGTTCAAACTCCGAGTACCCATTTTGCAATTAGCAAATCTTTGGTAGAAATCTGAGTCGTCTACAACCACAAATGTCTTTTTGAACACTTCCATAAACTGATCCCAGGTTTTTTCTCTTTCCACTCCCTCAGAAAAGGTTCAGGTTGAAAGCCCAAATTCGATGCGAATAAAGTTTTCAGTTGATTCAACAATACTTCCATTTGTTGATCCCTTAAAGTGTTCCTGTTGTTTATTTCATTAAGCGCTTGGCTTAACGACTGGCAAATTTGCAAATAGGTAGGCATTGGCACTTGACCATCGAGCATTGCATTTGCATTATCATCTGCCATATTGATTTCCTGTTATGCAAAATTAGCTTAATTAGTTGAGATCCAATCATCAACTAATAAGTGAAAAGTTCAGAACCTTCATGACTGGCCGATATTACTCAACAAGGTCTTTTACTCATTTAAGAAAATTTTGCATAATCAATATCAGACTGATCTAAACAACAACAACTTTTAGGACCAAAACAAAATTTTTTATGAAAAACTGGGATTTTTGAAATCTGTTCGAAATGGACAGACTGTGAAAATCGATTAAGGAGATTGATTTATCAAATTCACAAGCATTGTCACAAATCAAACATCCTACATGCATCTAACATGACATGCACTGACTTTTTCAATTTTTTTTTTGTAAATAACCTAATTACTAGGAAATCTGCCTTTTGATCTAGAATTTCCAAAAATAGTTTCATGCAAGAAATCTACTGATCAATCTACTGTTTATGCATGCAACATGCTTCCAAGCATGCATACAGGTCTATCCATACATTTCCATCAACAGACAAGCACCGTTTCTCACACTCACACACTCTCTTTCTCCAACATGGTATCAGAGCTATTTTCGTAGCCTGATAAGCTTCCACAATACAAGACTCTATTAGTCAATAGAGTAATTGTCTTCTTGTTTTGTAACTCTGTACCAGATTTTCATACTTAAGTCACTGATAGATTTTCCTATCACTTAGACTAATTCTTCCACATGGATTTCCAAGGGAAAGCCAGTCCCATCATGGACAAGCTTGATGGAGCCAATTACCATCTGTGGAAATTTAAGATCAAAATTGTACCAATGGCTAAAAAATTGTATGACGTTGTCACAGGTGCAGAAGAGAAACCCAAAACAGACGATGCGGAAAGACTTTCATGTTGATCATCCTCAACATTACAGATACCCTAATTTACATCACTCAACAAAGGTATCTTCACAATGTTCTTAACAGATACAATCTAATGGATTGTAAATTAGCTCACTCACCGATGGATCCAGGTCTGTATTTGTCAAAGGACCAATGTCCCCAGACCAAGCAAGAAGAGGAGCAGTTGAGAGAGTATCCTTATCGATCGATACTTGGATCTCTCATGTACGCAATGGTCTGTACAAGACCAGATATCTCTTTTGCAATAAGCTCACTCAGCCAATATATGGCTAATCCTGGCATTACCCATTGGAAGGCTCTCATAAGAGTCATGAGGTATATTCGAGCTACCATGGACCAGTGCATCTGCTATGGAGATGTCAAAAATGACAATCTTCATCAGCTCACTGGATATTCTGATGCAAGTTGGGGAGGAGATGTAGACAATCCTAAATCCACATCTGGATTTACATTCTTCTTCAACGGCGGTCCTATCTCATGGAACAATCGTAAGCAAATGTCTATCGCACTTTCTTCTACGGAAGCATAATATATTGCTACTTCTCAATCTATTAAGGAAGCATTTTGGTTGAGAAATTTATTGTCAGACATTAATCTGTATCAGTACAGCCCTACAATTTTATTCTTTGATAATCAGAGTGCTATTGCCTTATCGGCCAACCCTAGATTTCACTCTAGGAGTAAGCACATTGAGATCATATATCACTACATCAGGGGCAAGGTTCTCAACAAGGAGGTGAGCTTAACATATTGCAGAACGCAGGACATGGTTGCAGATATATATTTATGAAAGCATTAAGTGTTAATGCACACAACAAATTTTGTGCATTGCTTATTCTGAAGATCAAGGCATTTACGGATCTAGATTAAGGGGGGGTGTTGGATTTATCTTCTCTAATCTCCTAAATTCCATTTTAATCTACCTCCATTCATGCTGCATTTTTACTCACGTTGTCGCATAGTCTACATATTTACAGGTAAATTCTCACAAGCGAAAGAAAGGCGAAAAACGTGACATTGTGTTTTTACACATGTTTTGTGACAGGCGAAAAAGGCGACACTGCCTTACCAATGCCAAAAGTGCCCTAGGAAAAGTGTAAGGCACCCTGTAAATCAAATCCTAAGGCATTTCGTCAAAGTGACGCATTTTTTGCATCTTCACCAACGTTCATTTTAGCAAAGGCTGACGTTGCGTCCCTTTCACGCTCATTCCATACAACTGTGCTAACGGATTTGACAACGACAACAGCCACCCACAATCTCCGACAAACAGCACATCCACTTTGTACTTTTTTCATTTACACACCTGTAACATTGTGTGTGTGTGTGTATATATATAGATATATATATATTGAAACCATTTGCGTATTCAGTGATGAACGATGAAGTGTGAAAATAATAGCATCAGAAGCTTATCAGAGATAGACATAGCAGATGCCTTGCACATTGATTCTTTATTGTCAGTAATAGGTTCATTCCTTTTATAGTTGAATTAGCTTTGTAGAGCACGTGGTTTTGCCTGCTATCCTGCTCTACCGCATTATTGACATGTATATTTTGCTATACTTATTCTGATAACAACTCTTTCATTCCGCGTTCAGATTTGTGTCAATATTGCTATGCTTATTTTTCATTTTGTTTGACTTTCTTGTTGCTCAATCTGGTAATCTATTCCTAGCGAGTTATTATTAGTCTAGCCATTGATGACTAATATTTAGTCTTGCCTTTCGCGAATCATTTGCGATTGATTATCAGTCGAGTTCAGTCTAGCTCTTTGCGAATCATTCACGACAAATAATTTGTCTAGCTGTTCGCGAAAAATTATTCTTCTGGTGTTTTAGTAATGTTTGGCTATGTAATCAGAACAACCGTGATTTCTATCACTAATTTTTTTCGTTTCTGATAGGCGTAGTCATGCTTAGGGAAAGAGTAATATAGCTCATTCCGCTATGCACGAACACTTTCTGTTCGAGTTCAGTTTCGAGTTTGCTTCTTTTTTGTGTTTGTTTTTATTTTCGAGCTATTTTCATTCCTCATACTCACACACCTTCTTTCTCCAACACACCCTTCTACCTAGGCTTCACACATGTGAGCAGTAATTGGACAAAATCTAGGTAGTAGGGCGCACTTTGGGAAGGTGGTATCATCAAAATTTCAACTCCAGCCAAATAAGTGTTGAAAATTGTCACTTCTCACTTGTCATTTTTTATTGTAAATAAAGATCAATAATGAGTACAATATTCATGATCTGATTTCACACATGTGGAGCCTGTTGCCATGTGTGAAAGAAAGTACTTTTCATATTTGTAAATATCTACTTTGATTTTGTATCAATCAAGTCAAGTGTGATCACGATATGACTAGTTTTTAGTCAAGTTGACTAGTCACCTAGAAGTTAGCTTATCCTTGCATGTGCATGAGTAAATGCTCCCACATGGCAAGTGGATGTTCACACGTGTGTATAGAGTTTTAGAAGATAAGAATTGACCATTTTTCTTAGATCCTATTTTGTAGGGTGTATTCCTATATTTCAGGAGACTAGCTCTTTGGATTTTAGCCATATTCTAGAAGGTCAACTTTGGATAAGGATCAAGGATGGATCAAATGGATAGATCTGAGTGATGTGGCACTCTTCACACGTGTGAAGACCTCTTGGACTATACCAGACTCGTAGATGTACTTGATCCATAAAAGGATCACCATTTTGCTAATGAGATTGATGAGACTTTTGCATTCTACACTTTTGTGAGATTTCTAGTCAATAGAATTGTGATTTTATTGAATGATTGCTATCAAGAACCTATGTACTTGTTGTTTCAGGTGCAGGCCGTACAGTGGACACACAAGAACACATATAGCAAACATCCACGCACAATACAAAGGAGGATGCGTGGGCAAAAAAAAATTTGCGTGGATATAGCCGTGGATTGGCGTGGATATACGCATGGATACAAGTGCATGGATTATCCACGCATGGATGTTCCACGAAAATGTCATTTTTGACAGCAGATCGGCCAGATGTCGTGAAATTCAAAATGCGTGGATTATCCACGCCAAGTCCGACTACCGGCAGCCAGGCAAACCTCCGACACTGGGAGCCAAAAATAGGAATTCTAATTTTGTGTGGATAATCCATGCGTGGATTATCCACGCCATAGTAAAAATTAAATAAAAAAGACTCGGCTTTCACGTGGATATTGTGTGGATAATTATCCACGCGTGGATTATCCACACGAAATTTGCTTTACCCATGCAAAATCCAGAGAGTTGAGGCCGTTAATACCGCGTGGATAAAATTTGTTTTATATCCACGCGGTACGCGGATAGGTTTTTGGAATTTGCGTGGATTATCCACACGTGGATAATCCATGCAAAATTTTTTGTCCAAAAACAGAACATTTGGCGTGAACCAAAATGTGGTTTGTTCCGAAACTAGAGGTGATTTTCTATTTTTGTGTTGTGTGAGAGGGAGAAAAAGAGAGTATAGATGGGAGTGAGAATGAGATGAGGATGAATGTGAGTGAGAAGATTGATAGTGTTTAGAATTTTTAGTTCATTGATGGATGTTAATAGTATGTGTTTTGTGATCATAAGTTTTAAGATCTTTTTTGTTTGTGATGTAAATTTGGATATGAAAAATGAAAAATGAGCTTTCATTGCAAAGGATTCAAAGATCAAGTGCATGCAAAAGGAAAAGCAAAGATTGCAAAACAATGAGATACAATAGTAAAGGTAAATTCACATTTATTTTGATTCATTTGATATTTAGTTGATAACTTAATGTGTTATCTATTGATGCATTATATTGTGGTTTCCATTACTTTTCATTGTGCTTTCCATTACTTTCTCTACAAAATAGAATCAAAGATTTAATTAAATTGAGATTAAACTTACTTGTAAACCACAAAGTAAACAATCACAAAACAATAAAGGTTAAGAATTTACGATTGGAAACAATCCATGGGATTCCATAAAAGCCTTAAGGCCGGCATATCCATGATCATACCTTGCTTGTACTCTGCGACGGTCATGTGTCTTCCAAAATCACTAAGCTACATTCAACAAAAAAACATAGTTTAGAATACAATATAGTTTAGCAATAAAAAACATTAACAATCTCACTACAAAAATAGAATCATATTAAAAAATATTGCACTTACAAATTGGGCCTCTAGATTGTCCCTTCCTCTCGATCCCAAATGACTTTGGCCATGTTTTAAGAGCTTTTTGGCGGCGACCCTACGTTGTTGTTCATACTTTTGGGGACTGTTTTGCAACAATTCCTCTTTCACCTTCCTCCAATCCCTTTTGGAGCACCATCTAGGCTTTGTAGTATTCTTGGGATTCCTCATGGCTCTTCTCATCAATTGCTTTTTGTTTCGAATCCAAAGGCACATTGTATTCAAGGCCCAAGTCCTATAAAAGCATTGGATTGAGGGAATTCAGAATACAAAGTCTCTATTATTTTATTTTTGTCTTCAAGCAATTGGGAGGACCAATCGATCATGTAATCTTTACCAAAATATAAAGCAACTAAATCACGCAAACGGGCATGAACTACATTGCCACGTGTATTTTTTATAATTCCACCACGTGGATTAAGATCATAATACACACTACACGATTCTTGGGAAGGGGCATCTTCGGATGCTCTTCTCTCGGATGATTCACCCGAAGAAGATAACACAAGATTTTTGATTCTATCTCTTTGTTGACAAGATAGATTCTCAAAACACTTTTGATTATATTCTTCGGACACCTTACAAATGGTCTCCCACTTGACCTTCCACTTGACCTACCCCTTGAAGACATTGTATCAAAGAAAAACTTTAAAAGTTAGAAAGTAGCGGAGAATGGGAGTGAAAGAGTATTGAAGACTTTTAGATTAGAGGAGTAAGCAATGAATAGAAAGCAATAGATTAATAGTAAGCAAGAACAAACAAGATCAATAGAGCAAGCACAAGCAAGAGCAAGATCACTAGCAATGAAGAGCAACCAAAAGCAAGCAAGCAAGATCTATAGAGCTTAGAAGAGCAATAGCAAGCAAGAGCACTAAACACTAGATTAGAAAACCTATAAAACTTGAAAGCGAAAGAAGAGGAGCAAGAATGCTCACGGAAATGCTATTTTATTGACATTCAAGTTTTGCGTGGATTATCTATCCACGCAGAAGTTATCCACGCGATATTCACGTGTGGATGTTTCACGAGTTTTTTTTTCCTCTCTTGGCACATGAGAGGGTCCCCCACATGGGCTTGCATGCTTCAAATGTCATTCAATATTCTCATAATATTTTTTAGATTTTATGAGAATATTTTATTGTAGGATTTTACCTAAAATATATTTTTTAATATGATGGAATGTAAAAAAATCAATTCAAAGTTACTCTCTCAAGGATGTAAGTGTCCACTTTGAATGCTTCACTGAATCTCAAGAGGAGTTTACAATTTGCCTCAAAACATGTGAAAACATGATTTTCAAAAAACTGAGTACCAAGCTCAATCTTGCTCTTACTAGAACCAAGAGCATACTTTTGACAATACAATATCTTGCTTTGAAAAAGTATTGTAAACATATCTAAGTCAATAATGACAAGAAACATGTTCATACCATAAGCATCATACAAAACTAGTATAGCTTTTCTTGAACTTTGAGATCCAACAAATTCAATGAAGCAAGATAGCATTTCAAGCAAAGGAAGAGAAGCATATATGAATGTGTTGTAGTAGATACAACATGAAAGATGCCCCTCTTTGCCATGTAAGGTGAGCCATAAAGACTCGGCCATGCATCTTGAAAATCTTCTTGAAATCATTTGAAGAAGAAACTCCTCCTCACACCTTGGCCCCATCATAACTTGAATACCTTCAAAAAAGATAACTTGTGATGCTTCTTGAGAAGTCTTGATCTCGGCCACTTCCAAGATTGAATCTTCATGCAACATGACATCTCTATTTACAATCACTTTTGAAATAGAGAGTGTAAAGACACTAAAGGCCTCCTTGATGGATGAGTATCCAATCATGATCCATGAGCTTGGATCATCCTTCCTCCTTGTTTCCAAGGGAATATGTGCAAAGCAAACACTACCAAGTTCACTAAAGTGATCAACCTTAGGCTTCATCTTGAATAAAACTTCATATGGTGCTATTCCTTCAAGAGCTCTAATACTCAAACCTTTGATCTTCAATGAAAATTTCTTCTCAACATATGCTTTGAATAATAAGGAATAATCATACACCATAATACTTGAAGAGAGAAGATATGTGCATCTTGTGTGATCATCCTCCTTTAAAATATTGGACATATAAGAAACATCAAGAGAGTTTGCACTCTCACTTGGATCCAATTTGTAGATGCCTTCAAATCTTGATCCATATGCAAGGATCTCACCATCCTTCTTGATCACACAATTGTCAATATTGAAATTGACATCAAAGCCACTATCAAGAAGTTGGCCAACACTTAAGATTTTTCTTTGTAAGATTTGGGACAAAAAGAACATTGTTGCGAAAGAGATCTTTAGAAGATGCAAGCTTCAAGGGAATAATCCCTACTCCTTCAATATTGCACTCATGCTTACTTGCAATGTATATGGTCTGTGAAAATTGTCAACATTTCCTAGCTAGTTTGAGGCCTAAATTGGCAATTTTTGTACATAGTTTTGGATCTAACCTTTCACACGTGTGAAAGAGACCTAGATACTTTTATTCTAGTATATATTTCATGTTGAAGAAGTCTCAAACTTCGGGACCTTCTAAATGACACTAAAATCATGTTATTTGGACATATAGGCCAAAATTGGCTATTTTAGGTTACTGGTGTCCTAAAATTGGGTCCTAAGTTCTAGAGAGAGGAGAGAGAGTCATCTCTCTCACCTATATTAGGCTGAAATTCATGGAGAACAGGTTGGAGAAACCTTTTGTATGCTTCATTGAGATCAATAGATCATTGTCATTGTTTCTTCCTCCATTGAGAGCATTGTTGTGTGTATTGTCTTCAAGCTATTGTGTATGATCTTAGGTGCTTTCCAAAAGTGGTAGGCTGATGTATTATGGACTGTATAATGCTATTTTGGGCAGCACTTGATGTTTATGGAAGTTTCCATTTGTGATAAATGCTTTTTGATCAAGTTCTTTGCATTCTAGGTAGCATAGAATGTGTTGCCAATTCCTAGCTTATGTAGTTTGGAGTGCAAGCATTCAAGCCAATGATCTTGGAGTTTAGATCCACTTAGGATCTGTATTTTTCACATGGTATCAGAGCTGGTTGGCTTCTATTCATAGTAAGTATTCCATTTTTGGTGATATTTGGATGTTTGATCAAGTTCTAGCATGATTTTGCATTGCTTTGTTGATCAAATCTTACTAACCTTTGTTTTGTGAGTTGAACTTGTGGATCAAAAGCATATTTCAGGTCTATTGAAGATCAGAGGCTGAAAAGAAACTATTTTGGATCAGATCATAACACCTAATCATTTGTGATTGTGAGGCTTGTGCATATTCAATACTAACAATGTTCTTTTCAATCCTATTGTTGACAATCTCCATTCTTGGATGAACACTCTCCTTAAGTGGATGAAACTTCTCCTTAAGTGGATGACAAATGCTCTTTTGAGTGAGTTGTAATTCTCCTAAAGGCTGAGCAAAGCTCCCATTTGGATGAAAGATCCCCTTTTTTGGGTGAACATATTGTAAGCTCCATTGTGAAGAGCATATTGTAAAGATTGTCATCAATTTTGGCATAAATTTTGGTGTACTTTGTTGAGCATGTAAGTAACTCTCCTTATGTAATTTGATTGGAGCATTTGCTGGAAGGTGTTAACCATTATGCAAGTGTGTTTTCAGGTTCTTAACAGGTTGAGGAACATTCTCATGTGAAGTGATCTTAGATCTACATCTAAACACCAAGATTTGACAAGATAGTGAAGCTAGTCTTGTGATTCACTAAGTGTGCTCATTCATTCACCTCTAAATCTTGTATTTATCACTTGCTGGAGTTTATAAACTTTTAGAAGTGTGGTTTACATGTGGTTTTACAGGTTGAATCAATATCTTAGTGTGTTGATCATATGTTGATCAAGTTTGTTCATTACTAGGTAATCTTGGCATCCTAGTTTTGGGTATTTTCTAAGAATGCAAGTAACTCTTCACACCATAACTTGATTTGGTCACTTGCTGGAAAGTTTGAGAGCTTAAGCAAGAGTGTGTTCAGGTTGGTTTGATTTTGTAATCCATTCTTAGTGTGTGCAAAGTGTTGCATGTGTTTCAATCTTCCTTTCTATGCTTGGAAACCATCTAGGTTCAAGATAGAAGTGTTTTAGGGTCCTAAATCTTCATAGATCTCTTTATCTATCATTTGTTGAGAGAAAAGTGAGTGCTAAGTGCTTTAGGACATAACCTAAAAGTTGAAGAAACATTAGAATCATGGCTTCCAATGGTGGGATCATGCTAGAGTCTAGTGAAAGGTTGAGTTCATCAAACTACTCTACCTGGAAAGTGAGGATGGAGTCCTTACTTGAGTTGAATGAACTCATGGACATAGTTGCAGAAATTGAAGAGAGACCTCTCACACTTCAAGAGCAACAAAGGTTTGATAAGAAGGCCAAAAGGGCTCTTCATATCATTAAAATGAATGTTACAAATGAACTTCTCAAGGAAGTTGGAAAGTGTCAAAGTGCAAGTGAGGCATGGAATGCCTTAAAGAAGCTCTTTGAATCAAAGTCCACATCTAGGGTATTGACCCTAAGGAGACAAATATTTTCTAGTAGGCAAAGAGAGGGTGAAAGTGCTCATGCATTTATCTTGAGAGTTAAGTCCCTAAGTGATGATTTAGCATGCATTGATGAGAACATAAAAGATGGTGAAATAGTCCAAGTTATGTTGAATGGTTTGCTAAATGAACATGCTAACCTTGTGCAAAGTTTTGCCATTCAAAGAGTCTTGCCAAGTGTGGTTGACTTGCAAGAAATCTTATTGGCTGAAGAACATAGGTTGCAATCAAAGCTTGATGGTGCATCCTTGCAAGGTGGAGGTGAAGAGGCTTTCTTCACAAAAGGCAAATTCAAGGGCAAAGGTAAAGGCAAAGGGAAATGGTCCAAAGGTGGTAACTTTGATCATGATGATCACTCTTCCTCTTCCTCTTCTACTAAGAACAATAAGTCAAAGTTCAAGTGCTTTTATTGTGGGATAAAAGGTCATTTTGCAAATGAATGTTATAAGAAGAAAAGAGAGCAAGGAGAGAGGCAAGGAAATCTTACAATAGATGAGGAAGAACATAACACATGTGAATCACTTGTTATGACTTCAAGTTTGTTAGCCAACATAGATGATAATGATCCTTGGTGGATTGATAGTGGAGCCTCATCTCACATGACAAGACATAAGGAATACTTTACATCCTTATTGTCTTATGAGGGAGAAGGTAACATCATCTACACTGCAAATGATGGTCAATGTGACATCAAAGGCATAGGCACTATTCCTATTTTCCTTTCAACAAATAGGAAAGCAAATCTTGAAAATGTTTTGTACATTCCTTCAATCACTAAGAATTTGCTTAGTGTAAGTCAAATGATTGACAAAGGACTTGATGTGGAGTTCATTGGAGATGCATGTTTGATAAGTAAATGTGGATCCTTGATTGCTCAAGGTAGGAGGCATGGTAAACTTTTCAAGCTTGATGCATGTGTGATCTCTAATCATGAAGGATGTATGGCTAGGGAGCAATTGACAAACCAAGAAGTTTGGCACAAGAGGTTGGGCCATCCCAACTTCAAATCTTTGGAGGTAATGGCAAAGAAAGAGCTTGTTCTTGGTCTCCCTAAAAGTCTTGTTGCAAACAATAGTGTTTGTGAACATTGTGCCTTGTCCAAATCTCATAGACTTGCTTATTCTAGATCTACTTCTAGATCTAAAGAAGCTTTTCAACTTGTGCATTCTGATATTCATTCTTCTAGTACAACTAGCAATGGTGGGGCAAAGATGTATGCAACTTTCATTGATGACTTTAGTAGGTATACTTGGATCTATCTTCTTAAAAGTAAGGATGAAGTGTTTGCTGCATTTGTCAAGTTCAAGAATGAAATGGAAAACCAATTCAATACAAAGATCAAATGCTTAAGATCTGATAATGGAGGGGAATACACCTCAAATAGGTTCAAAGACTTTTGTATAGCACATGGGATTAAGAGGGAGATGTCTAGTCCTAGGACTCCACAACAGAATGGAGTGGCCGAGAGGAAGAATAGAACCCTTTGTGAATGTGCCAAGGCAATGAGACTACATGCTAATCTTGCTAAGTCTTTTTGGGGGGAAGCTTTAGCATGTGCTAACTATCTATGTAATAGATGGACAAGTGCTTCCTTGGATGGTAAAACTCCTCATGAGGTTCTTTATGGTAGAAGGCCGAGTGTCAAGCATTGTAGGATCTTTGGATGTACATGTTTTGTCAATATCACACTTGATGATAGAACTAAAGAAGATCCTTCATCAAAGAAGGGTGTGTTTGTTGGCTATAGTGAAGTAAGCAAGGCTTACAAAGTGTACATTCCTTCTACAAAGAAAGTTGTCATAAGTAGGGATGTCATCTTTCATGAAGAGAATGTTTCCAATGTTGTTGATGTTGATGTTGATGTGCCTACTAATCATCATGATGTGCAAGATGTCTTGGATGAAGATGGAGATGCCACTCCAAAGCAAACTTCAAGGAAGACTCAAAGGCAAAGGGCTAAGCCATCAAGGCTAACCTATGATGAAAAAGGAAAGCAAGTGGTGGACAACTCTAACTTTGCTTTTCTTACCTCTTTTGATGAACCAACTTGTGTAGGTGAAGCAATTCAAAAGAAGGAATGGATCCAAGCCATGGATCATGAGCATCAAGCACTCATCAAAAGCAACACATGGAGGTTGGTAAAGCTTCCAAAGGACAAGAAGGCAATTGGTTGTAAGTGGATCTTCAATATCAAGACAAATCAAGATGGATCAATCAACAAGTACAAGGCAAGGTTGGTGGCAAAGGGGTATGCTCAAGAATATGGTATTGACTATGATGAGACCTTTGCACCCGTGGCAAAGATGGTAACTATTCGAATCCTAATCTCTCTTGCAACTCTTTATGATTGGGATATGTGGCAAATGGATGTTACTAATGCCTTCTTGAATGGTGATCTTGAAGAAGATATTTACATGGAGCAACTCAAGTGGCAATTTCTTCAAGGCAAGGAAGATCTCGTTGAGGTTTGGTTTGAGCTCAAATGGGCTGGTTTTATTAGGTTTGATACTCAACTTCATCTACTCTACTTCATGTTGGATAGAAGTGTAGAAATCTATCTTTTGGTTTATGATGGTGACATTGTTTTCACTAACTATAGTGAAAGGTTGAAATCAAGCAATGATGAGATCTTGTGGGATGTTAATCATGTGTTTGAGAGGGAGTATCTTCAGAGGTTCAGATCTGAAGATGTTTATAAATGCAAAGTCCTTGATGTTTTATTGGAAGATCAAGATGTTGATCTTGAATTGCTTCATCAACACCAAGAGGCAAGTAGCAATTGGAAGCTAGTCAAAAGCATGAAAGGGGAGCCACATGGGCAAAGCATCTTGGATCTGTTTTTATAGGTCCTTGAAGGTTCAAGTAAGGTTCTTGGAGCAGCAAGGAAGTGTCCTTTTACTCTACCTTACTTGTTTAATCTCATGTATGAACATTGTCATGTCAATGTGTTGGAATTGTCAAAATTCAATGAAACTAGTTCCACAGTTTTGCATCTTTTGGATCTTGGAGATGGAATAGTTATCATTGCTGGTTTTTATGATCAAGTACATGCATTCATTCAAATCTCAAAAGATATGGAAGTGGTCAATATGTTTACTTTTGAGCAAAGTTCAAGATCTAGCATCCTAGTGTTGGCAAATTGGCAAATTGTTGACAATGTAGGATCAAGCGTTATATGCAAATCTTGTGGAGATACTTCAAGTATTTCAAGTTCAGGTTTTGCTCATTCAAATGGAACAGAGAACACATCATTTTGGCATTCATTCACTCAAGGGCTTTCGTGGATTGGAGATCTACAAAGGCAAGGTGGTGATGGAGGTTCATTCATGGAGATACATGATGCATTCACTATGGGCATAGTGGAATGTGGACGAGGCATGCAAACACCTGTTGGTTACTTTCACTTACAACTTGTTTGCTGCTGTTTTACAGAGAACTCAAAGGTGGATACATGGAGGAATCCTTTCATTGTTATTCTATGTTCTTTTACATGTATCTTGTTCACCATTCTATGTAAAATTGATGTAAGAAATAGTGAAGCATCCTATATGGGCACTATTATCTATATCAATTATGTTGTACTTCATATTGTACATATTAGAACACTTGAAAAGAGATCTATCATCATGATGGAGATCATTCTTAGGTTGGAGCAAAGTAGTGTTGTAAAACTAGCAAGTTAAGTTGAAGAGGGAGTGTGAAAATTGTCAACATTTCCTAGCTAGTTTGAGGCCTAAATTGGCAATTTTTGTACATAGTTTTGGATCTAACCTTTCACACGTGTGAAAGAGACCTAGATACTTTTATTCTAGTATATATTTCATGTTGAAGAAGTCTCAAACTTCGGGACCTTCTAAATGACACTAAAATCATGTTATTTGGACATATAGGCCAAAATTGGCTATTTTAGGTTACTGGTGTCCTAAAATTGGGTCCTAAGTTCTAGAGAGAGGAGAGAGAGTCATCTCTCTCACCTATATTAGGCTGAAATTCGTGGAGAACAGGTTGGAGAAACCTTTTGTATGCTTCATTGAGATCAATAGATCATTGTCATTGTTTCTTCCTCCATTGAGAGCATTGTTGTGTGTATTGTCTTCAAGCTATTGTGTATGATCTTAGGTGCTTTCCAAAAGTGGTAGGCTGATGTATTATGGACTGTATAATGCTATTTTGGGCCGCACTTGATGTTTATGGAAGTTTCCATTTGTGATAAATGCTTTTTGATCAAGTTCTTTGCATTCTAGGTAGCATAGAATGTGTTGCCAATTCCTAGCTTATGTAGTTTGGAGTGCAAGCATTCAAGCCAATGATCTTGGAGTTTAGATCCACTTAGGATCTGTATTTTTCACATGGTCTTCTTGACTCCATCATAAGGCATAATAGATGAAAAAAAGTGCTTGGAGCGATACATATGTGAAGATGCTCCACTATCAATATACCATGAGTCATCCTTGTTGAAGGTGGACGAGGAGAAGCTTGATGCCATAAGAGAGCCTTCTCCACTGACTTGCAATATAGTCTTCTTTCTCATTGGTGATGTTGGCTTGATTGAGTTGATTCTTCTTCTTGAAGCAATTGGTGGCATAATGGCCTTTCTTGCCACAATAAAAGCACTTGATCTTCTTCTTCTTCTTGAGATTTGAAGTAGAAGCATGAGAGGTATCCTCCTCCTCCTCTCCATCTTGGTCTTTAGCTTTGTCATTAGAGAAGTGATGGTGTTGCTTCTTATTCCTCTCTTTGTGCTTGGCAAATAGAACTTTGCCATCATCATGATTGAGTGATAGCTTGTCCATCCTCAAGAGTTTGTACTCTTGTCTTGATTCTTAAAAAATAAGCACACTTTGAAGGGCCTCCAAACTTGGTAGCTCCTCCTTAACGGCATAGGATTGGACAAGGTTGTCATATTCATCTCTCAAGCCATTGAGAATGAATTGGACTAGCTCACTTTGATTGATTGAGTCACCAATACATGCAAGCTCCCTATCAATATCTTTGACTCTCAAAACATAATTAGATGCACTCTCATCACTCTTTTGACTACTTTGGAAGATTTGATTTCTAAGAGTGAGGAGCCTAGAGGTGTTCTTAGCCTCATAGATGGACTTGAGACAATCCCAAGCTTCCTTGGATGTAGAACAATCACCAATCTCCCTCAATATCTCATTAGAGACATTCATCTTAATGTAGTGGAGAGCCATCTTAGCTCTCTTCTTGTATTGCCCTATTGATCTCTTTTGATCCAAAATTGGACAAGATAGCTAGGAAAATGGATCTTGACAATTTCTAACTCAAGATTAATGAATAGTTTTCACTCAAATGGATCAAAATGCATGGTAACCTTAGGTAGGCTCTGATACCATGTTGATTTCACACGTGTGGACTGTCCACAACATGTACTTGTGATCTGCTAAGGTGTGTAGATGCACCAAGATCAAGACTAAATTGAGATTCAAGATCTATCTTTGAATCTATGGCAAAAACACACTACTACATGCATTCAATCACTTCCAACTCTTACTCACACGTGTGGGAAGTTTTCCAAAAGTAATCTAAGTAAAAACAAGCTGCTCTCCTAGGGTAGAGAGATAAAATCATCAATAGCTCTCGGGTAGAGAGAGAAAGCTAGAAAATCACTTACATTCAAAATCCACTCAATCTCAAAATCAATTAGATCCAAATGAGGAGTACAATGATACTAGTAGATCCACGAGCTACCATTATGCTTAACTATGATTGGACCACAATTTGCCACCTCTTAATCCTATTGGACCATTGATCCATGCACCTCTAAATTCTATTGGACCATTTTCAAGCAAACCTCAAATTCTATTGGACCACTCATGGTTCCACCTCTAAATCCTATTGGACCTCTTAAACTTCATCAAACAAAAGCATTACACTTGTCTACACTCTAATTGGCACGAATTTGGCCTCCTATTCTATTTTGGCTCAATAGTGGCATTACAAGTGGAAATGGATAATTTGTCATCTATGCCAAATTTGACCCTATCAACATCCTACACCTAAATGCTTGACTATGAAATTCTATGAGACCCCTATATCAAACATTTTTGATTTACTTTACAATTCTCCACACGTGGGAACATCCTCCACACATGTGAGATTCACTTACAAACTTCTATCATAAAAAATACCAAGCTAGATTTTTGCCAATTTCTCACACTATCTACTGATGTCTAACATTTGTCAGTATGAACCTCATTTTGATTGCTCGTCATGTGTTGCCCCACCCAAGCAAATTTCTTGATAGCAATGTTACTAGAATATTAGATTTACATTAAGCATAAGTAGAAACACGGATTAGATGTTGGCATGTCTTTAAAAATTTTTATTATATTTGTTCAGTACATACGGTCTCATAATGATTACTTATGATGTGGTATAGAGTAGCTGGCTACAGTGTGTATATGTCATCGACGATGTCATCATCATCAGATAGTGATTCATCTCATGATCACAATAGCAGGTATATATTGTTATTGATATTGACATCAATTGCACTTGATTTGTTATTTGAATATGAGTGTATAATTTTTCTTGCAAATTTATTCTTACAATGATATTTGATTGGAATTATGAATTCTAGGAAAATTATTGTACCTCCACGTGATTTAGAGAAAGAAAAAAGAATTGAGCTCTATCACTAAAAAAAGGAGCAAGCAAGACTAAAGTGCAATGAACAACTATTGACTGGTTCATCTTCAAGCTCTTCCATCAGTCGACGTAGACCGCCTACTGATCCATCACATGTATGTATATTGATTTATGTCATAGTTTTTTTATTTGTAATAATGATGTAATATGATTTGCTCTTTGGATATAGTATATTAATCTCTCACTTGCTTCTAAAAGGAAAAATCCAAATAGAATATTTAGATGAAGTTAATCTCTCACTTTCTTCTAAAAGGAAAAATCCAAATAGAATGATTAGATGAAGTTAATCTCTCACTTGCTTCTAAAAGAAAAAATTCAATAGAATGATTAGATGAAGTTAATCTGTCACTTGCTTCTAAAAGAAAAAATCCAAATAGAATGATTAGATGTAGTTAATCTTGATTTCCATATTCAATCACCCATAAAGCCTCTCATTCACGTCCGAGAGAGAGAGAGAGAGAGAGAGAGAGAGAGAGAGAGAGAGAGAGAGAGAGAGAGAGAGAGAGAGAGAGAGAGAGAGAGAGAGAGAGATCATGAAAGAGTTAAAGGTAACCAACACTCCCAATTCTAGGAAGATGTGTAGCCCTTGTTTTCTTCTGTTGATTAAAGGCGTGGTTCAAATGTTTTTTGTTGGAAGATGAGTTTCACAAACAAGCCCAAACGCTGCAGGGAGGGAGCATGTGGTGACATTCTGGAGTAGGATATAATCGTGTGGTTCGGGAGTTTTGATTAGCACTCTATAATGTTCTCTCTGTGTGAAGAATTGCCAAAAATTGGCAAATCTAGCTTGATCAAAAACCATGTAGAATAGTGTACATTGTGTACACAAGTGGGTCCCACAAATGTGAGGCCATGATGCCACATGGGAAACCCATCCTAATGTAGGTTAGGTCAAGTCAAGAGAGTTGGTCATGTCTATTTGGTGGTCATCCCTACTTTATAGGACCTACACCTAAGTTTAAGGTGAAAATTTGACCAACTAACTACCTACCAAGCATAAGTCTAGGAAATAGACTAGGGTTTCATTTTAGGTCAAGGAGAGTGAGCTAACTTCCTTATTACATGCTGAAAATCCACCTTACTTCAAGAAGGAAGTCGAATTTGCTATGTATTCCCTCTCTCCATAGTGAGAAGATAGAAAAATTTTGGAGCTCATTGGCAATCTCAAGCTAGTTCACTATGTACATTGAGTTTTTGTGATCCAAATGAAACCAAATCAATTTCTACTTGTTTCCTAGGTTGAAGGCCGTACTACAGCCTGCAGTACACACGTGTGGGCTCGGATTTCAATGTTTATCAATGCTTTTGATTGTTAATGCTTGTTGTTTGTCAAATTGCCAATCTAGATCAACTTTTTTGTGTCTAGTTTTTTGATAGATTGTTAAGCAAGCATCCAATCACTCTTGTGGATCTTTTGTAGATCCATTTACGGTTCTAAAGTACAGTACTTTCACACTCTGTTTTTCTCTTCATGTGTGTTTAGGGTCGGTGTGGGTGTGTGTGTGTATGTGTGTGTGCATGTGTTTGTGTTTGTGTTTCATGCTACTGATTTACGGTTTGTGTTATATATTAATTTATGTTTCATGCTTGAGAGAGAGAGAGAGAGAGAGAGAGAGAGAGAGAGAGAGAGAGAGAGAGAGAGAGAGAGAGAGAGAGAGAGAGAGAGAGAGAGAGAGAAAATTGATACATCTAACATTTTCAACTTTTGCAGAAGAAGGACCATAAGTTGGTTTCAAGAAAAAGAGTTGCAAGAGAGATCGAGAATATTTTTGATAGGATGAATCACATGAATATTGATTTTGGATCATCATTGGCCCTAGATGATGCTCTTGTTGATGATGACCCCTTGCATGATATAATTAGTTCATCAATGCTTTGTGATTCAATCCATGTCTCCAAATATCTAGAATGTTCTTACCACCCAACCACACCTATCCTAGATGTTGGACATGAGTCCTCCATGATACTCCATGTGGATTCCACAAACATGACCACTTCTTTAAAAAAGAGAACATGTCTTGGACGTATTATGACTAGTTTGAAAGATAATTGCAAATTACTATGCACTGTTGATGTGTCAAAAGACATTCTAGGTTCTTTGTCTGACCTTCCTCTTCCACCTAGCTTGCAACCATTAGTAAAAACTTTTATTAGAAGTAGATATTCGTGTTGGCCACTCCAATCACCATTACCATTAAATGGAACACCATTTACATATTGGGGTCAAATGTACATGATCATGCCTAGTGAACACTTTCCTGAGGCTGGTTTGGGCCTTTTCGCATTGAGTAGTATTGAGGTCCCTTTTAATAGTGTTGTGACATTGATGCCATATGCAGGGCCTCAATACAATTGGGGTGATTGGCATGCTTTGTGTCATCACCAATGGAGGATGCAAGTATATGGCTTGAATTCAAATGCTTGTTCTTTAGAGGAGCAACACATGCAAGGAGGCAACATCTCAAAGGCAAATCGTACATACATTGATGGACGTTTGCATATATAAATAGTTCCATTGGCCACCCTCTATTGACGAATTGTGATTTTGAAGAACGCACCAATAGAAAAGAAGAATATTCTACTAGGAATGTAAAGGGCACTTATGTAATGGTCTATGCCACTAGATCTATCAGGTTTGGGGAGGAATTGTTCATATGTAGAGATGTATAATCCATGCATCTTGATTGTATTTGGTTTGTGTAATTAAATATGTCAAATGTTAGGAGCATTATTCGTCATTTGCCTAGATTAAATGTTAGGAGCATTATTCGTCTTTGAGCTCATTGAATGTTAACAAGTTGAAAAGACAAATCTGTCTAATAGATACATTGGTATGTTCATACTTTCTAAACTAAGAGGTAATTTATATTCATATGCAACATTTAGATCTATCAAGTATTGGGAGGAGATGTTTATTAAGCATTGTTTCAACCTACTTCTTGTTATTTTGATATATAGGATTCTTCATCCTCATTTAGTATTGGAGACAATAATCCTCGTAATAGTCGACGTAGACAACGAATGCAATACAACGGTCCACATATAAAGCAATTACCTCGTCGTCTACGTCAAGGCTTAAAAGAGATGATGGAAATTGATGAGCGCATTAATCAAGAGACTAATGCATCTGAATCTAGCTCATCTAGATCTACTTCTTCGCAAACAAGTTCCAACGATGAAAATGAGCTTTCAATGAATGATGAATTTGAAGTCATGGGAGACATGTTGGATGATATGTACGAGAACAATATTGCAGCTAGACACAATGAACAAGATGAGGAGACACTTTTATCTAAAGAAGAAAAGAAATTGCGAGAAGAATCAAAGATCGCATTGTATCCTAGAGCAAAGACATCTCGTTTGGCGACTTCTCTACTTCTATTAAATCTTCAAGCCAAATATAGATGGAGTGACCAAAGCCTCACATCATAATTTGAGTAAATTTTTTTTCATCTACTTGTCATTTTTGCCTTGAGACAAAATTTACAATCTGGACATCGAGTGATATTTTTTTTACAATGACTTCTTTTGTCATGTATAGACTATTGAAAAACAAAATTCTCTCAAAAGGGAATGTCATGTCTGAGACAAGAGATGAGGCACGAAAGATGTTGTCTAACATCGGGATGGACTACAAGCAATATTATGCATGTCCAAAAGATTGTATTTTATATCGAGGAAGGTACGAATCACTCAAGAAATGTTCCATTTGTGATACTCCTTGATAAAGAGATGATTTGCAAGGGGCAACCATTTCGTGCAAAGTTTTACGACATTTTCCAGTAAATCCACGATTGCAACGTCGATTTCGTTGTAAATCTCTTGCACAACTTATGGACTGGCATGCACACCATACCTCTACGGATGGGATGATGAGGGTACCTTCAGATTCACCTGCATGGAAGCACATCAACAAAGAGTATCCAAGCTTTGCCAAAGAGTCAAAAAATGTGAGATTTGGTCTTGCAATAGATGGTGTGAACCCCTTTGGTGTACGAGCAACTACGTGGTCCATTTGGCCTGTTTGCTTGGTAAATTATAATATTTCTCCTTGGTTGAGTACAAAAGGGGACACATTATGTTGGCACTTTTAATTCCTGGCCAACGCAAGGTTAAGAACATGGATGTGTATCTTGAGCCACTTATTGACGAGTTGGAAGATTTGTGGAAGGGGATAAAAGAATATGACATTTCGCGCCCCTTACATGAGAGGGAGTTTACACTACATGCCATTGTAATGTGGACAATGCATGACATCCAAGATTAGGTGAATGCTCAGGTAATCATTCAAACAATGTCTATCTTGTGTACATAGGAGTCTGTTTACAGTTACATACAACTAATAATTATTGACATTTACATGATATACTACAATGGCTATAATTATTCTTTGACATGTACTTTTGTTTAATAGTGATTGATAGTATCCATTTGTTGGGTAGGCTTTCAAACGGCTGGAAAAAATGCTTGTTTTTGTGCGGGCCAAATCTTGTGGGAAGATAGTCTTTTAGTCTCAAAAAAGTGGTTTATGAAAATCATCGTAAATACTTGCATGAAGGCCATCCATTCAGAGACACTCATAGAAGAGGTTTTGGAGGAAGAGTTTAGAGAGAGATGCCTCCAAAGAGGATGTTCGTGAAAGATTGGCGAATACTATGGGAGGAATCTCAAGCAAAGCCAATCGATGGTATGAAAATATTATCTATATTTCATCATTTGAAATATTGGAATAACCTTTTGATTAATCACCTACTTGATCTCATGCACATATTTAAAAATGTGGGTGAATCTATTTGGAAACACTTGATTGGTGAAAAAGATACCATTGCTGTAAGGCTCGATCTGAAAGAATCAGATACCAAAAAAGAATATTGGATAAAGGATGGTGAAGATCATGCTCCAAAAGTACCTTGGACATTCACTAAGGAGGAGCTTAACCATGTGCGCTCCGTTATTCATGACATGAGAACACCAACTAGTTTTGCCCATTCTATACGGTCATCATTCACAGTGGATGGAAAGTTGCAAGGTCTCAAATCTCATGATTGGCTAAAGATGATTCAATTCATCTATCCATTGTCAATTCGTGGGTGCTTGTCAAAAGATATTTGTGAGACCATATACAAACTATCAATTATTATCAGGTATTTACATGTACTTGGTGCATTTTTTTATATAGTATTTATTGATTGGAAATTCAAATAGACATAAAATGGATTGAATATGTTGCAGATGGATGTGTTCAAAAGAAATCTGTGAGCTGGATCTTCGCAAGAGACATGAGGATATGGTAGAGATTATGTGCATGTTGAGAGATATTTTCCAACTTCCATCATGGACTCACAAGTGCATTTATTGGTGCACTTGGTTGAAGAAGTTTCTATTGCTGGTCCAGTGCACACTAATACAAGTGCATAAATTATCTTTTGCATGTGTATTTAAACTAAATCAATTGATACATGAACTCATTAAATAAAACAGTTATTTTTAACCATTTGTGACTTTTTAGGTGGATGTTCATTATGGAAAGGTACATGAGAGTCTTAAAAGATTTTGTGCGTCAAAAGACAAGGCCTAAAGGTAGCATGTCAGAGGGATGGTTAGTACATGAATCTCTCTTTTATGTTACTGAAATTTTGCACCAACTACATCCATCTGTTCCACTATTGTGGCGTGATGAGGAAGTCGAAGAGGTAGCTAGTGAAAAACCTCAAGGGATGGGAAAGGTCCATAGGTTGGCACCCTTCCAACGAGAAAATTTTTTACATTCATGCTTTATAATTGTGGAGTTATGGATAAATGGTTAGACCTATATGAAGAAGAAAAAAAAGAGAGGGCCTTGTCTAGAAAGCGCCAACGACAGAATAGAGGTAGACACATGGCCTCAAGTTCACATGACCTTGAGCCATTGCCCAAGCAATGCACTATAGAGTGGATGCATGACACACTACAAAAAGCAACAAAAGAGGGACAAAAAATATCAAACGCAGAATGAGACTTTGCAAAAGGATGCAAATGGAAGGTATTATTCTTTAGATACTTTATTATTAGAACATTCTTGTTTATAACAATATTTGTTTAATCATTTTGAAACACCATGTTCATTCACAATGATTATTTATGAGATTCATGTTTGTCATGTGGCAGTGCAAAATGTATAATGCTATATGGGCTTTTGGTTTCCACTTTTGTGTTGAAAGGATTGATAACAAGAGACGCACACACGATTGTGGTGTAATAGCATCTTTCCAACAAGAAAGTCAAAGCAATGCACGAGATCGGAATCCCATCTCAGGAGATATAGAATACGTAGGAACTATACAAAATATTTATGACATGTCATTTGGTGAAAGTGGACACTATTTTTTATTTGATGTGAAATGGTTCAAGTTAGTTTGTAGAGGGCCAAATACAACCGTAAAATCGGATCCAAGAGGATTTTTTGCGATTGATTCATCAAAAACATTGAGCATGGAGTCCTTTGACACATTGGTGTTGCCTCGTCACTATGAGCAGGTGCACATGATATGCTATAATATTTTTCATTTTATTGCAAGTGACTTCAGTATTTGAGTTTTTGATATGTTCTAAAATAGTGATTTTTGCAAGTATTTTTTCAACCAGATCGACTAAACAAAATATGGTGGTTTGTAGCTCAAGTTGAACCACGTTCATGATGAGTATTTGAGGGTGCAAATGTTGAGAATGAAATGGAAAACCTTCATTTTAACTATGAGATTGGGCTACCTAGAGATGTAATAAATCGTCAAACCATACTTGAAGCATCCCCTTCCATAGATGTTGAGAATAGAAATTCTAATAGTCAGGATGATGAAATAATTTTTGAAAGTGAGAGTGATGATGAAAATCATCTAAGAGGAGATGAATTGCACGATGTTGTCGCTGATGAAATTGATTCTTGTAATTCTGAATAAAAATTGATTATTGCAATTCTGAATGAAATTGATTCTTGCAATGCTTTCAAATGATTGTTATTTAGCCAAAATAGAGTCTCATTTATGTTCAAGTACGTGAAAAGAATAGACATAGTTTTGTGAAAAATTGCCTACATTGGCAAATCTAGCCATGTAGAATATTGTACATTTTGTCAATATTGTTTGTTGGTTACTTGAATGGCCAAAGTGCCACTTGTACATACACACCTAGAGTAGGTTACCACGAGTCAAGAGGAGTGGTTGTGTCTATTTGTTAGTGATTCCTACTTTGTAGGATCTAGACCATGATTCATGATGAGATTTGTACCTACCATGCACCTACCAAGCATGACTCTTGGATCTAGGCTAGGGTTTTCACATTAGGGCAAGAAAGTGGAGTCTACTTCCTTATTAAATGCTGGATTTTCACCTAAATTTGCAAAGGAAGTGTGTTTTACTATGTATTCCCATTCTCCATAGTGAGAAGAAAGAAACTTTTTGGAGCCTCAAGGAGAAACTCGAGTTTCCTCTCATTGTATGGTGATTACTCTATTTTTTCAATGAAACCCAGCTTTGGCACTTTGTAAACACTGTCTACAGGCTGTACTACAGCCTTATTTTCACACGTGTAGAGTTGGATTATACTAATTGATTAATGCTTTGATTGTCTCTACTTGTTTCCTATCAAGCTGCTAAACTAGATCTTGTTTTCTGATGACTAGTTTCTGATAGATTGTTTAACAAGCATACAATCACCTTGTGGATCATTCAAAGATCCATTTATGGTCCAGTTTTAGCAGGTTTTGGTGCAAAAAGCTAGTATTAAAAGGGCGAGCTGGTATCCAGGTTTCGGTGAGGGGATTTGATCCCAAACTTTTTCAGGATCAAAATCCATACTGTTCACATGTGTGGGCATCTCTAAACCAGCATTTAACCCATATTCATTGGATCATAGAAAATTCATCTGGTGTCAGTTTGAGGTAATTTTTGGTGCAAATCCTAGGATAAGCTACCAAGATCACTTGCCATTGATTAGTTTTGAATTTGTTTCATGAAAACTAATTAATCTAGGCTGATTTCAGACCTTCTTAAAGTGGAAGCCAGGTCTTGAAAGTACATCAAAGTGAATGAGAGAGATAGAGTCAGTTTTTGTCCAAGAATAGCCAAGATTGGCAAGATTTGCTTGAGTGTAGTTTTCATCTCATCTTATCTTCATTCCAGCTTGTGAGGGAGTGATAGAACTGTGATTACAAATCCATCTGTTGGACTAGAAGTCAACATTTGAGTGAAACACTGCAAGTTAGAAACCTTTGGGAGTTTCAGGTCCAAACAAATCTATATCTTGTGTGTAGAATCTTGCTAGTAAGGTGGAATCAGTGGGAGCCTACCTTCTAGAAGCTAGTGAGAGGTTAAATTCTACCAATTATGCTATTTGGAAAGTGAGGATGGAGTCACTAATGGTGCTCCAGGATCTTTATGAGTTTCTGATAGATGATGAAGATGAACTTCTAGGTGCACAAAAATTAGTGAGATACAAGAAGAGGTCTAGGCTTGCACTTCACTGTATTAAGATGAAGGTAAGCAATGATCTTTTAAGGGAAGTATCATCATGTAAGAGTGCTAAAGAGGCTTGGGAATCTTTAAAATCTATCTATGAGTCTAGTAACACTTCGAGGGTTCTCATTCTTAGGAATAAGATTCTACAAAGCACGAAGAGGAGTGATGAGAGTGCACAAGATTATGTGCTAAGAATCAAGTCTCTTAATAGGGAGTTAGCTTCCATTGGAGAGAAGATTCAAAATAGTGAGCTTGTTTAGATTGTCCTAAATGGTCTAGGGAGTGGCTTTACAAATTTGGTCCAAAGCTTTGCAATCCAAGGCACTTTGCCTACTATAGAAAAGCTACACAGTGTATTAGTTGCTGAAGAGTGTAGGATGTTGCATACCAATGCAATAATGAATGCTATTTCTCTGCAGGATGGTGATGAGAAAGCTAATTTCCCATTCAAAAGCAAGAAGAAGACCAATGGCAAGAAGAAGCACTTCAAGGAGACCAAAGAGGATGATGAGGCTTCAAGCTCAAAGGGAAAGATCAAAGACAAGTCCAAGTACAAATGTTTTTTCTGTGGAAAGAAAGGACATTTTGCATCAGAATGTCTCAAGAAGAAGAAGGCACAAGAGAGCAAACAAAGCAACATTGCACATCAGGAGGAAGAGGAGGATGAAGAGTCATCCTTGATGGTTTCCAACAAACCACCATCATCCAAGAGCAACACCAATGATTCTTGGTGGATTGATAGTGGGGCAAGTTCCCACATGACATATCAAAAGGACATATTCTCCACCTTACTTTCTTACAATGACTTACATAGATCAATCTATACTGCAAGTAGTCAAGAATGTAAGATAAGTGGAATAGGAACAATTCCCTTGTATGTGGGATCATCCAAAAGGATGAATCTTGATAATGTTCTTTATGCTCCTAAGCTAACCAAGAATTTTCTTAGTGTTGGCCAATTAATGGATAATGGCCTAGATGTACAATTTAAGCATGGAGTTTGTTCCATCCTTAGAAATGATGAATGTATAGCCAAAGGCTTTAAGCAAAGGTAGATTGTTTAAGCTTGATGCTAATATTGCAGTGGAGAGTGTCAACTTGGCAAAGGTGGAGCTATCAAAGGTGGAACTGTGGCACAAAAGGTTGGGCCACCCCAACTACAAAGCCATGGAATCTATGGTTACAAAGGAGCTTGCAGTTGGACTCCCCAAGCATTTGTCAAAGTGTGGGAAGAGATGTGAAGCATGCAGCCTCTCAAAGGCTCACAAACTACCCTTCTCAAGATCTACATCAAGATCAAACTCTCCTCTTGAGCTCATCCATTCGGATGTTCATAGTTTTTCACATGAGTCTAATGGTGGTGCTAAGTACTATGTAATCTTCATTGATGACTATTCTAGATTTTGTTGGATGTACCTCTTGTCTAGCAAATCAATGGTGTTTGATTCTTTTGTAAAGTTCAAGACTTTGGTAGAAATCAACTTAGTACCAAGATTAAAGTATTAAGGAGTGATAATGGAGGTGAATATATCTCCAATAAGTTGATTGACTTTTGTAGTTCTAATGGCATAAAGAGGAACACCCCTCAACAAAATGGAGTGAGTGAGAGAAGAAATAGATCTCTTTGTGAGTGTGCTAATGCCTCAAGGCTAGATGCTTCTCTATCCAAACCATTTTGGGGTGAAGCAATAACTTGTGCTAACTATTTGTGCAATAGATTGCCAAACCAAGCCATTGGAGGAATCACACCATTTGAAGCTCTATTTGGAGAGAAGCCCAATCTCAAGGATCTCAAAGTTTTTGGATCCACTTGCTATGTACACCAATCCTTGGATAAGAGAAGGAAGGATGATGCAACATCCATCAAAGGCATCTTTGTGGGATATGGTGAGAATAGCAAAGGTTATAGAGTCTTCAATCCCATCACTAGCAAGGTGATAGTGAGTAGGGATGTTATTTTTGATGAAGGACATGCTTGTGATTTGAATGATAATGCTACTAATCATCTTGATGCCAAGGATCATGCTAGGATGGAGGAGGAGCTTCCAAGTGAAGAAGAACTTGAGGATCCACCTCATGATGCAAGAACTCCAAGAACTCCAAGAAGATCTACAAGGGCAAGATCCGAGCCATTGAGGCTCACCTATGATGGTCAAGGTGATCAAAGGGAAGGCTCATCATCTTTCACATCTTACACCTTTCTTACTTCAATGTTAGATGAGCCAACATGCTATGAAGATGCTTGTAAGTCTAAAAGTTGGATGGATGCTATGCAAGTAGAGTATGATGCTCTTATTGAGAATCATACTTGGGAATCTTGTGGATCTTCCTGAAGGGAAGAAACCTCTTGATTGCAAGTGGGTGTTTAGATTGAAGTATAATCAAGATGGATCAATAAGCAAGCATAAAGCTAGGCTTGTTGCCAAAGGTTTTTTACAAACCAAAGGCATTGATTATGATGAGACTTTTGCTCCTGTGGCTAAGCTTGTTACGTCAGGTTGATCATTAGTCTTGCTACAACCTTCAAATGGGAGATATTCCAACTTGACTTCACAAATGCATTCCTCAATGGTTATTTGGAGGAAGAGATCTACATGAGGCAACCCGAGGGCTTCATCAAGGCAAAGCATGAAGGAAAGGTGTGTTTTTTGAAGAAGAGCCTTTATGGGCTCAAGCAAGCACCTAGAGCATGGTACTCTACGCTAAACTCTTTTCTCATTTCCATTAATTTTGTAATGAGTGACTATGATCCATCATTGTATATAAGTTTTCGTGATGGCATGATCATTATTCTTGTTTTGTATGTAGATGATATTATCTTGAGTGGTAATGGTCTGGATGGAATTAGAGATGTAAAAATTGCTTTGGCAAAAGAGTTTAAGATGGTAGATCTCGGCCTGTTGAGCTTCATTCTTGGAATAGAGGTTATTAGAGGATGTGATTTTAGCTTCATTTGTCAATGTAAATATGCTACATCCATCCTAGATAGATTTGAAATGAAGAATTGTAAAGTCATTGAGACACCAATGGAGCAACATGTAAAAGCATCTATTGGTTGTGAAGCATCCTTTGAGGACATCACATTATATAGAAGGCTTATTGGCTCCTTGATCTATTTAACTATAACTAGACATGATCTTAGTTATAGTGTTGGAAAGTTAAGCCAATTCATGCAAAGTCCTCTAGTTTCACATTGGAAGATGGCCAAAAGAGTTCTTAGATACATTTCATTCACTAAGAATTTTGGTATTTTGTATAGAGGAACTAATCTTGGCTTAAGAGCCTATAGTGACTTGGATTTTGCAGGTGACAAAGTGGATAGAAGATCAACAAGTGCCTTTTCCACCTTTCTATGTGATGGAGTAGTATCACGGCTTTCCAAAAAGCAAGATACCATCTCTCTATCTTCCACAGAATCCGAATACAAGACCTTGACATCAACATGCAAGGAGGTCTTGTGGCTCAAAAGGCTATTGGTGGAGCTTCATGTCATGGAGAAGGATATCCCTATCATCTATTGTGACAACCAATCAGCCCAATCACTTGCAACTAGTCCTACATTCAATGCAAGGAGCAAACACATCGAAATTGCTCATTATTTTGTGAGGGAAAAAGTGCAAGCTAAAGAGATCAAGCTCCAACACGTGCCATCATCAAGTTGCTTGGCTGATTTGTTTACTAAACCTTTACCTAAAGATTCATTTCTCAAGCTTTGTATTTACGAAGTAGTTGAATATACAGTTTGAAGAGAGCAATTCCGGGTTCTTGTTGCACTTGACGTTGTGTTGTGGTGATTGATCCAGTCGAGTGTTTTCAATTGTGTTTTCTTAACTGCTACAACCTTCAACTAGGAGCTATTCCAACTTGATTTCACAAATGCATTCCTCAATGGTTATTTGGAGGAAGAGACTTACATGAGGCAACCCGAGGGCTTCATCAAGGCAAAGCATGAAGGAAAAGTGTGTCTCTTGAAGAAGAGCCTTTATGGGCTCAAACAAGCACCTAGAGCATGGTACTCTAGGCTAAACTCTTTTCTCATTTCCATCAATTTTGTAATGAGTGATTATGATCCATCATTTTACATAAAATTTCATGATGACAAGACCATTATTCTTGTTTTGTATGTAGATGACATTATCTTGAGTGGTAATGATCTAGATGGAATTAGAGATGTAACATTGCTTTGGAAAAATAGTTTAAGATGGTAGATTCGGCCTATTAAGCTTCATTCTTGGAATAGAAGAATTTGAGGATGTGATTTTAGCTTTATTTGTCAATCTAAATATGCTACATCCATCCTAGATAGATTTGGAATGAAGAATTGTAAAGGCATTGAGAAACCAATGGAGCAACATGTAAAAGCATCTATTGATGGTGATGAAGCATCCTTTGAGGACATCAGATTATATAGAAGGCTTATTGGCTCCTTGATATATTTAATTATAACTAGACCTTATCTTAGTTATAGTGTTGTAAAGTTAAGCCAATTCATGCAAAGTCCTCTAGTTTCACATTGGAAGATGGCCAAAAGAGTTCTTAGATACATTTCATCTACTAAGAATTTTGGCATTTTGTATAGAGGGACTAATCTTCGCTTAAGAGCCTATAATGACTCGGATTTTGCAGGTGACAAAGTGGATAGGAGATCAACAAGTGCTTTTGCCACCTTTCTACGTGATGGAGTAGTATCATGGCTTTCCAAAAAGCAAGATACCATCTCCTTATCTTCCACAGAATCCGAGTACAAGGCCTTCACATCAACATGCAAGGAGGTCTTGTGGTTCAAAAGGCTATTGGTGGAGCTTCATGTTATGGAGGATGAGATCCCAATCATCTATTGTGATAACCAATCAGCCCAATCACTTGCAACTAATCCTACATTCCATGCAAGGAGCAAACACATTGAGATTGCTCATCATTTCGTGAGGGAGAAAGTGCAAGCCAAAGAGATCAAGCTCCAACACGTGTCATCATCAAGTTGTTTGGCTGATTTGTTTACTAAATATTTACCTAAAGATTCATTTGTCAAGCTTAGATCTTCTAATGGAGTTATTGATAAAAGCATTGTGATCTCCAAGGCTAGATTTGAGGAGGAGTGTGAAGAATTGCCTACATTGACAAATCTAGCCATGTAGAATATTGTACATTTTGTCAATATTGTTTGTTGGTTACTTGAATGGCCAAAGTGCCACTTGTATATACACACCTAAAGTAGGTTACCACGAGTCAAGAGGAGTGGTTGTGTCTATTTGGTAGTGATTCCTACTTTGTAGGATCTAGACCATGATTTATGATGAGATTTGTACCTACCTGCACCTACCAAGCATGACTCTTGGATCTAGGCTAGGGTTTTCACATTAGGGCAAGAAAGTGGAGTCTACTTCCTTATTACATGCTGGATTTTCACCTAACTTTGCAAAGGAAGTGTTTTTGACTATGTATTCCCATTCTCCATAGTGAGAAGAAATTTTTTGAGGCCTCAAGGAGAAACTCGAGTTTCCTCTCATTGTATGGTGATTACTCTATTTTTCCAATGAAACCCAGCTTTGGCACTTTGTAAACACTGTCTACAGGCCGTGCTACAGCCTTATTTCCACACGTGTGGAGTTGAATTATACTAATCGATCAATGCTTTGATTGTCTCTACTTGTTTCCTATCAAGCTGCTTAACTAGATCTTGTTTTCTGATGACTAGTTTCTGATAGATTGTTTAACAAGCATACAATCACCTTGTGGATCATTCAAAGATACATTTATAGTCCTTAGTACTGTACTTTTCACAAGTTTGACTTCAATCCCATTTTTTTGGAGATAATGTCGGTGAAGGTAGATGTACGGTTTCATGTTCAAGAAAATTCTCATTTTTTAACAAATGTTGCAAAGGTAGTAAATCACTAAAAGCATGTGAGTTAATGAAATCACCACCACAAACTATGACAAAATAAAATGTTTCATCATAATCAATTCCCTTGAATTGAGCATATCCCTTGGCAACTAGTCTTGTTTTATAATTGTTCACACTGCCATCTTGATTAAGCTTGATCTTAAAGACCCATTTGCAAACAGTAACATTTTGTATCTTTGATGGAGGATCAATAATTTTACAAGTATCTAAAACAATGCATCATATACTCACCTCACTTTTCATTACATCAAATCACTCTTTTGTTGCTACAGTTTCATTCACGCTTGAAGGAACATCATCAAACTTAAGGTAGTAATAAGGGCAATAAAAATTAGACAATCATCAACTTGTAATTGCTTCTCTCTTCCTTAAATTTGAGCTTTGATGGTTGCATTTGGGCTCTGATATCATGTTAAAATCAAAGGCTATGAACCTCATTTGGATACTAAAACCTTGAAAAAGCATAAAAAGTTTCACTTTTATCTAATAGATAGAAAACTAGCACACAATTCAGCCTATTTTGCATCTAATTGGCAAGAGCTTTTGAGGACCACAATAAAACTAAAAATAATTGATCTTCACATCCTGTCACACACATGGAAAGTATAATACTTTGTTCAGATTCAGATCTATTCATTAGACACAAAAAATATCACATTCATCATTCATATTATCTTGTGCTCACTTGCATTATTGACCTGTATATTTTGCTATACTTAATCTGATTATAGCTCTGTTTGTTCTGCGTTTAGACTTGTGTCAATATTGAGATGCTTTTCTACATTCTGTCTAGCTTACTAATTACTTAATCTGGGTGTCTGCTCTTCAAGAATTATTATTAGTCTAGTTATTTGCGACTAATATTTAGTCTTGCTTTTCGCGACTAATTCGCGACCGATTATTAGTCTAGCTCTTCGCAAATAATTTGCGACTAATAATTTGTCTAGCTGTTCACGACAAATTACCTTTCTGATGTTTTGATGCTTAATATTTGGCTACGTAATCAGATTGAACATGATTTCTATCACTAATGTTCTATTTGAGTCTGATAGGTGTAGTCATGCTTAAGGAAAGAGTGAGATAGCTTATTCCACTGCGCACGAACAATTTTTGTTCAAGTTTGTTTCTTTTTCGAGTTTCAAGTTTCGAGTTCGCTTCGTTTTCATGTTTGTTTTCTTGTCGAGTTATCTTTCTTTTCACCCCTCTTTCCAACAACAAAGTCATACTAAACTTCATGATGACATATCTGAGTCTGTGGATGTTTCCATCCAAAAGATGCCCACAAAAGGTAAAGACCTTTTTTCTTCTTTGAATTACTTTTAATCTTATTTTTTTTGAATCATTTAGTATCACATATTTGTGAGTCATTATGTTTTATAGAGTTTCTACTGTATTTAAAAGATTATTCTCATTATTTTGATTTGTCAATGTATTTTTTGTACATGATATGTTCCAGATAAAAGTCTCACAAGAGAAAAAAAGATGCTAGTGGATACTATGGAAAATTGATACAAACAGATCTATGTCAATCAGTCCTGACATGACTAAAAGTCCCAACCAACATCCTTGTACATTTTGTTCCATTATGCAGGATGATTCCAAATGAAGCTGTGAGGCCAATCACGGAAGCCTCGTCTCATCTAAAATAAGAATTTTGCAAGTATGACTACTTGGAGTTGAAGGGCTCGTTCATTTTATCATGCACCAACATGGATGGCAATGAAATTGAGGTAACTCCTCCAATCACTTTAGAGTGGGATCCCATGTCGTAAATGAGGAGTTTGAGGCCGACTTTGCAAGAAGCCCAGAGTGGTTCCATTTGAGCAACATGATGTTTTTTGTTTGGGATGGGAGCAGTAGATTGAGAGCATTTATGTCCAAAATCAAAGAAGGCAAGATTGATTTTATTTTTTTCTAAATCTTTGTTTCATGAATACGTTTGATGTGAATACATGATTTTTTTTTGTTTTGAGTTGCACTCATTTGAGTCTTTTTTTCTTTTCTAATAAATATGGCTTTTCAAAACATGAAATATTGGCACATTCGTGTGGTGCCACCTTCATCAACTTTGAGAAGCGAGATGAGAGAGAGTTGTTACTAGTCTTGACTGGAATAAACATGTACTTGTGTATCTCTCTCTCTGTTGATACTATCTTTCTCCATTTCTTAAAGAATGGAATGTATTCTAGACTTGTTGGTTTATTACAGATTTTGTCTCTTATTAATATATTATAGTATACAAATTCACTACAACAGGACGAGCAATTTCCAAGGCCCTTTTTGAGCATTTTTTTGAAAGATAGTTTTGTAAATGAGTCGTGGGGGGGGAGCGGAAAGCCTGAGCCTTGGGTCCTGCTTTCAGGCCTCAATAAGAGCCTACCAAATTTTAACTTGTTTTTCAAACATTTATAGAGAGGGTTATAGAGAGGCATATAGAGAGGTATAGTGACATTAAGAAACTGCGTATAAGTAGGCCTACTGACCTCCTATTGAGATAATCAATCCGAGATCACTCATGGGCATGACACTCTTGGTACAAATGGTCAAGGCTTGACAATGATAACACCTTATTTAGAACTAGCTCATTACTCCTCAACTATTACAATTAATAGAGTAGTTAAATCCTTCCACTCTGTGATCTCCCTTTCGTGGGTCCCTTCACTTGCCATCCAATGGTCACTTTATATTAGACGGCCTAGATCACTCCTCAATCAGTCGATTTCAGCCATTGATCACCATGGCTTTAGATCCAATGACTTGCCCTCCTCTTCGTGTTCCAACCAACGCTCCTGCAACTGCTAAACACCTGGAGACACTACCACTCTCCATGCACTGGCCGTGCGTGAGCTTCCATCGCGACCTCCTCCTCCTCTCTTCACCAAGGCTATGGTGAATCGGGGTTTGGCTGCTTATCAAGAGTGTAATCAAGCTCCCTTCCCGTGCTATGACTCTCCATGGCTTCTCACAGATTAATTCAAGTTACTGAGGTGCCCTGCTCCACATTCTTACAGCTTTGAAAAACCTTGTGAATGGAGAAAGATTATGAATTTTTCCTACTGAAATCCTAACCATGAAAGAAAAGAGACTTCTTGGGCATTTGACAATCTCTATATGAGATTTTCTTGTAGATCTCTGTCAGTCTGAGGTCGCCCTATAGTCAGCAATTATTTGCTTCAAACAGGTCTTCAATTGGTTTCAGATTGAATCCACACTAGACAGCCTTTCTACGGAGTTCTATGCTTCCGTTTGGCTTCACCTTCATTTCAGCCGACAATCCCTGTGTCCACAATACAGTTCTGAGCAAATTCTTTGAATTTTTAATACTCAATTTGTGCTACCCAGCAAGCAAACCATCGGGGATTCACAGCTCTTCGTCCTTGTCCGGGGTGATTATAGCCGCCAAGGACTCTGATACCAAGTTGAGAATATGATTTATAACCTGACCGAATCAATCACCACAACACAACGTTAAGTGCAACAAGACAAGACAAGACAAAATTGCTCTCCCACACTGTATATTCACACCAATTAGCAAGTACAAGGATAAAATCACCTAAGAGCACTCAAAGGGCTCGTACAAGAAAGATGGCCCGATAATTCTAGAATTGGACACACGTGGTACCGTCAAATTTAGAAAGCACTGTATAAGTCGATCATTGCTATTTTAGCTATATGTTCTTCCTAACATTTCTACTCACAATGTGTTCCTAGGAGATTTAGATGTTGATCCATATTACTCTATAATCCATTGGCAGCATTGCAAATTGACTATTTTGTAGCACATGTGTAGTTAGAATAACATAAGGGGTTTTTGACATGAACACTATTCTACAATCACTACTAGCTATGCCCTAAAGTTTGTTGAAGCCATACGTAAAAAGTTTTGATTAAAATCAATAGTATAGCTATCTAGTCATACTATGCTCAAGTTGTTGTTGATGTTAAAAAAAAACAATGTTACCTGCTAGTTATGAGAGGAAATATTGCCATTTCATTTGTTTGTAGTAGCTATAAGTGGAACTAAGATTTTAGGGCTATTAATTATACTAAGCAAGCACTAAGTCTGATCATTACTTTGTTTTGTATCTTAACTGATGTATCTCAAGGTCCTTAATTGGGCTCTATTTCCAAGACTAAGCTTATACTAGACTATAACATAGAACCTTCTACTCTATATTTTGTAGTAGCTATAAGTGGAACTAAGATTTTAGGGCTATTAATTATACTAAGCAAGCACTAAGTCTAATCATTACTTTTTTTTTTTTTGTATATTAAGTGATGCAGGCAAAATCTCAAGGTCCTTAATTGGGCTCTATTCCCAAGACTAAGCTTATACTAGACTATAACATTGAACCTTCTACTCTGTATTTTGTTTACAATGAAACAAAATTTTGCTCTTGGTTCAAGAACTCAAAGCTCCTTGTTTTAATCCTAGCTACCTCTAGCTTAAGTTGTCTTATTTTCTTGACTTGCAACCATAATAATCCTTCATAATCATCTTAATGTCAATCATGAATAGCATATTTTATTAGCATTGCAAGTTATCTTTAAATGTTTGGTCCCTAAGACCTAGTTTGCAATTGGTACTATTATATATACAAACTACTTCCATTGGTAGTTTTATGTACAACATTAGTACCCAATACTTCACACAAGTACTTTGATATGCAACATTGATATCACACATTTATAACTTTCTAAAACATTGTACATACTTTAAAGCCCAACACACCCAATGTCTTGGCTTCACACATGTCATGTGATGGAATGTCAATTCATTCAGTTTTACATTAAACTCTAGGCTCATTATGTAGGCACAAAAATCTTCAAAGAAAAATATCACACATATCATGCAAAAGTACTGAAAAAGTTCCAATTCCGTTACCTTCCCTTTTGGATTGAGAGAGTTTGTGCAAGAGTCATTTTATTAACTAAAAAGAGTCAATCTGTTGTGCTCTTGCACAAATGTGGTTGTTATCTATTGTTAGAAATCAATGATAAACTTCATTGTTAGTTTACGATGTACATTAATGTTGACAGTTGTTACCAGTTGTAATTAGCCGTAGGCTAGTCTATTAGTCTATTTGTAGGTTTTCTCTCTCTATCAGGGTTCATGGTTTATATGTACATTTTCTATTCAGTATGATTCTAGTGTGATAGAGTGATATTGCGTGTTCGTCTCCCGGCTCCTTACTTGGTGATTGCTTATGGTGAATGCTTGATGTTGCATTTTTTATTGTTGACATGGTATCAGAGCTACGATAGTCCTGCGTGCTTGATCAGTGGATACAGCTTGTCACAGGCTTTGCAACGAGGTGAGAAAGTCCTTCACAGGAGGTGAAAGCTTGGAGAGACAAAAACAACTGGAAGAAATTCTTCTTGATGTATTTTGCAGGTTTTGGACCTCACAGTTATTAGTGGGGAATGAAGACACAGTCCCGGAGGCATCGGAAAGGCCAGGCCACCATGAGACAGATTGAAAATCTGTTGAGTGGAATATCTTTTTTTAATCTTTGTGAAAGTATCATTTGTCAGAGAGTTGTGCCAAGAAATCTCTCATTTGTTTGTTTGGGCTACTGCAAATCACACCTGACAGTGTCTAGTACTACCATTTAGAGCTTTGAGGCTTCATACCTTTCACATTACTGATAACTGTCTGTTTGAACGATCACTCGTTTTAAAATCTAAGCAAAGAGGAGGCGGCGTAGCCGCCACGCCGAAGTAGGTAATCTGGAATATTCCCTCTGAAAGTTCTTACATCCTCTCTTTTTTATTCGTACCAATATCGGATCCAAGCGCAACCGTACATCTGCGCTCCAATCCGATATCACATGTCCGTACCGATATCGGATCCAAGCGCACGAGCTAAAGAGAATTCTTAGCAGTTGTACATCCACGCTCCAGTCCGATGTCGCATGCTCCAATATCGGATCCACGCGTACAAGTTAAAGAGGATCCTGAGCAGTTGTACTTCCGCGCTCCATTCCGATATCAGGTGTATAACCGAAAAAAAAAAAATTATATAGTTCTGTGGTGTGATAAAATTTGGAGACTAAGTTGTGTGTTCAGACTGAGCCATTTTTGTGATCCGGACTTGTCTATCCAGTAATGGCAACTCTAAGCGAGAGTGTCCTCAATGAGTCAAGCAAATTCAAAGGAGCCGACAACTATGCAGTTTGGAAATTCAAACTGAAGAACATTTTGATGGAAAAGGAGCTATGGGAGATCGTGACAGGTGAAGAGACAAGGCCATTGATTGAAGAAGATCAACAGGCATTTGACAGGAGAAAATGGAAAGCACAGAATGTCATCAACTTATCAATTAGAGATGCAATTATTCCCTACATTTTGGATTCAGAAGGACCAAAAGAATCATGGGATACATTGAAGGCATTGTTTGAGACCACAAACACATCTCGAGTGCTATTCCTGAAGACGAAGCTGCACACATTGCGGATGGATGATGGTGCAACTGTTGCTAATCACCTATTGAAGATCAAAGAGATTCGTGACCAATTAGCAGCAGTTGGAGAGCGAGTACAGGATTGTGAGATTGTGCAGTTGACATTGAATAGTTTGAGTGAGTCACATCAGATGTTTGTGACAAGTATAGCCACACAGGAAAATCTTCCAACCTATGAAGAGTTAGGTGGATTGCTTTTGTAGGAAGAACAACGTCAAGAGAACTTTGGTCATGGAAGACACGAATCAAGAGGTGGAAACTCCAATCGTGGATCATTCCAATAATTTCAAGAACAATCCAATGATGGCCCAAATCGAGACAATTGGAATCAAGGCCGAGGTCAAGGACGCGGCTATTCCAGACAAAATAAACATGGAAATTGTAGATATTGCAACAAACCTGGTCAATGCTTCAAAAAATAGAAGGAGATGGAACAAAGAAAAGACAAAGGGCAAGTGGAAAATTATGCTGATCGACATCAATTTGATGATTATTATTATGAAAACAATTTTACTGATCAACATCAATACGATGATGATCAATATGGAGATGATACAGGATAGAGCTCAAAATTGTTCATTATAGCATTAATGACAAGTGATGAAACCAAGGATACCTGGTACATTGATAGTGGTGGATCCAAGCACATGACTTCAAGGAAAGAGTGGTTTTCAGAACTCAAGGAAACTCATAATGGTGATGAAGTTGGACAAGCCAATGGCAAATTGCTATCTGTTAAAGGAGTTGGAGTGGTACCAGTGAAGTTAGCCAGCGGAAAGATAAAGTGGATAAGCAATGTGCAATATGTACCTGGCTTAGCTAACAATCTACTATCTGTTGGGACGATGGCTGATCAACAACTCAAGGTTGAGTTTGACAGCGACAAATGTCTTTTTAAAGACATCAAGAATCACTACAAAGTGATTGCTACAGGAGCTAGAGTCAACGGGAATCGACTCTACAAATTGAATGCGAGATCTTTTGCTCAAGCTATGGTAAGCACAGTTGATAGTCGAAGTGATCTTTGGCATCAACGATTTGGTCATATTAGTGCTCAAAGTTTACAGATTCTCAAAAGAGGTAATCTAGTTATAGGATTGCCTGATATTTCTTTTGAAGGAAAAATTTGTGAAGGTTGTATTTTGGGAAAACAACACAGAGAGAGGTTTCCCAAAAGTGTAGAAAGGAGAGCCAATGGCATTCTAGATCTTTTTCACAGTGATCTATGTGGACCTATGCAGACTAGATCTCTTAGTGGCTACTATTACTTTATCACCTTCATTGATGATTATAGCAGATGCATTTGGATTTATTTCATAAGCAAGAAATCAGATGCTTTTGCTAAGTTCAAGGAATTCAAGGCATTATCTGAAAAGCAAACAAGATGTTGCATCAAAACTTTGAGATCTGATGGAGGTGGTGAGTATTTTTTGACAGAATTTATTGATTTCTGCAAAGATCAAGGGATCAAGAGGCAGACTACAACACCTTATTCACCACATCAAAATGGAGTTGCAGAACGAAAGAACAGATCTATTGTTGAGATGGCCAAATCCGTGGAAGGTATCATGAAGCTGTTATTGGAAAGAAACCTAATATTTCTCATTTGAGAGTATTTGGTTGTGATGCTTATGCTCATATTCTTGATGAGAAACAAAGAAAACTGGATGCAAAAGCTATCAAGTGTATTTTCCTTGGATATGATGAGAAGGCCAAGGCATATAGGATGTATGACACAAATGCACAGAATTTTGTAATTTCTAGAGATTCTACGTTTGACAAGATGGGCCAAGGTGAACAATCTGATGTAATCACTGAACCTTTTGATGAGGGAGCGAAAGTACAGGTCAAGAAGGAAGTGGATTTTGATATAGAAAATCCATTGGACAAAGGCAAGCCTGATGCTAAAATTCCCAAGAGAGTACCTAAATGGTACGTATCAGTCACAAATGGTGCAAAGAAGGGAGATACTCCCGAATCTAGTGAGCAAGGAGAGCCTAGAAGATCAAGTAGAAATTAAAAACCTCCTGCAAGATTAGAGATGAATCTAGCCCTAATGGTATCCATCTTAACGGCTCAAGAACCTAAAACTTTCAACGAAGCAAAGGAACACAAGGAGTGGTGTGCAGCTATGGAAACAGAAATGGAGGCTATATCGAAGAACAAAACGTGGGACTTGGTTGAGCTACCTGATGGTAAGATGCCTATCACATGTAAGTGGATCTACAAGACGAAGTATGGAGTGGATGGACAACTCAACAAGTACAAGGCACGATTAGTTGCAAGAGGTTTTGAGCAGCAGGAAGATACAGACTTTGAGGAGACCTTCGCACCTGTAGCCAAAATGGTAACTATTTGTTCTATCATTGCAATTTCTGCTTTCTATGGTTGGAAAATCCAGCAAATGGATGTCAAATTTGCTTTTCTTAATGGAGTATTGGATGAAGAGGTATATTTAGAGCAACCTCAAGGGTTTGTTGAGCCAGGAAGAGATCATTTGGTTTGTAAACTCAACAAAGCCATATATGGATTGAAGCAAGCACCACGAGCATGGTACTCTTCCATTGATGAGCACTTCAAGCGAAGGGGAATGATAAAGAGTGATGCTGATCCTAATCTTTACATTCTAAGGCAAGATTCAGATATAGTGCTCATTCTGTTGTACGTGGATGATTTGATTATTACAGGAAGTAATGAGAGGTTAAGTAATGAAATGAAATCAAATCTTTTCAATGCTTTTGACATGAGTGATCTAGGATTGCACTACTATCTTGACATTGAAGTATGGCAAAAAGAAGACATGGTCTTTCTTACACAAAGCAAATATGCACGAGATTTGTTTTATAAGTTCAATATGCAGGATTGTAAACCCTTGAGTACACCTATGGATGTCAACATGAAGCTTACTGCATATGATGAATCTGAGATAGTGGATGCTTATTTGTATAGATAGCTGGTGGGTAGTTTGATTTATTTGACACACACACGACCTGATATTTCTTATGCTATTGGTGTTGTTAGTCAATTTATGCAAGATCCTAGTCAAGCACACTGGAAGTCTACTAAACATATTCTCAGATACATTCGAGGAACATTAATTTTTGGTTTGAAGTATGATCAGCCCGAAGCGCCAATGTTGGTAGGTTATACAGATGCCGATTGGGCAGGTAATATTGATGACATAAGATCTACCAGTGGTCATACATTAAGTTGTGGTATAGCTACAATTTCATGGAGCAGCAAAAAGCAACCTACAATAGCGTTATCATCAACGGAAGCTGAATATCGAGCACTCAGCAATGCTACACAAGAAGCAGTATGGTTACGAAGATTGCTTGTGGATTTAGGTCATCCCTAGGTGGATGCGACTCCTATATCTTGCGACAATCAAAGCTGCATTCGTCTTGCCAAAAATCCAGTTTTACATGCTCAAACCAAGCACATCGAAATACACTATCATTTTATTCGAGAGAAAATTCTTGATGGAGCCATTGATCTTGTTTTTTGTAAATCTGAAGATCAAATGGCAGATATTTTTACCAAGTCATTAGGTAGTAAATTTGAGAGGTTTCGTACTCTATTAGGAATAGAAGAATGTAATTTTATCATTGAGGGAGAGTGTTAGAAATCAATGATAAACTTCATTGTTACTGTTTACGATGTACATTAATGTTGACAGTTGTTACCAGCTGTAATTAGCCAAAGGCTAGTCTATTAGTCTATTCGTAGGTTTTCTCTCTCTATCAGGGTTCAGGGTTTATATGTACATTTTATATTTAGTATGATTGTAGTGTGATAGAGTGATATTGCGTGTTTGTCTTCCGGCTCCTTACTTGGTGATTGCTTATGGTGAATGCTTGATGTTGCATTTCTGATTGTTGACATCTATACACCAAACTTTTGTAATGATGCATGCTAATAGCTACTATCCATCTTTTTTATTATATAACATGTATCTTCTTATGGTGCCAAAGAGCATACTACAACAACTTAATTTTTTTATACCTGTCGGTTCAAGTCTTTAAAACCGGATTTATACATGGGTTGTCAATGATTGTGTGTCAGCCCTCCAAGGTCATCTACTTGTTTATACCATTATTGGTTGGATATTGACTTTTTGTCTATCCAAGTGGCAACCACGTGGCAATTGAATACACAAACATCAACTTCTAGTGCCAGATTATAGTAGTTGCATCCAAGTAGAAACATATTGCATTAAGGGAAGCCATAGAGGAGGCACCATATGTCCAAGCTTTAACATATTGCATCTAGGCAATAATCCAGTGCTAGTGGACAATGGACAATATTGGGCAACAATTGAGTGGTAGTACAACATACATCTTGTGGCAAACAAGTGGTGATGGGGGCAATTAATCCATGTACAAGTAACAAGAAACAATCTTGGGACAAAAAATTCAAGATATCCTTAGAATGACACATGCACAAGGATTTGAACACATCCACACAAGGAATAGATCTAGGGTGAAGAGTTTTAGGGCCATATGCCCATAGCCAGATTTGTCAGCGTAGGCAGAATTGGCAAATCTAGTTTTCATTGCTACAAGCTACCAAGACCAAATCCTATCTCTTATGGGCTTGCAACTCTTATGCCAAATCCAAGTTCTTTCCCAAGATCTAAAGATGTAGCATACCACGATGAGTAGATGTAGTTGGGTATAAGAGTGTCATGTAGCACATGCTCAAAACCCCACATGATCTAAAGATGCAGCATACCAATATGAGTAGATGTAGTTGGGTATAGGAGTGTTATGTAGCACATGCTCAAAACCCCACATGATACATCATTCACATCTTGGAGTTGTGAGGAGTAGATCTTTATGGGCAAGAATGTTATATAGCACAAGCTCAAACCTTGCATCTTACCATTGACATCTTAGAGTTGGAAGCAACAAGTATAGGCTGAGTAATTACTTGATTTACAATGCCATTCCTAGGGTGTGTAGTAGATCAGCCTTGGTGGAAACACTTATTCTACCTTGCTATGGGACCTAACATGCATGTTTAGGCTGGTCATATTTATGATTGATGTAAAGTGGATATTTGCCTTCATAAAAAATATTCACATGCACGTTGCATGGCCTAACGAACCTCAAAATTGCATGATTTTCAAATTCAGAATAAGAAGAAGAAGAGGAAGAAGAAATAGGGGAGAGTTGGAAGTGGGTGGATCACACTCTATCGTCCTCTTCCTTGCCGCTCACCTGCAACACCATCTCTCTCTCTCTCTCTCTCTCTCAGCCTCCTTCTATATATACTTCCTGGTGGTTTGCATCCTGTCAAGCCTCATCAGGGTGCTTGCGTCCGGGGCTTTCATCGCATTTGCTGATCATCATTCCTAATTTTCTCAGTGAGTTCAGCTTAGCTCTAAAAGTAGCTTCGCATGTTGCCCTCTCCCTTCTGGATCCCTCCTTTGTATGAAGTTTGCGGTGAGCAGCGAAAGGTTGTTTCTTGTGCTTGCCTACTTCAAGCACTTCGTAGGTGCGTGGCTTCTGTCTGCGAATTTACTCGGCAGTGTCTGTCTCGGCTGCGTTCATCAGTATCGGAGTGTTCCTCAGAGTGAATTGTTACTCCAATTTACAGCCTTTCATGTGGCACTGAATTCCTCAGCTAGCCGCTAGTCAGCTCTAGTAGAAATCTCTTGGATTCTTTGCTGATTGTGGCTAACTTTGCAGCTATTTCTACAGCTTCTTTTAGGTTCAAACATCTCCTTTTCCGTCTGCGATGGCAACTATGATTCAGACAAGGCACTACGTCCAGGAGACACCAGACTCGGTTGAAGAGGCGAAAGGATTTCTCAAAAAGGTAGGAATTGATAGTCATGCACAGCCAAATGGAATCGTTAAAGCCAATGGATTTTCTGTGCCGAGACGGGTTCCAAGAGCAGGCAAAGTGACCGCGCTCGCTTTTGGGAAAGCCTTGCCTGAAACTCTGGTAAAGCAGGAGCTACTGGTGGACGGATACTTCAGGGACACAAAGGTTGAAAATCCTGTGTTGAGGCAGAAGCTTGAAAGACTCTGTAAGTGCCTTCGTAATCATAGTTATTGCTGTATAGCATACAGTTATGGTTCTATACATACATAACGACCTAAAGCGAAGCAGGTTTGCATGAACCCATTGTTTCATGATCGAATTTGTATCTCCATGGTTTTGCAGGCAAAACTACTACCGTGAAGACTCGTTATGTTGTTATGACCAAAGAGATTCTGGAAAAGCACCCTGAGTTCTACACTGCAGGAGCTCCGAGTATCAGACAAAGGCTGGAAATATCTGGAGCAGCAGTGACTAAATTAGCTGTGGAAGCAGCTAGTAATGCGGTCAAAGAATGGGGTCGTCCGATTTCTGAGATAACCCACCTGGTTTACGTCTCCTCCAGCGAGGTCCGTTTTCCTGGTGGCGATCTCCACCTGGCCAAAAGCTTGGGTTTACGCAAGGATGTGAAGCGTGTGATGCTTTACATGCTGGGTTGCTACGGGGGAGCTGCAGGTTTGAGAACAGCAAAGGATCTAGCTGAAAACAATCCAGGAAGCAGAGTTCTTCTGGCAACGAGTGATACAACCATCATAGGGTGGCGCCCTCCCAACCCTGATCGTCCTTACGATCTCGTCGGAGCCGCTCTCTTCGGCGATGGAGCGGGCGCAATGATTCTAGGAGCAGATCCGCTGCCCATAATAGAAACACCTTACTTCGAGCTGGATTGCGCAGAGCAAAGCTACATTCCAGGAACAGAGAGCACCATCGATGGACAGCTTACAGAAGATGGAATAATTTTCACTCTAGGCCGAGAACTGCCAAAGCTGATCGAAGACAACATCGAGGAGTTTTGCCAAGGAATTTTGCAGAAAACTCAGCTGGATCTCAGCTACAACGAACTTTTCTGGGCAGTGCATCCGGGTGGTCCTGCCATCCTCAATGCTGTGGAGAAGCGAATGGAACTCTCGCCCGAGAAGCTAGACTGTAGTAGACAGGTCCTGTCAGACTTTGGCAACGTGAACAGCAACACCATCATCTATGTTCTGGACTACATGCGCCAAGTCAGCAGCAACAACAAAAACAGCAGCATCAAGCTGGAAACACACTGCAACAAAGATCCAGAGTGGGGATTGATACTAGCTTTTGGACCTGGAGTCACCATGGAAGGCTTGCTCGCTCGCAATCTGGTCTGAGTGAGCTTCAGCGCAATCTCCTATCCATTCTTAATGCTATCCCTCTGCATCATCCAGCAGCCAGATTTGCCATCGCCCAGCTCGCCTTCCGCCCTCATCATCCAAAAACTAAGAGTAATAAGTACCAAGCATAATTACACATATTTAAGCCATTTCATATGTTTTAAGGGTTAAAGGTTTTAGGTCTAGCTAAGTTTTCTACTACCAAATAAGCCAAAGGTGGAACAGCCAATTGGATAGACTAGTGTAAGGCTGTTTGATCAAATATCTATATTTATGATTCTTTGCAAGCTAGTAAAGCCAAGTGTTTCTCTCCACCTCCTCTTGGAATTAAAATTCTCTTTCCCAATTTGGCTATGGATATTAACTAGGCTAGTCACTCTTAAGTGAGTATGACAAATGCATCATTGATCCTCCTAACAAGAAGGATCTTTAGGTACATCATATTTGGAGAGCAAATACATGCCATACGTTGATGCATGCAATATGAACTCTAGGTACAAGTCATGTAGAAGTTTTCCCAATTACAAGTCTCATTCCCATTTCGAAGAAGGCCCAATTTTTAAGTAAAATATGGTACTAACTTCAAATACACCATTCAATGAGAACATGTTCTTTTATAATATTTGAAATTTATAATAAAAAAATAGGAATCAAGTGTGTGCCTAGATAACAATATCTCAATATAAGAATGGTAGTATCTTGGGAATTCGTTTTATGTTCTATTACTTGATTAACTCCTAGTATATCCACAAACATACAAGATTGCAAAAAGGAAGAATACTTCACAACCTTGGAATTGTGTACAATGTAGGCATCACGCATGTTCTAAACAACTAGACCAATACTTATCATAGTCTTAGTAAGGAATGAATGGGAATAGAAAGACTATATTAGTTTTTAAATATGATCCCATTTCTTGCTTTCCATATAGAAAACCACAGAGCAACACTAGAAACCTTAGCATTAAACTCATCATACATCATCACCTAAGAAAATGTTTTCTGCCGTAAGATTCCAATTTGATTTATAAGAATTTGTAGTATGAGAAAACATATGTTACTCTTGATATGAAAAAATAGGAATTAGTAGGAGAAACATTTCAATTTGTCAAATAGGTCAGGCCAACAAGAAATCTAAGATTTTTCAAAAATAAAGCATGATATTTCTTGGGGCTAAGTTTGACTAGATCCTTATTGGGAAAAAGAGAGAGGGGATTGTGAGTAGGAATTGAGCTCGAAGGACTTGAATATCAATCTTTGTGTAGTTCCAAACAACATAATATAATTTTTTTTCAAGGTCATCAAACCTCAAAAATTTTCTCATACATGCCAATAAATGCAGCTTGTATGTCCATGCGTATGAAACTCTTGCTAATAATTGTTCATACATATTGTGGGTCAATGCCCACTACATAGTCACTATTTATACTTCATGATATTTCTTGTTGCTAGTTGAAATCCTCATAGTGGTACGTACAAAATAGTACTCTAAATTGTTGAACACATACTTCCATTCAAATATTCCGCAATGTAGATATTTTTTCTCAAGGTAAGTTTCTATGTTTGTTGTGGTAGAATAAGAAAGAGGTGGAAAGTCATGCTTCATTGATCTAAGTTTGAGACTTGCTTTTTTATGAATTTACTTCATGCTATTACTTCCTTGAAGATCAACAACAAAGGCATTGAGATGAGGATCATTCGAATTCTTTTGAGAGGGCATCTCATACTTTATGAAGGAGAGAAATGTTGTTGCAAAAATTTACTTTCTTGTGTTTACCGTTTTCAATAAGAAATCTTCAGTTTATGTTGGTTTTTGTTGTAGAGACTTGTTTTGCTTATTGGTTACTCTCTCCTTACATTTGGGCCCTATTAGCAATGAAGCAATGAGTGTATGACCTTAAGGATCTTCAATGGTAATTTCTCCTTCACAAGAAATATCTATCAGAATGGGGTAATGCAGATCAAAATTATAAGAGATGGTACTATCCTAACTCTTGTTCATGATCAGATGTGCATCTTTGCATACATAGAGTTATTATACCTTTTTTATTTGTTTGTCCCTTGTTTGTTGTTTGTACTTGGACCAAGTCTATCCATTAGGATGTTGGTGATATACAAAATCAGCTAGGTTGAATCCATTGACAAAATTATGCCAAAACCTCTCCTTTATAATATGTTTATATAGTATTTCACCATTATAATATTTTTTCCTAATTCAAATAAACTTCCAAAAGTCCATTCTTTTCCAAGAAGGACTAAGAGCATAGAATCCAGGAGTATTTCCTTTGACTATCAACAATTAGATATATAAAATATTTTGTAGAGTTTTTGCCACATGTTCCAAAATAAATCACAAAGAGTCTACTCAAAATTGCACACATTAAGTTTATGGACCTCCAATGATTTCGATATTCTAGTAATGAATCATAGTTTCAATGCTAAGATATGGGATAAAGAAGGTTTGCGTCCAAGTTCGAGGGACTATCATTTTGACACACCACCACCTAGCTTGTTTTTGAAAGTTCCTAAAGCTTTCTATTCATGTGCTCTATTCATGTGTGCGTAATCCCAGGTTGGCTAGCTGGGTAGTGGTGGCTTGACGTGTAGTGTGCAAGAAATGCTGCATCAATGACTTGTTGTTCCATTACGCCATCCACCGAGGATTAGCTCAGTTGGTTAGCTTGGCATCCAAAGTTTCTCTAGTCCCAAGTTCATGTACCCTTGAAAACCAAGATGCATCACACCACCTCATAGTGGACCCCGACAAGTTGTTGTAAGTTCCTCGTGCTAAATACTATTTGCTCTAACAAACCGTTCTGAAAACTAGTTGAATATATTAATCTATACAATGTAATTGTACATTCAGAGCAATTTTATAATAAAAGCAATCTATATCTAATTGAGATCCTAGGTTTCATTAAAGAATTGCTTTTAGCTATAAGTAGTTAAGTGGAAATCACAAACAAGACAAAATTTGTATCATCATAGTCCACTTGATGAAGCTTATTTTCACCAACTCTTAACAACAATACCTTTGAGCTCTATGACACGTGTGTTTTGGAAGGGGATGGCAACACTCAAGGTTGAGGTGATGCATTGTGATTACCTTACTACATCAAACAAGGCATTGTATATGATGTTGATTTTTTGCACATGAGAGAATTCTTTATAAGATATTCAAGTCCTTGTTGGAGAGTTGGGACAGAGTGCGGGTGGTCAGTGGCAATATTATGATTGATCTTTCGATAGGGATGAGGTACTAATCATATTTGATGGTGATGTGCCATCTTGGAATATACTAACAAAAGAACATGTGAGATTCTCGCTTGGTTTGGCTTCTACACTAATCAATGATTTTCATTGGTGTATTTTGTTTTCACCAGAGTGGCAAGAGCAGTGGGCATGAAAATAGTATGTTGAATCATTGTTTGTGATATGAGTCCACATGGCACGTACGATCCTGCTCGTTTGCCTGTTGCTGAAATTGATCATGATGCTCTGGCTGCCCCTGCTCCTACCCTTGCTGCCCATGCTGATGCCCTTGCTCCTACCCCTGCTGCTGCTCACAATCCATGGTAACATCCCCAACATCATCCATGGTTGCCCGCTCTCTCCTGCCACTGGTTCAATGCTGCTACTTCTACTCCTACTCCCACTCCTAGAGCGGCTTTCTCGTGCTTCTATAGCTTCTAAAGCGGCTTGGTGCAATAATGTTGTTTCCCTCGAATTCCTCCTTGCTGTCTGTTTCGTACATGCCATAAACTAGGTCTCCATGCAGATATATAGTTTACTAATATATAGGAATTGCAATAACGAGACTAATTTGCACTTGAGTGAGCATAGAAGGATGATAGCAACCTATGAGAAACAAGGAAAGCTCTATGACACTAAGGATGAAGTGGCAAAATGGGGACCCACACACCCTTATATAGTGTGCCTTTCCAGTTATAACAGGCATTCAAAAAAATCTCTAGATTGTTCAAAAATAGTAAATTAGAAAATATATACACAAAATGAAATTCTATACATTTCCAAAACATGTTATTGACAACAATTTCTTAGAGAAAATGTCTATCCGTTGCTAGTCAAAACATTTACATTACAATTGCATACCAAACCAAACCAATGCTCATGCTCAACAAACATGGAAACGATAAAACGAAATCTTTGATGAAATCCCATCGAATAGATCAATGTTATTAGTTAAGGCTATTACATAAGAGCATCTCATAGTTCATGTATTTTTACGATGTCGAATCTAAAAATGATGCACACTTTTGGTGTTTTTCTACGCGTCTCCTGATCTGCAAAACCAGACACCACCATTTCAATATTACATTTTATTTTATATATGTGTTCAACAACCATTTAAAAAATTTGGAAACACGTTTAGTGTTCATACTTACGGTTTGTCCGTTGATACTAAACAAAAAATTTGTGCGCACATCAGCAAATATCAAACCAACCATAGCCCGTACATCTTCCAAACTCCATTCACTATTGACACAGACTTCCCGCACTTCATCTTTTGGCATATGTATGGGTAGTTCAGATTCTTGATGTCTTGTCTCTGCATCCAAGCTATCCCATCGACCATGAGCAAACTTGAATCGCCTATAAACGAAACTGAAGGAGCACGTTTGGCGTGCAATGTCATATCTTATTGTCGTTGTCTCACGACAAATATCACACCTTATTAAATCACCTTTGTGATCTACATTCTGTGAGTCCCAATATGTAAATACATTGTCCAACGATGAGGATTCTGTTGCTTTCCGTACCCATAATGTATTTGTTTTTCTAAATGGTATTGTTTTAAATATGGCAACAAATACAGCGACAAGCACATTGACACTAGTGTAAACACGTTTGGATTTGAATGTTGGCTTCATATTCATTGTAATCTCTTTGATGAGTTGGAATTTTGTCAATTCGATGGCCAATTGATCAATATAAGGCCAATCGTGAGAATCGATTGTAGGCTCAGAAAGAGACAATAATTTGCCAGTCCCAAAGTTCTTCTTTGGAACTGCGTACATGTGATCGTAAAAGTAAACACCCAGTCCTATGATTGTAGAAGACTTGAGCCCATCATATATTAGTTCTCCATATTTTGCATGTATTGCAAAGAACTTTCTCGTAAACGATTTTACGTGCTATCAGTCGTAGCTATTTGAAAGAAAAACATTTGCACAAGAAGAGGTAATAAAAAGAAGCAACAATAATCTACAAGTAGAATATGTTTGACATTAAAAAATGTAAGACTTACAATGCGAAAGTATATTTCTATCAGCAACTGCCATGTCCAACAAAATATCTCGACGCATGTTGACGTGTTGCACTCTAGCTAGGTAGTCTCCATTGCAATCGATTTTGAATTCCTGAATTCTTCCTCTCCAATGGTGCTCTTTGTTGTCACGTTTTCTCTTTGCAACCTTATGAATTCTTTTACCATAGGGTTGCATATATACCCAATCAAGAGTCAAAAATGTCATAGGCACCCAATGGTCATTGGAGTCTTTGTTTGGTGCAACATGTGCAAAAAGTACAAAAAGGACCAAGAGTGGATCCTAATCTGATCCTCAAGAGGGATTGGTTGTCAGATTACTTAATCTATCAATCTACTTGAGATTAAGATCAATCTAGATCAATTCTAGACACAAAATCCTAACAAGAACAATCATTAATTGGGCTGATCTCCAACAAAGGGTAACCAATCCTATCATATTTTTGTGTTCAAATGTTAATCATTGAAGACTTGGCCATCTTCAAAAACTTCCACAAATTAGCATTGCGGTACTACTCTCCCGCTACAATGGGCTGTTAGATGCCAAAACAGATTAATGGAATATTTATGCTAATTATAATCACAACTTAATTGTTCTATTGCCCAACATGATCTTATAAATTAGTTCATACTCACAAAAACAAAAATTGAGTATAGACCACGAAGAGATTAAAAATGGTTTGTGTGTAGTATTACCAAAAAATGGATTCAGTCAGAAGCTTAGTTCTAAAATAGATTGAAAGAGCAATATGACAGCGCAAGTTCCTCAAGCGTCAAAGACAGCCATCATCTGATCAAAAAATGAGGAGTCGTAGACGTCCATGTTTAGAACAGAGTTAGTGAACAAGTGTGATCAAACAACAATGAAGTGCATTCAAATCTCAACAAGCATTTATCTTCGTTATACATAGATAGAAAAGCATGCTGCTGCTATATTACACTGAAGCACAACAAAATAGTAGCTATAACCAGAATGACGACGTAATTGGGAGGCTCAAAATCATTTGTCTCATGGATGGAGCATCACGTAGAGTGTGCCTGGATGATCCATTTATAGGATTCATCCATGTATTAATTACAGTAAATATTTGTCACCTATTTAGGTAAGTCGTTGTACTTGGAAGTATTTGGCTTGTGTGACAACTGTACATGGTATATACGGTCAACGAATCAGGCAATGTTGACGCGGACTAGGACGCTGCAGATTCTCTCACTTCGCATATTACGTGAAGTGGCTTTCTCTCACTCCGCAAATTCTGGGAAGTGACTGGAACGTTCCTCGTTGAAAATAGACGGCTGTTGAGATTTTTTTTCTCTCTTCAGGATTTTGCGAAAAAGCCAACACTGTTGCAAAATAGTTGAATTGTTGAACTATGATGAAGTGTCGCATTTTGGGAAAAGACGACACTGTCGCATTTCGGAAAAAGTCGACACTATCGGATTTCGAAAAAAGTCGACACTGTCGCATTTCGAGAAAACCCAACACTACGAAAAACATAGTTCATTTCTACAGACTGTTGCAATACTTAGTGTATTTCTGCAGACTGTTGCGGCACTTAGTATATTTCTAAAGACTGTTGCGACACTTAGTGTATTTCTGCAGAGTTGTTCTCTCTTCTCCATTCACATTCTCTATACTCCCTTGCCCCATCACAACCTGTGCTGATGGTGAGTCAGATGGTTGAGCAAAAGTGTAAAAAAGTGGGTTGGCGAGTCAAGATGCTGTTGGCGAGTTAGTGCAAGTCAAAATTTTTGACTCGTCGAGGTTACATAATAGACTTGGAAACCTGCTCAGCTCACTGGAACAGTGGTGAGCTAAAATGATGAGAAAAAAGTAGAGAAAAGCTTGAGGGTGAGTAAAAAACATGTAAAAAAATACAAGAAAAAACAAAAAAAATGCAAAAAAAAAATCCATCTTGAGTGTAGCTTAGCACCGTCGCCCCGACAACGATGCCAAAAAAAAATAATGGACCCTTTTTGTGCCTCCCTAATCGGTGCAATCAAGAGGGCAAAGAAGGGGCTTGGATCTCCAATTGAGTGAGTATCGACGTGGTACGGGCTTCGATCCAATGGGGAGAGGGATAAACTACAAGCTAAGGTGGGATCTAAGCCTACCAAGAGTGTCATTCTTGGTGTAGGATCTAATGATGGAATGGCTTACATGTGGGTGTGAGATTCCTATCTTCTTGCTTCTTCTTTTTGAGCTTTTGGTTTTGGGTTGATCCTCTTCTTGGATCTTGGTTTCTTGGCTTATCTAGGCTTCTCCTCCTGAGGTTGATCTTCAAGGGAGGTGAGCGATGGAAATAAAACCTACCTAATGGATCCTATTGATCTCTTCCAAAGGGATTTCTAACACCTATTTTGCTTGAGTGTGATTTTATGGATTTAGTTGAATGAAGGTTATTAATGATCTTTCAAGAATGTGATAGCATCATTAAAAAACAAAAATCAAACATTCATTCATCCACAAATAATCATACACAAGTGGAGGGCATCACAAAGCAAGAATGGTAAGAGGAGGATTCTCTCTCTCTCAATCTCTATTCTTTACAATGAAAAGTGATTACAAAATGATGTCACATGCCCTTATATAGACAACTTAGGGTTAGGGTTTTTGGTGCACCCAAAACCATGTGCCATAAGAACTTGACTTTCTAAAAAGTTTTAAGCCAATTGCAATTCTAACTACTCGGGTCCTTTTAAACTTTAGGCCCATTAGAGCATAGATCTATTTCTACTTCTCGTGCCATAGGCTTTTGAGTACAGTACACCTTATGTGGGTGTCTGACGTTATATTACAAATAGATCTAAGTCTTTATGCCGAATCAGCCAAGCTTTTATTCCCATCACCGTAAAATATGTTGGTGAGGTGTTGGGCTTTGATTTAGCTTCAGACAAAGGAACTCATAAGGTTGCGAAATAACCAAGACTATCATTGGAAATGAATGATCCACGATTTCAAGATCGACCAAAATGATGAATATCTTGCAAAAGTGCACACATATACATGTGTTGAGATATTTTATTGGATGTGGCTGTTGTTGATAAAACCATACAGTCACATTGTAGGTCCCACCTCTTTTATTCTTGTGTTAACTATTATGTTTGAATTATTATTATGTCATTCTATGGATAACAATGTTGCATTAATGCCTAGTGCATATGTCTTTCCTTCAAATAGCTTCGACTGGCAAAACATGAAGTCCTTCACTAGAAAATTCTCTGCCATACACGCCAAATATGGAGAACTGATATATGGTGTGTTGACATCCTCTGCCCTGATCAAAATGAGCATCTTCTTTTACGATTACATGTATGAAATTCCAAATAAAAAACTTCGGCCAGGGCAAATTAGCACCACTTTCTGAGCCTACTATCGATTCTCATGAGTGGCCATATGCTGACCAATTGACTATTGAATTAACGAAGAGGCAACTTCAAAAAGAGATTATTGGGAATATGAAGCCAACATTCGGATCCAAATGAGTCTAGCATCTATGTGCCGATAATCGTATTTGTTGCCATATTTAATGCAGTCCCCTTTAGGAAAACAAACACCATGTGGGCTTGGAAAGCAATAGAATCATCACTGTTGGGTAATATATTTGTTGCATGAGATTCAAAGGAAATGGAATGCAAAGGAGATTTAATAAGGTGTAAGCTCTCTTGTCAAACAATGACCATAAAATATCATATTTCACATCAACATGCTCCTTAAGTTTCATCTATAGGCGATATAAGTTTGCTCATGGCTGATGGGATGCCTTGGATGTTGAGACAAATCAGCAAGAAGTGGACATATCCATACATTTGCCCCACGATCAAATACGAGAAGTTCATATCAACAGGGAGTGCAGCCTAGAAGATCTTTGGCATATGCTTGGATTGACTTTTTTTGATGTGCCAATAAATTTTGTCTTCACTTGTAATGGACAAATTGTAAGCCCTTAATTTAAATCAAACTCTTGAATTTTACATAGTAATGCTCAATGCATATAAAAGGATTATTAATTTGGTTAAATTTCTAATGCCTAGGGCCCCATTTGTGAGGCTTGTCAAGGAAATAATTGATGAATTTTCCTTGGGGAATAGGTTTACGGTAGATGCTGTGTTGGCGATACAAGAGCCTACATAAATGTACATGACATAGCCTTTTGAAGACTCATTTTTGTTTGCAGTACATGGAAAGAGAGTCACAATACTCCCGAAGGATCTCCACCTTGCAAGAAGGCTAAGGAGAGAGTGTAATTGAAAATTTGATGTACTGAAGATTTCATATATAATATACTCAAGATTTTGTGTTTAATATACTGAAGATTTTCAGGTTATGTGAATGCAAACTTTTGTGATTGTGTCTAATATCTGATTTCAGGTTTATTTGAATGCAAATTGGAGTAATTCAGTACTATGTGAATGCAATGATTTGGGATTTTCAATACTATGGGAATGCTTGTTTTTAATTATGTTTTAGGCAAAGATAGTTTTTTTTTTGCCTTGACGTGAAAATCATGCCAAGGCACGACCCAAGCCACTTTGACCAAGTCAAATGGGCCAAAATCATGTCTTGGCATGAAAATTATGCCAAGGCTCATCCAGAAAAACTTTTTCTAGGTCAAAGGGCCCTAGATCGTGTCTTGAAATGAGTTTCAAGCCAGGGCGTGACATAGGCCCATTTGACTAGGTCAAAGGGCCCTTATTCATGCCTTGGCATGAAAATCATGCCAAGGCGTGACCAAAGGCCCTGTGACCTAGTCAAACGGGCCTATGTTGTGCCTAGGCTTGAAAATCATGCCAAGGTGCAACCTCGGCCTGTTTGACCTGGTCAAATGGGCCTATGTTGCGCCTTGGCATGAGTTTCATGCCAAGGCACAATCCAGGCCACTTTAACCTGGCCTGAGTCATGCCTTGGCATGATTTCATGCTAGGGCATGATCTAGGGCCCTTTGACCTAGTCAAAGTTTCCCTGGACGTGCCTTGGTGTGATTTTCACGACAAGACGTGATTTTGACCCGTTTTCATCAAACATAAAAAGCTAAATCATAAAAAACCTGGGAGAGCCGACAAGAATAATTATATCAAATAATTACAACAAATAACTGGGAGAGTCGACAAGAAACAAATGACGATGTCTTTATTCACATGCGGTCCATTTCCTTTAGAAAGACTTCTGATTCTTTGATCGCTTTGCTGATGACATTACTAGTTTTAGTATATCTAATGGTAATTGCAGAGCATCACTCTCATTATCTTAAGGGTCAATTACACCCAAGAGAATGAGCCAAGTCTCGAATCCATGACAAAAATCATTCAAAATGGCCCTTCGGAGGACACAATAAGCCTTTGGCACTAATGGGGACAACTCTACCTCTCTAATGTGCTTGGAGGGCGCTTTGCATTTCAGAAGTTTTGTCGGTCCATTTGGACTGCACTTGTTGCTAAAGCAGAACGTAGTGGGCTAGAGACTTATCCAGAGTTCCTACTTCAGCTTTTCTCGAATGCCACCTTCGCATAGCAAAGTCATCAATCTCCACTGCGTCCTGCATTTGGTTCAAATTATTGCAAAATGAGTATATTGAAGACAATCAAACATAACGAAAACATAGAAGTTGAGTCGTTGGGTCAAACTTGCCTCGGTCCCTTCATCAAGGTCTTCGGTTTGCGCAAGCTCAATTCATTTGCCTTTGTACTCCACATTGGTGTTTCTCCCGTAGAGTATCTCGAACAACTTTGTTTGAACTAGTGGTGGTTGAAGTGTCTTCAATTGGAAAAGTACTTTTGCGAGTGCTTGCTCGGTGGTGTCCATGTCATGGTCGATCAGCTGCTCATACGTGTCATTGGGTTGTGTGTGGTCGAATGTGGACTGCCATTCTGCAAGTTTACTATTGCTGCCAACATATCATCTTCTCGCAAGCCAAGAATATGTTGCAAATCATGCATGAACACATACTCTTGCCCATCAATGATGATTGGAGCAAGGCCATGGATACGAAGCATGACATCATTGGACTCATCTATATCCTCTGGCTCCGCTGATGTGGATGCACCTCCTGCCACTTGCGCTGCCAAGACAGTTTTCTGCTCCAGAGAAAATTCTTCCTCTTGACTCGAGTCATGCATTTCATTCACTTGCACACTATGATTCTCTTCATTATGGGCCACATTCGCTAGAAACTCATTAAGAAAAAAAATTACAGTAATTTCACAAGATAGAAACTTCCTTCCTACACTTTCAAGAAATGATCGTTACTACCCAAGTGATTGATAAATCTGTTGAGATGAGTGATAAAGAGTCTATATCCTTTCCATATATAACTAAGCAAGTTATATGGAATCCACATGATAGTTGAGCCAGGAATTTGTACGACATAAGACTTCAAAATTTCATCTATATACTCACTCACATACGTAAATGCATCCGTATTAGCCCATAGAGTGGCAAGTATCTATTCTACCGATGAACATACAATAAATATGATCTAACTGATTTGAAAATTGTGTGTGGGCTAGCAGATTGGCCAACTCTATTTTAGAGGACGACATTATGATCAACGATGAACACTAATTTACCAACAAATTACTAGTCTAATTGCACGAGACAAGTTAAACTACGAGGGCAGAAATTTCAACAGAGTAGGAGTAGAAGTGACAACAGAATGAGAACCCACACTCTTATATAGAGAGATGTGTTTCCAAAAATAGATATTATTATAACACAAAATAATTTTTTTTATTTATAACAACAATCCAATTAGTCAATGATATTTATCACAAAGGAATATTCGAAGCACAATCTATCATTTTTAAATTGCTTCTATTCCATCTCATCAAATTCTGTTGCTTTTCTAGCCTTGTATTCCAAAACATTGGATGTTGGTGGCCTCGGCATTTCCAACTCGGACTCTAGACATTCTCCATTCTTGATGCCTTGTTTTAGTGTTAGACGATTGCCATGCGAGCTAGGTGCCATTCTACAGTAAAGGTTTCTCTTTCAACACTAAGCAATTTGCCTTCATTTTGTGCACAAGTTTATTACCTTAAATATACTACATTTTTCAAATAGCCACTTCAATACTTTGTGAGTGAGACTCCTTAGGAACTTCAAATGCAGCTATCCACCATATGTGAATTTTGGATTGCACACTAAATTCTTTACAATAACTTTCGCCAAACTATTGCAATTCAAGGTTTATGAAGGTGATTGTAACACGTTCAAGTATATGCCCTTTTACGATTTTTGCTTCGTCCAACTTAATAACAAATATAAATTTACCTTCGCAATTTGTAAAACAAAATTTTCATAACAAAAACATAGTAGTTGAAGAGAAACATACAAGAAATATTCTTACCATTTGTTTTAACTTCGTAATGTCGGATCATCATCGCTTGGACCTTTTCTAGATCTAAAAATATATTGTTGCCTTGATGAAAATGAAAACAAGTCGGAGGTCCTTTCTTCTTATTGGTTATTGTAAAAGAATCCACAAATGCTGAAACTCTCCTAATTCAGAGAGTAAAATCGAATTGCATTATCGTTTGGCACATTCAACAACTTTATAACTAGGTATTATTTGATGGCGTCTTAACCCATTTTTGTCAGAGCGTTTCATATACTTCTTTAAAGCTCTATGCCCCTTGTGACTCAAACCTCCTTGGTCACATGTGTACGCCATCTCTTTAACATTTAGATTTGGCTTGAACTTGTCGACTATCTGTTTTGCAAATTCTCAGGCGAATTGAATCACTTGTTTCATCTTCCATAATTTTAATCAAGTCTTTACCCTTCAAAAAATGTTTCATATATTTTTCAGCAATAAAATCTTTTCCAACCGTCTTTTGCAAGAACTCTTTTATGTTCGTTATACGTCTTTTACTAGCACCACCACCTGGTGCCAAAGCTTTGTCCTCTGAAAGATACTGATTGAAGATTGCAATTCTTCAATTTTTGCGACGCTCTATTTTTAAACCATTTATCTCCTGCTCCAATTTCATATGTATTCCACGCAATGACTTTAAATTGTCATTCGTACTCAAGATATGAATGTTTGCCATATTTGCCAATGTCTCAGCTTGGATTGAGAATCTATTGCTCATGACAATAGCCAAGGAGTCCATTACCACCATCCCCAATGAACCTTAACAAAGTATGTACATCAGAAAATTTAGGAGCAGCATCTACTAGTGGATTGTGGGGTATAAATCACCTCTTACCCATAGGTCAATATGTTTTTTTCCTTCTAATCTCCAACAATGCATCTCATATGGATTTAAATTAACACCCCATGTAGCTTTGGTTGTCTCATAATCCTTCTGTAATTTCAGATGTAAGTGGTACTTGGTTGTCATATTGAAGATGCCGAATTTCTCAAAAGAATCTATGTAGAACTTTACAATGTACCTTAATCAAATGATGTCAATGTTCAATGTGAACTAACCATGATAAAAGCTTTAGTAGGCATACACTAGTTTGCCATGCCTAGGGTCCTATTGTAGTTAGGACAATGAAAGACCATCCTATACTAATTCCACTCTAGTTGTACTTTGTAACTTATCTATTAGTTTCCTTTTATAGTTTATGCAAATAACATACAATAGTCTATGAAGATGGGACCTACATTTAGGCCTTAACTCTTGCTCACCTTGTGTGGTAACCCAAGGTAAAGGTGTCACGTAGGATTGTGTTATTTGCCAATCTTAGCATTCAAACATCTAATCCATTCACTAACATCAAATTATAATGAAAATGCAAAAAATCAAGAAAATACTCAAGAAATCAAGAAACTAGACAAAAGTGGCAAAGCTTCACCAAAATAGACAAAGTAAGGTATCATTATTCATGATTATTAATCATTCAAAGGATAGGGCTTGATTCTAGAGCATGATCATAGCTCTCATGTGATTTTAGGCACATGAACCACTTTCTTCATCAAGAAAGCTCTCTAGAGAAGCTCCAAGATCTCTTAAAACTCAAGAAGACAAAACGAACAATAGCCTCCAAATTTAGCACGACCTCAGCTATTTATAGTGGTCATTTGTGTCTCTATCGCAAGTTTGGGGCCTTATTTGGCTAATATGGGCCTTACAACTATTATTACAAGTACGCTATTCACAATTATAGCAAGGTAAGGTTCAAGCCACTTTATTACATGCGGCACATGACACTCCCCCTACTTTAAGCATTTTGGCCCTAAAAAATGAACCCTATGTAGTTCTTTGTTGAGTGCCATGTTTCATGAATCCTTTGGCGATAGTCGAAAAGTATTTGGCCACCTTGAATAAGAAACAACTTGTATTATTCTTGTTAGTAGCCATCTACCATTTATCAAATTTTGCTGCCTCAGGTTCAGCTTCCAGCTTATTGTTGTAGAACAAGGTTGCAACAAGTTTTCTTTATTAAGAACCTTTGATCTACAACTGATCCCATAGAATTGATAAGATCACCGAAGAAGAGTTTGATGAAACACGGGAAAGCCTCAAGTTGCATTAGTTCTGCATGGGTTGACAAGTTCTAAGCAATGGGACATTCGATAAGTCTTCTTCCTCAGTATCTTCCTTGATTGGATAGGCTATCCAATTCCAGATGCATCCTTCTTTGTCCCTGCATCTAGTTTTGCTGCCTTATGCATTGCTCCTTGATGTAGGATCACAACATCCTTTTGTGATTCCAAAGCGTTGACTGAAGCAATGATTTCATCTAAGTTATCTGACTGAGCATTGGAGTTTTGTCTTGTCGAATCATTTTGAGCAAGATTGGTAGCATTATCTCGCTGAAGATGGACGACCATCATATCCATTGATTTCCTTCGTGACTGAAGCGGGTATAGCTCCTGATAGATCAAAATAGTAATGATCCAAATCGAATGATTCATTTTCCAAATTTGGCCACATTCTAGTCATTTCCAACTCATCATTCTGTTGAAAGAGAGCATCATTATGTTGGAATATGAACAACTCATATTTATTCTATTGTGGGCAATGATGATCCTTAGTTTGATCTCCAAAGATAAATTTGTCATATATACAATGTTGTAAGCAATGATTATTTTTAGTTCGATCCCCAAAATATATATACAAGAATAGTTAGTAGTAATATTGTTCTCAAACACTCTTGGATCAACAATTGTGGAAGATAAATCACAAGCGATCCGTTGTTGATGTTGGGACATGATTGGATGATCATGAGATATATTTTGCAATTCCTTGATTCCTTTTGATCCCTCATCCATTGAAATTTTTTTCTCTGAAATTCTTTTGTTCAAACCAGCACCTTGATGAGCTTGGAACTGACATATTGATAGTTCTAGGGAGTTTTTTTTGATGGAGAGCTGAACACAGTGGTGTAGGAGTTTCTTCCTGCTGAGACTCCAATTTTATCCGTAGTTGCATCTTTTGTTGTCTTATCCTTAGATCTTGAATCAATGCCTTTTGCATTACATCTGTCAACGTTGGATTCGCTTGAAAGTACTTTAGCTAATTGTTGACGAATGTAATCTTGAAGACCACGTAGATAGTGTTGGATAGATAACTCTTCATCAAGACACCTCTGTTTAGATGCTACCAAATGGAATCTTGTATTATACGTCTTTTTAGAACCAGTTTGTTCTAGAATATACCAAGATTCCATATAATAATCTATGTGTATTTCCGCACAAATCTCCTTGAAGTCATCCCATGACTTTGGTTCATACTCTGGAAGACGTAACACTCCTTGCCACCAATCATAGGCTTTTCCTTGAAAGAAGGACATTGCTATGGTAGTTTTACCTTGATCAGAGATAGAATATAGTCGTAGATTCTCATTGACAGTAATTATCCAATCATCAATATGTAATGAATTCTTTTCTCCCTCAAAGGTTGGTATGTTCTCAAAAGGAGCATTGTCTGGATTTTGTTTAATATGGATCCATTGATGTTGATTTGCCTCTGTTGAATTGCTCTCACCATTGTAACATGAACTAGGAATGGTCACTATTCTCCCATGGCTAGCATTATTTCCTATCTGTAACCCAATATTTGGTGTGAGAGCCATAGAGGAAGCATCTTATGTTTGCATGGTTGTACCTTGAATGCCATTGTACAAAGAGAAGATTGGTATTCAGAATTATCTTCTTCAACTTTGTATTATTCGAAACTAGCTTCATTATCATCATCGTAGTCTCCATCATCATTGATGCAATGATTGGGATGCACTTATGTTTCTTGATGATATTTTCCTCTATTGTATGTGCTGTGATCTATAGGGTCTTCTTCATTGTAATCACAACTTCCAGGGATATCATTTGGTTGACCTATAGGCTCATATTGGTCCATATGTTGCCATTCAGAGTGATTATTGTTATGTCCATGACCAGTAAGTAGGATTCAGTATACTCCTAGTCTTGGATACATGGTACTCTAGTAAATCAAGCTGTTAGTTATGCCACGTCATACTGGATGTGACCCGAAAGTAACTAATATCCTTGTGAGGCCCAAAACACACTAAATGGAGTTTAGACAAGGTTTGAGACAGTGTATGCATGTGTAAAGTTATCAATAGCAATTCGATGAATAGTTGGTCCATGCTTAGGACTCTATTCTAGGTGAATCTATGTATAGGAAACTTAGGGCTATGCATGGCTATGTGGCCAGGTTGCTTTTGGCTCTATATATTGAGGCCAAACTTGCCCTACTCCTCATTGTGATCATTGATCCATTGCCAAGGTTTCACTCTACCTTCATGCTTCTTATTCCTTGGCTTGGGGGTGAAGCTTCTAGAGTTGATTGGTTCTTTCTACTTGGTTGGGTGGTTGCTCCATAGTGTGTTTTCCATTGTGTATTGACTTGTAAGTAGGATCTTAGGGAGCTTCCCTTATAGTGGTATTAGATCAAGGCTTACAAAGATTGGAGAACATGGAGAAGGGCTACCTTTCGTCAAAATTTTGGATTGGATCATTGGAATTCTCTTCCAAGGTGGATAGAAAGGGTGCAAGTGGGTGTGCTATCCCAGTTGCAATTTGCATGTTGCTAAGATCCATTACTCTTGGGATTCTTTGTGGTTTTATGGAGAATTGTCTTTGAAGGCCAATTTGAAAAGCTTTTTTGGAGCTTTTTCTTGTGTAGATCAAATCTTTGGTAGATCTGAATTTTCCAGCAAGTATACTTTCTTTTTAGGGTTCATTAATGATGAAATTAGTGATGCATGCCAGTTCTTTCCAATGATTTATGATTCTAGGCTATGATTTGGTCAAAATTGCTTGGTTTTTCATGCTTTTTGGCACAAAATAGATAGTAAGAACCAAAATCCAGCAAGATCAGATCAATTAGATGGTTGTAATTCCGTAAATTGGTTTTCATGTGTTAGAGAAAGAGTTGTATGTCATGAATTTCCACTTTATGGTAATGAAAAAACCAGAAAATAGTCAAAAATCATTATTTTTGCCTGTTTTTTCATAAAGTTGGACAATAGTTGGCTATAAAACACCATGTAGAGCTTGTAAAGAGGTGAACCAAAGTCTTTTGAAGTTTTTCCTGAAGTTGGAGCGAAGAATTCTAGCAATTGAGCTTGTAGGAAGTCAAAAAAGTTCAAAAAATGACAAATGACCATTTTTGGTGATTTTTGGGGGATGAATCTCTCCAGATCCATGAGAAGATCATTCTGGAATTATTTACAGCATGATTAGAATTCCATTTTACCTTCCCATCAAGCTATCAGATCTATAAATTGATGGCCGATGGCTTATGCACCATCTCCATCAAATTTGAAGCTATTTTGACTTCTACAAATCAAGAAATCTTCGTTCTCAGCCTATACTGCATCTTAGGATCAGTCTGAATGCTTCATGGAAGTCTAATTGATGGTTTAAGACTATTGGTGGCATCAATTTTGGGCTAGGATGGGTGTTTGCATGTTTTTGCATGATTCTTTTTTGTGGAAGTGTGTCCTACTACTGACTTTCTGACACTCTAATCTCGCATGTGTGAAGCCTAGGTGGTAGGCTAACATGGAAAGCGTTTTGTTCACTTGGTCTCCCTCTGTATTGAGCTTTACAGTACCCAATTTGGTGTCCTGTAGCCAAAGTTACGATCATCTGAAGTTTTGCAGTTTTGTGAGTAAAATTGGCAAAATTTGAAATTGTTTTGATTGCATGCCAGTCATTTCCCTAATTTGTAGTACTGTGCTTGCATGGATGGGTTGCATGTTGATTCTCAGAGTGATTCTGACATGCATGAAGGATTTACAATCGATTTGAGTGGTCATACGCATGTGCTCTGACAGTTGGGTCACAAATCAGTGCTAATGGTTGACAGATTCCGTAAAACTGAAGTTTACGTAAAAAATTCCGTAATGACGTTTATGACTGATGTAGTGTGCATTGCATGCTAGTTGGACATTGGGCTAGTAATATTAGGAATCAGACAGTGTTTCAATTTTTTCGATTTCGATTGCCTTTTGTACTAATAGTATTTTTGTCAGAATTTTTGAGTTACGTAAAATAAAGCAAAATTGGAATTTTCTATAAAGATGAAAATTTCGGTCATTTTTTCGTTATCTATAATATTAGTTTAGATTAGTGAATTGATTAAACTGAGTTTATCAATCAGAATTGGTCACGGTATTTTCACTAAGTCTTAATTATTTTTTGGTGATAGATAAGCTAAAATTGACAAAAGGAACCGCAATGAATTGCAGACAGTTTTTACTGTGTTTTTTTTTTAAATTTTGGAGTTGAAAACTCCCAGATTGGAAGTTAAAATTTGAATTTTTTTTCTTTTTGTTGAATTTCAAAATGGTTAAAATTTGAATTCAGTTACTTGTCTGATAGTTTTCTAATCGATGTTGATCGAGAGAAATCAGTCAAGTGAACGTTTGTGCAAGATACTCGTTAAATTTGAGCTAAAATCATCAAACAATATGAAATGAACAGATTGGATGAGTGGCAATATATTCTTTATATAGTCAGTAAATCTGATAGGATACGGTTTAAGAATTACTGAAATCCTATTGGTAGATTTTCCATTCATGTAATTTCATATTCTACGTTTGGATAGGTTTTGTCAATATTAACGGAGTAATGCCAAACCAGTCAATAAAAAAAAAAAACAGTCCAATTTTATTGGGGATTTTGTAATATAGGAACTACATAACAGATTCATTTCCAGTAAAATCCTATGGTGAATTATATTCAAAAGATCAGACTAGTACGGTTTCACATACTAGTAAATTATTTTTGATATATCAGATATTCAGCCCAGGTATAGGACATAAATGAAATTGTTTTAGACTTTTTTCTATAGTAATTCATGTACTAATGTCGTTACATCTTCTGAGTACCTTAGTTGAAAGATTTTCAGGGAACTGAAAATTCTAAGGAGGGAAGAAGAGTGGACATCAAAGGTAGTAAGTGTGATTAATGGATTTCTAGAATATCAGATAAGGTGGTTAAGGATTTTTTGGAAGGAAAAGCTGATGGTATGGAACGTCAGTAATTTTGGAAAAGAAATTCTAGGACTGTAAAGATCTGATCATCAATGGTGTGTTTTAGTACCTAGTCGCGATATGGGAAAAAAAAAAACCATTTGATCAAATGTGGGGTATTTTGGAAAATTTTGAGGTTTAATCTAGATCCCAATGTGGTATCTCATTATTTACAAAATCAGAGGTCCTCAAATCTATTTCTCGCTTTCTTAATTAATCAGTTACTTTTTATTAATTTTTTTTAAGACATCAGACTGTTTATATGATTCTTTCCAGCATGAAGTTATTCTTCTGAAAGATTGTTATGTCATATAAATTACTGAATAAACTTGGAATTCAGATAAACTCTAAGGTTAAAATGTTTAAATTTCTTAAACCTAGAATATCTCTGTTGCATAAATGAATTTTAATGGAATAGTAGTTTCTATCACTCAGATTGGAAATATTTGAAGGAGAAGTCCTATTTGTAATAGTTTAGTGGAAGCACTTATTATTGATTTTTTTTGGATTTAGATATTTTCAAATATCATCTTTCCAGTTAACTTTTATTGAAATTTATAATTTCTTTAAAAGGAGGGGTGAAGTGGTGGGATAAAATTCTATTTGGGAATCTATGGATTGTATAGTTTTCGGAAAAGAACCAGCTGTGGTATAGAAATGAACAGGAGTCTGCCTGCATTCGAGACAAGTTCCTCATTCATGGAGTCATTTTTTTGACATTTTCAAGAGAGTTAGACATCTTCTTCTCAATTGTGATATGTTTCTTATGGAAACTTTCATATATTCATATGGAACATTCACACATTCCATAAAGAATCCACACTTGGCCTCCAATCCTCCAATTGCCACCTTCGGTAGCTTGGGAAAAAATTGGACCACTTTCGGCAAACTTTGCGCCAGTCGACGCCATGCACAATCTCGAGGAGTCAATGTAAACTTGTTTGAATGATTTTCATAGAATTTGGGTGACCGCTCAGCTAATTCAGGTAATGACATAATGACCTAAAATTATATTTTTCAAATATAGAAAATGCTTTGATGGAATCCCATCTTCCAATTGCCACCTTTGCTAGCTTGGAAAAAAGCTAGACTCACTACAAATCAATGGTTTCCTCTAGAAAATGGTCCTCAACCGAAAATGGGGACATGCAACGAACACTGCTCGAAAATCATCTTGTTGCTCGGATGTTTTGGCTCAAAGAATGGTAAACCCCTACATCTCTTAGTATAGGGAGTCTATCCTCAAGCTTAAAAACATAGATGACTATCAAAAAGTCAAGGCTTTGTTCATGGGTTTCGAGATGAGTATAAGGTGCAAATACAGTTTAATTCACCTACCACCCTTGAACATACCATAAAGTTTGTCCAAATCTATGATAATTTAGTGGATGATTGGCCATATAATCTCGAGAGCTGGGATTAAATGCATTCAAATAAGGTCAAGCCCATTTTCAGTTGGCCTAAGCCAAACAATATTTCAGATGTTCATGTCTTTCTTGGTCTTTCGAGATATTACAGACCATTTGTCAAGGATTATGTTCAAATAGCAGTTTCCATGACAAATCTACTTAAGAGAAAGAGAAAGGAGTCCATTTGGGGGCCAAAGCAACAAGAGAGTTTGGATGCTCTCTGGCATGCAACTTGATGATAAAGAAAAATATTTAAGATCTATACTTAAAAAATTCAAGAAAGATAGTTGTTGTGATCTATCTTTGGAGGCTATTTGGAAGCTTATTATAGAAGATAGTGAATCATCTTTAAAGGAAAATTATTCTTCCTAAAACAAATTCTGAAAGCCTCATTTGGTTTATCTTTACTAAGCCTAACCATTGTGTTTATGAGCTTAGTCATGTTATGCAAAATCCTAGTAAAATTTTTTAGTCAATTGGCAAGGAGCATCTTGTGGCACTTCTTTGGTAATAGTGATTTTGGCATTGAACATGGAACATTACCAAGCATTGAAAGAGGATTTTCATATTCGAAGCTTGCTGGAAACCATGTGGGAAGGAAGGAAAAAAGTGCATGTTTAGTGTTTGAGGAAGATGGAGTTGGAGCTTGGAAATCAAGCAAGGAAAGTACAAGCACAATTTTTTGTTATCTACCAAGTTTGAGTTCAAGTGCATGGTGGATCTTATTTTCATCATTTGGATGGAATCATGGAGGTTTCAAAGACATGGTTGTACACTCATCTTCATCCTTTTCTACTTCATATTTGATAGAGATCATTCTAGCTTATGGTTGCTTCACAATGTTTTCACGCTACATAGTAAAATTGAGTCTGATACGATCTTGTATGGTCTTACTAAAAGATTTGGGATGAAGAAAGTCGTTTTTATTTATGATATGATGAAGGTAAGAATCAATAGAATTAGAGTGTCATCTCCAATTTTTGTGTTATCTCAAGTCATGCAAAACTCTAATCTGGGAAAGTAAAGTTTTGTGGCAAAACTTGGCAACTAGAAGATGCTTGACTACAAAACTTTATGACACCCCTAAAGTCAACATGATTAGTCTATTTTGACTATTTTACACACTAGCATCAAACTCACCATATCCATGATAAGATTTCTTTGGTAGAAATCATTTGCCAACACCTTTGAAGGGCATTCCACCAATTTGCCACTATATCCATGTGCTTCCTTTATGCTTGATGATGATCTTTGATTTGAAAGTTCCACTTGCAGGAAGATGGCTGCACCATAAATAGAGAAATCCTAGGCTTCCATGCCTCATAAAATTACAAAGAGGTTAAAAGCATGGTTTGGTGGTACAAAAAAAGAATCCATTTTTCATTGTACCTTCTGGTAGTACATTTCACTTTTTGGGGATTTTATTACTCATTATTGTTTTGAGTCCACATTAAAAATGACATAACTTTTTTGTGGTAAGTCCAATTTGAGCGGAGTTTGGTGCATTAGAAAGCGCTTGAGCGCTATTCAATGATATCTTACATGACATACTTCCGAGCTACGGTTAAAAAGTTATGACCAATCAAAAGTATTGGGATTTTACTAATCATAATTTTTTGAGTCCACATTAAAAATGACATAACTTTTTAGTGGTAATTCGAATTTCAGTAGAGTTTGGTGCATTAGAAAGCGCTTGACAAGTGCTTTCCAATGATATGTTAGATGACATACTTTTAAGGTACAGTAAAAAAGTTATGGCAAGTCAAAGGTATTAGTTAAAAATAGTGCATATCAATACAAAAGTGCATTTCTACCCCAAAAAAGGTAGTGTCCCTGAAATTCCATGTTGTACTACCACACCATGCTTTTAGCCAAGATCATAAGATGAGCAAAAGTGTTGATTATCAAGATTAAGCATTCTAGCTTGACTAGTCCACATAATATGAACTTTATCCATGATGGATCTAATCTTGAAATTAAATCTTATCTTGATATTTTTGAGGCTAAATACTTTCTCAAGGATGTAAGTATCCTCTTTGGATGCTTCACTTAATCTCAAGAGAAGTTTACAAATTGTCTCAAAACATGTAAAAACATGATTTTCCAAACTATGAGTAACAAACTCATTCTTGCTCTTACTAGATCAAAGAGCATACTTTTGATAACACAATCTCTTGCTTTCAAAATGTTTTGAAAACATATCTAAGCCTTCAATGACAAGAAATATTTCCATACAATAGGCATCATCCAAAACTAGAATTGCATTACTTGAACTTTGAGATGTAGAAATCTCAATAAAGCAAGATGATACATCAAGTAATGGAAGAGAAGCATAACTAAGAATGTTGGAGTAGATACCACTTGAAACTTGCCTCTATTTACATGAAAAATGAGCCATAAAGACTCGGCCTTGACTCTTAAAGATCCCCTTGAATACATATCTTAAGGAGACTCCTCCTCAAACCTCGACCCCATCAGATCTTGATTATCTTTAATAGAAATAATTTGTGCTGCATCTTGAGATGCCTTGATCTTGTCCTCTTCCAAGGTTGAATGTTGATCTTCATGAAAAGTAACATCTCTACTCTCAATCACTCTTGAGGTAGAGAGTATAAAGACTCTATAAGCCTCCGTAGTGGATAAGCATCCAACCATGATCCCTTTGCATGAGCTTGGACATCTTTCTTTGACCTTGTTTCCAAGGGAATATGTGCAAAGAAAACACTTTCAAAGACACGAAAGTGATCAACCTTCTTAAATAATACTTCATATGGTGTATTTCTTCCAAGAGATCCATCACTCCTCAAAGCTTTGATCTTCAATGAGAATTTCTTCTCAACATGAGCTTTGAATAATAGTAAATAATTATACACCATGGACTTTGAAGAAAGAAGATATAACCATACAATTTTCACGCTCCCTCTTCAACTAGTTTTAGCATAGATTTGATCACACTATTTTGATTCAACTTTAGAATGATCTCCATCCTAAGTATAGACCTCCTTTCTATGGTTCTATAGTAGCTTTCATAATTTATTGAAATCAATAACCTATAAAAAGAGTTTATATAGACATATAATTTACATACAAAAATCCAAAAACCAATAAATTTGATCCATACATGAAAGGTGTTGTTATCAATCAAGAAGTACTATTATGAACAAATGTAGGTTTGTCAAAATAGGACAAAAATAATAAAAGCTAGCTATTTTATCAACAGAGAAATAGCTAGCTTTTATTATTTTTGTCCTATATTGACAAACCTACATTTGATCATAAAAGTACTTCTTGATTGATAACAACACCTGTCATGTATGGATCAAATTTATTGGTTTTTGGATTTTTGTATGTATCAATTGGCCTTGTAATAACCAAAGAGAGTCTGTATACAAGTAAAAGGACTTAGTTAAACTTTTGTTGATTAAGGGAGAGTGGTGGAGGTTTCTATTGAAGGTCAAATTAATCATGTATTCTAGTTATGTGGTCGTTAAAATATAAGCATGAACATATGACCATTTCCTTATGTAGCAATATTTTGTTTATGAAGTTTTGTATGCTAAATTGCTTATTGTTTTGGAACATGTCAAGAATGATACTATCATCTTCAGCGTGCGCGCGCACACGTCTCTCTCTCTCTCTCTCTCTCTCTCTCTCTCTCTCTCTTATGGCACAATCTCTATATGTATTGCAATTTGCAAGTGCACCAATTGGTTCATTTCTCACATGGTGCACAATGCACATGGAGAAATTTGAATTTTGCTCTCAAAAGTTCGACATACGATCACACAATTATTGTCCACATAATTATTGTCGTTAGAGCTTTTATGTAGGTACCTCTATCTACTTCCTACTCTACCTTCCCTAGAGCTACCTCCAGCATCTTAGCCACGGCCCACAACACTACCGTAATACCGTATCCACTTCCAGTTTGCTGCGCCACTGCCTAGAGCCTGCTCCAGGGCCCTCAGAACCTCAGAACTAGTTCTGAGGAAGTTTTAACCACCTGAGCTACATCCACGACCGGATCCACTTCCAGCTGCACGGCCATGCCCTGCACGACTTTCGAGTCTCGACACCTTATATAGACCCACTACCGTATCAAAGTTCCAGCTCCAGAGTCCACAGTGCCACTGTCCACAGCCTCCACTGGAGTCTGCCATGCCCCGCAAGTTGCCCACAACTCCTTCACCTGATCCAGAACTAGTACCGGATCGATGTTTTAAACTGGATCCAGCTGGCTTTACTTCCACTTTGGCTGGTGGCAATACTGTACTTGGAATCAGAAGTTAGAACCAACTCCGTCCAGGACCGTATCTCTACCAGCAATATTCTTTTGTAAAACGTGACGATGAATCGTGAGTATGAAATCTCGGAATGACTCGGTAACTCGGTTGTCCCAGCAAAGATTAGGTTCTGCACAGGCTTAAAGCTTCTGTGGTGGGCGTGGGCCTGCACTACCTCAACACACTAGCATATTATACAAGAGACGGCAAGAAATGACTTTCTATAAGTTGCATTATTTGTATCCATCTTGCAAATGCGTACTACTACTGTCATGAAAGATTTATTAGAGGGAACAATAGTACTTCAGAAGTACAGACGAAAATTGCCTCGAGGCGAGATGACAGAATATTTTGCACAACCTGAGAGGGTTTTAGTCGGGAGGGAGTTGAGTTGGACAAACCTGGATAAACCTCACCTTTATTATGCAATGTGGCACTCGATACACAAATGCATAAAATTACAAAATCAAAATATAAAGTTGGTGAGTAGGAGGATTGAGCTATACATTAGAATTCAAGTCATCTAATAACTTCTAGGAATGTGTTCAGCCATTGTTCCTAGCGTATCATCAAGAGTTTCAAGTTGTCTTTTAAGGGACTGATGGTTGTTTGGAGGGCCACTGAAAAAGATATAATGGCAAGTCTGTTGATTGAGCTGCACTCAATGAAAGATCACTATATCCTTACAATTGCATTTCTTGCCATTATATTCCTGGATTGGGCCTCCAATAATGTGTCACAAAAAATTGCAAAAAAATTATGGACATAATATCCAATATTCCATCGATAATTTCAATTGCAAAGATTTTCTATTGTGAGGGCTGAAAATTACAACCAATCAAATTGTTAAAAAGCATGAGATCCCATTATGATGCCCTGCCTAGTTGGTTAGCTTGGCATCCAAAGTTTCTTTGGTCCCAAGTTCGAGCCTCCCTTGGAAACCAAGAAGCATTATAATGCCGTAGGCAATGGTGGTCCCCAAACTTGATCTAGACCATTCACTTAATGTAAGATTTGAGTACAGACACATTATATTTGCTTTTGGATGCTTGTATGCGAATTTGAAATCATGTTCCCTTGTTGTTGAATGTTGTATGTCTTATTTCAATCTATAAATTTTGGTTGATGTAAAAAATATTGAGTTTTCAAGTAGTTGTGTCATGTAGTCTTTAAATTTCTTGCTTTACTTTTTTGTCAACAACGAAATCTTTTGGTTCTAGTGGTTAAGTAAAATGGTTAGTGACTTTAATCCTTGAAAGTGTTGTATAAGTCAGACCATGCACTTTTATACCTTATGATTAAATGTGAGTTTCTCCAATGTCAAACCTTGTGCATGATGTATTGTTTCCTGCACTACAATATTTTTTATCCTTTCCAAGGTAAATACCTAGGTTTCTTCTGAAAAAAATAAATGGTTTGCATCAATATTTTCCTAGTTACTTGCATCTGACTTATGACCTCGGAATATACAACCATTGTCTATCAAAAGTGAGCATTTGTGGGGGTTGAAATACAAGGCCTAAGGGACATTTCTGTTGAAAGTATAGTACTAAAGACCATAAATGGATCTTTGAATGATCCACAAGGTTGATTGTGTGCTTGTTGAATAATCTATCAGATACTAGTCAACAGAAAACAAGATCTAGTTTAGCAGCTTGATAGAAAACAAGTAGAGACAATCAAAACATTGATCATAAATTGAAATCCGAGTTTCCACGTGTGAAAATCATGCTGTAGTACGGCCTGTAGACAGAGTTTAATGAGTGCCAAGGCTAAGTTTCATTGGAATCAATAGCTATCGTCATACAATAGGAAAAAATCCTCTTGAGGCTCCAAAAAGTTTCTATCTCACACTATGGAGAATGGAAATACATAGTAAAAGACACTTCCTTTGCAAAGTTAGGTGAAAATCCAGCATGTAATAAGGAAGTAGACTCAACTTTCTTGCCCTAAAGTGAAAACCCTAGCCTAGATCCAAGAGTCATGCTTGGTAGGTGCATGGTAGGTACAAATCTCATCATAAATCAAGGTCTAGGTCCTACAAAGTAGGAATCACTACCAAATGGACACAACCACTCCTCTTGAATTGTGGTAACCTACATGAGGTGTGGATTGACAAGTGGCACTTTGGCCATTCAAGTGACTAACAAAAAATATTAAAAAAATATACAATATTCTACATGGCTAGATTTGCCAATGTAGGCAAATTTTCACACTCCTCCTCAAATCTAGCCTTGGAAACAACAATACTTTTATCAATAGCTCCAATTGAAGATCTAAGCTTGACAAATGAATCTTTAGGTAAATATTTAGTAAACAAATCAGCCAAACAACTTGATGATGACACGTGTTGGAGCTTGATCTCTTTGGCTTGCACTTTCTCCCTCACGAAATGATGAGCAATCTCAATGTGTTTGCTCCTTGCATGGAATGTAGGATTAGTTGCAAGTGATTGGGCTGATTGGTTATCACAATAGATGATTGGGATCTCATCCTCCATAACATGAAGCTCCACCAATAGCCTTTTGAACCACAAGACCTCCTTGCATGTTGATGTGAAGGCCTTGTACTCAGATTCTGTGGAAGATAAGGAGATGGTATCTTGCTTTTTGGAAAGCCATGATACTACTCCATCACGTAGAAAGGTGGCAAAAGCACTTGTTGATCTTCTATCCACTTTGTCACCTGCAAAATCCGAGTCATTATAGGCTCTTAAGCGAAGATTAGTCCCTCTATACAAAATGCCAAAATTCTTAGTAGATGAAATGTATCTAAGAACTCTTTTGGCCATCTTCCAATGTGAAACTAGAGGACTTCGCATGAATTGGCTTAACTTTACAACACTATAACTAAGATAAGGTCTAGTTATAGTTAAATATATCAAGGAGCCAATAAGCCTTCTATATAATCTGATGTCCTCAAAGGATGCTTCATATCAATAGATGCTTTTACATGTTGCTCCATTGGTTTCTCAATGCCTTTACAATTCTTCATTCCAAATCTATCTAGGATGGATGTAGCATTTATAGATTGACAAATAAAGCTAAAATCACATCCTCAAATTCTTCTATTCCAAGAATGAAGCATAATAGGCCGAGATCTACCATCTTAAACTATTTTGCCAAAGCAATGTTACATCTCTAATTCCATCTAGATCATTATCACTCAAGATAATGTCATCTACATACAAAACAAGAATAATGGTCTTGTCATCATGAAATTTTATGTAAAATGATGGATCATAATCACTGATTACAAAATTGATGGAAATGAGAAAAGAGTTTAGCCTAGAGTACCATGCTCTAGGTGCTTGTTTGAGCCCATAAAGGCTCCTCTTCAAGAGACACACCTTTCCTTCATGCTTTGCCTTGATGAAGCCCTCGGGTTGCCTCATGTAAGTCTCTTCCTCCAAATAACCATTGAGGAATGCATTTGTGAAATCAAGTTGGAATAGCTCCCAATTGAAGGTTGTAGCAGTTAAGAAAACACAATTGAAAACACCTGACTGGATCAATCACCACAACACAACGTCAAGTGCAACAAGAACCCGGAATTGCTCTCTTCAAACTGTATATTCAACTACTTTGTAAATACAAAGATGAGTTCCTTAAAAACACTCAAAGGGCTCGTAAAAGAAAGATGGCCCGATAACTCTAGAACTAAGCACACGTGGTGCCGTCAAAATAAGAAAGCACTGTATAAGTCGATCATTGAATAGCATTACTGGTAAAGGCTTTTTACATGACCTGGTCTAGGCCAAGTTTGGCTCTAAAAGTTTCAAACTTTTCTTTACTTAAAGCTTTTGTAAATATATCAACAACTTGTAACAACGTAGAACAATGTGCAATACTTATGTCTTCAGATTGTAATTTTTCATGCGCAAAGTAATATTTTACTTCAATATGTTTAATCCTTGCGTGAAAGATTGGATTTTTAGCCAATTGTATTCCGCTTTGACTATCACAGAAAATAACAGTGGGATTTACCTGCTTCATGCCAATCTCACATAACAACTTACTTAGACAAATAGCTTCTTGGGTAGCAGAACTCAACGCTTTATATTCGGCTTCTGTGGAAGAAAGAGAAATAGTATCTTGCTTCTTGCTAGACCATGAAAAACAGCCGCTACCAAAATTGAAGGTATAACCTGTTGTTGACTTTCTATCATCTATACTTCCAGCCCAATCAGCGTCAACATAACCTTGCAACTTAGGTAAAACACTTTGTCTTTTGTAGATTAGACCAAGGTTTGGTGTACCTTTTACATAACTCAAAATCCTTTTTGCAGCTTTCCAATGGTCCATAGTGGGTGATGACATGAATTGGCTAATCAAACTTACAACATAGCAGATATCAGGACGTGTAGTCATAAGATATATTAAATTTCCAACTAGCTGACGAAATAGTGTAGCATCAACATGTGCACTATCATTAATACATGATAATTTCTTACCAGCTTCGCAAGGGGTGATGAAAGGTTTGCATTCTATCATGTGAAATCTCTCCAATATCTCGCCTACATACTTGTTTTGACATAACCTGATATCACTGCTAGTTTGACATACTTCGACACCCAAGTGCATAAGATCTAAATCTGTCATCTCAAATTGCTTGCACAAGTTGGCTTTGATAGAACGAGTGAGGTTCTCATCATTGCCAGTGATAATGATATCATCAACGTAAAGTACAATCAAGGTAATGCTGTCATCATCTATAAGAACATAAAGATTTGGATCTGAATTTGTTCTTACAAATCCATGTGAAAGAAAGTAACTGTCAATGCGTCCATACCATGCACGTGGCGCTTGCTTAAGGCCATAAAGTGCTTTGTGTAGTTTACATACCTTATGTTCTTGTCCTTTTGCCATGAAGCCCTGCGGTTGGACCATGTAAACTTCTTCCTCTAAGTCACCATTCAAACATGCAGACTTCACATCCATTTGATGGATCTTCCACCCAAAATGAGATGCTAAGGCAATGATAAGGCGTAGCGTAGTCCACTTAGCCACTGGAGCAAATGTCTCTTCATAGTCAATTCCTTTGCTTTGCTCATAACCCTTCACTACTAGGCATGCCTTATACTTTGCTATTGTGCCATCCGCATGAAACTTTGTTCTAAACACCCATTTGTTGTCAATGGGTTTCTTTCCAAGTGGTAGATCAACCAACTCCCATGTATCATGTCTTTGGATGGATTCTATTTCTTCTTCCATTGCCCTTTGCCACTCTTTGTGATCTTTTGCCTCATCAAAGGTTGATGGCTCTCGACACTTCAAAATGTCAGTCATTAGGGCATAGTTTACATGATAACAATCGGGAGACTTCCTTTCCCATGTTGACCTTCTCACTTCACTTTGTGTGCTAGATCCTGTTTGATTTAGCTTTGGGTCCTTCATGATCTTTTCATACCATTTTGGTATCTTAGATTCAGGTGATACACTATGTGGAGAGTACGTATTCCAAGGAGTGTCCAAGTAATGTCTCTTACTTCCAACCGGTTTCTCCTTTATTGCTCCTATTGGCAAGTACCTCCCCCTAGGCTCTTGAATAGGTGGTGTTCTTTCATACTCGCCCTCTCGACTTTCGTCTTCACTTGCATCATTTTGTGGAGCATCTTCTTCATTTTCTTCCTCCAGAATTGTGGGAAGTCTCTTGATGCTTTCACCGCTTGCATGGTCTTCATCTTCATACCTATGCATTTTATCAAAGATCACATCTTTGCTAATGTGAATCTTGTTCATTACAGGATCAAAACACCTGTAAGCTTTCGTTCTTTCATCATAACCGACGAAGATACACTTGATTGCTTTGGCATCAAGTTTCTTTCGCTCCTTCTTTGGCACATGTACATACGCCTTACATCCAATGACATGAAACTTGTCGATTTTTGGCTTTATTCCAGTAAATGCTTCTTCATGAGTCACATTTGGAACCGCAACCATAGGGCTCCTGTTTTGCAAGAACGTTGCCGCACTGCACGCTTCCGACCAAAGTGAATCGGTCAAGCTCATTTGCTTCATCATGGAGCGTGCACTCTCCATAATAGTTCTGTTGTCATTTGTAGGAAGTAGGGCTTGATCCTAGGAGCCTTGGAGATGCAAGCACAACAAATAAAGTAACAACTACTTCTACTTACAAATAAGATAGCATTGCACCAAAAAACATAACCAAAAAGAACTAACCTTTAACTCTATCCCTCTCTTTTTTCTCTCTCCAACACACACTCACACACACACACACACACAACTTTCCCTTGCTCACTTTCTCTCTCTTCCCTACTAGAGCTCCACGCCCTCCTACTCTTTTTCTACAAGCTTAACTAAATTAGAAACACTCCAAGATTAGGCATACATGCTAAAAAGGGGCTAAGATAGCAAAACTTTGAAAGAAATGCATCACACACACAAAGTTATACTAATAGTAGCCAAACACCACACATATGGATCCAAAATAGCAGCACTTAGCTCTCTTGCATTAAGGATGAAAATTACATACAAAATGGCTTCCTTATATAGAAGCTTGTGGAGTTTCCTTTCCACATTTACTTATGGGACAAGGTATTTCAAGTCTCAAAATACTATGCAAGTTTTTTTTTAGGAAGCTTGACTTACTTTTTTAAGTCTAAGTTTAAATTTTGAGACGTGCCAAAATTGTTTACTTGCCCCTTAGTCTTATACTTTCTTGGAATCAATAAAAATAATAACATTGTCCAGTTTTTATACTCAACCATGGACGTATTATAAATAACGAGCACAACTAGCCATGTGGACCAAGTTGACACTTGAATGCTAAAAGGATTTACGCCATCCATAGCAAGGCCAATTCTTAAATTACAAGGTTCATTTTTTAGCTCGGCCCATTGGTCTTCAATATGTTTCCATGCAGGCGAGTCACTTGGTACTTGATGAAAAACATAGAATGGAGTGCCGAACAGCTCCCCAAATATGGGTTGCTACTAACTATCAGCAAGAACCATCTCAATTAGGGAAGAGATTGTAAATGCCAAACAGAATCATAGCTCATGCATTCAGGAACGTTAAAATAATTGCGTGCTCACGATTTATCGTAAGCACAACCACCGAAGAGGATTGATAGTGTGTAAAATTACTACTAATCACTTTGAATGTAAAGTTCAATATAGAAATCAAAGTGATAGTGCAGTATGATAGTGCTTGTTCCTCAAGCGTCAACGACAGCCATCCTCTGGTCAAATTCAAAGGAGTCGAAGACGTCCGTGATTTGATCAGACTGAGTGAACTAGCTGAGACAAGTAATTAGAAGAGTGCAATCAAATCACAACACACATACATCTACATTAGACACAGATGGAGAAAGGTGTTGCTTCTATATTACATTGAATGCTTGTCTTAAGAGCATTTGCTTAGTATGGAGCAAGAGTAACAAATGGTTACAGCCTGAATAACGACATAACTTGGATGTTGAAACTTCTGCTCTGTTGCTGAATGACAAAGTATTGTTGTTGTCCATACAAACTAGTAAGCTACTGTATTTCACATGTGTGAATCCATCAAACATATAATAATTGCATTCTACACACAAAAAGACAAGATATCAACACTAAAGTGCACCAATGAGTATGGAACCCCAAAGACATCTCATGTATAAGCATGAATGAGAGAGAGAGAGAGAGAGAGAGAGAGATTGAAGTTCATTTAGTTTGAGGGTCTAGGATGCCATTGTAAATAGGCCAATGAGAGCCAAGATGGCCCTTCCTCCTCAATTATATAAGGAGGCCATTTTCCATTATACACATCTTCTATTCTATTTAAAAAAGCTCTCTCTCTCTCTCTCTCTCTCTCTCTCTCTCTCTCTCTCTCTCTCTCTCTCTCTCTCTCTCTCTCTCTCTCTCTCTCTCTCTCTCTCTCTCCAAGGGCGATTGGTGCATAGCTATGGGTAGGCGCTCGAGCCCCATAGCCCCAACCATCCTTGGGGAACTCTCTTCTCTCTCTCTAATCTCTCCTTACTCTCTCTCTTCTCTCCTCTCTCTAGCTCTCTCTCTCTCTCTCTCTCTCTCTCTCTCTCTCTCTCTCTCTCTCTCTCTCTCTCTCTCTCTCTCTCTCTCTCTCTCTCTCTCTCTCTCTCTCTCTCTCTCTCTCTCTCTCTCTCTCTCTCTCTCTCTCTCTCTCTCTCTCTCTCCTCTCTCCTCTCTCCTCTCTCTACACTCTCTCTCATCACTCCCTCTATCTCCTCTCTCTATCTTCTCTCTCTACCTCTCTTCTCTCTCTATTGCTATGCAGGTGTGCACGGGCGGCTCCCAGTGAATGGACCCCTATACTACAATCGACTACAGTAGAATCTGATTCCTAAGCATGAGTACCCTCGAAGTGTTACTAGACTCATAGATTGATTTTAAAGATTCCCAAGCCTCTTTAGCACTTTTACATGATGATACTTCCCTCAAAAGATCATTGCTTACATTCATATTAATACAGTGAAGTGCAAGCCTAGACCTCTTCTTGTATCTCACTAATTCTTGTGCACCTAGAGGTTCATCTTTATCATCAATTAGAAACTCATAAAGATCCTGGAGCACCATGAGTGACTCCATCCTCACTTTCCAAATAGCATAATTGGTAGAATTTAACCTCTCACTAGCTTCTAGAAGGTAGGCTCCCACTGATCCCATCTTACTAGCGAAATTCTACACACAAGATATAGATTTGGTTGAACTTGAAACTCACAAAGGTTTCTTACTTGTAGTGTTTCACTAAAATTTGATTTCTAATCCAGCAGATGGACTTGTAATCACAGTTTTATTACTCCCTCACAAAGCTGGAATGAAGATAAGATGAAATGAAAACTGCTCTCAAGCAAATCTTGCCAATCTTGGCTATTTCAATAGAATGACTCTATCTCTCTCTATCACTTTGATGTACTTTCAAGACCTATTTTCCACTTTAAGAAGGTCTGAAATCAGCCTAGATTAATTAGTTATCATGAATCAAATCCAAAACTAATTAATGGCAAGTGATTTTGGTAGCTTATCCTAGGATTTGCATGAAAAATTACATCAAACTGACTCCAGATAAAATTACAGTGATCCAATGAATATAGGGGTTTAAATGTTGGTTCAGAGTTGCCCACACGTGTGAACGGTACGGATTTTGTTCCACAATAAATTTGTGATCAAATCCCCTCACCAATTCCAGCATACCAGCTCGCCCTTCCAATACTAGCTTTTTGCACCAAAAACTTGCTAAAACTGGATTAGTCTTAAACACTGATCAATAGCCTTGTACTTGGCTCTGATACCATGTTAAAAGTATAGTACTAAGGACCATAAATGGATCTTTGAATGATCCACCAGGTTGATTGTGTGCGTTGCATTGATTGGTAGTCAGTTTCTCATCAAGTTGCGTGGTTGACGTGAGACCCCTTTGTAATTCATCCACCAGAAGTTGTTGAAGCATTTGTTTAATGAGGCTTGGTAAAATCTGCTGGATTGCATCTGTTGCCAATTTCTTGACTTCTTCCGCTATCCCTGGTTGGATAGATTTTACCCACTCTGTCTTTTGTGGTGTTGTGATTCACGTGTGGTCATGTCAACTTGTCTTAGGATGTTTCTCTCATTCCTTCCATTCGCATCTGCTTCATAACAAGTGGCACTAGAAGTTTGTGTTTGTAGTGCAGCTTCTCGGTTGGTGGATTTGCATGGTCATAAGTAGGTTGCCGATTCAAGCAGTTAGGAGTCATAACGGCTTTTCTTGGATCTCTTAGTGGACAATCACGACATGGGTGATTGATGTCGCATTGTTCACACCAAGGATAAAAGGAGGACAGATCATTTCGGTGTGGACATTCTGATCTACGATGTTTACCTCCACATCCGAAACACCGTACCGTGTGTAAGATTTTGTCACCTCTCAGTTGATGCGCGTACACCGGTATTAGGTCTCCTTTGATCCCTTCCACAAAATATAGTGGTGAGCCAGATTTCGTAATCTCGGATTCTGAACTGGACATTGAGGTGTTGGATGTTTTCCAAAACAATAATGGCACTAGTCCAATGGTTGGATCTTCTGATTGGCATTTCGTGGTTCTGGGAGGTAAACTGCACATCTTATCTGTGTCACTGACAACTTGCATCTGATCGGCCGCCCTGCTAGTACCTTTGCTAGCGTTGTCTGTGGCATCTTGTAGATTAGATTCTTGATCATCCCTGATTGTTTGAATGTTGGATATGGGCTGTGATGTTGTGTGCAAGATCTGTGCTTCTACAATAGCGGCTGCCTTACAGAGTTCTTTTGGACTGGTATATGATATAAAGGGTGGCATACCAATCTCGATCTCGTGCGGTAATCCGGCATAGAAAAATGCCATTTTGTGGTGACTAGGAAGACCGGAATTCCAATCTCCCGCCATCTTGGCAAATTGTGCAGTGTAGCCCTTGAGAGTTTCTCCGGAAAGCATCGAGATTTGGGCAAGTTGCTCATAAATTGCCATGGCCTGCTATGTGCAAGATGAAGGTGATATGAAGTGGTGTGGTGATGTACGAGAGAGTAATTGGGAGATGCAGTTTTTGAAATGTATATGAGGGAATTGATGATGAGGAGATGGAAGAGGAAAAGAAAAGCAGAAACATTCCTTTGTCTAGAACATTCATGGGTTGGGCAAGGGTAGATTTTATAGATAAATTCAATTATACCCTTCTAGTGAAAAGTCTTATGATGAGGGATGATAATTGGAAAAACACTTATGTAGGTATTTTTTGGCAAAGGGTTAGTTTTGCTTCAAAAAAACTACTTTTCGGCACTTCTCCGCAAGTTTATAGAAGGATTTTTCAATACCAACTATAACTCGTTTTAGCCTTGGCGGTCTTGGGAGGAGTCTATCAAAGAAAAGTCACTCACCAAAGAGGCTTGGGCTAAAATTATTATAATATTTTTTTTTTATAGAAAAGTGCCTTCAACAGTCGTGGGAGGAGCTATCAGAGATAGGGTCGTTTCCCAACGAGGCTAACGACCCAATTCGTACTTTTTTTTATTTTTTATAGAAAAATATACCCCTTGCAGATTTCTCTGTGTCCTGGTCTCAATGAGATGGAAATTCAGAGGCCTCTACAAAAGTTTGTTTTTTTTTTTTATAAGAGAAAAGACTACGATAAACAAATCAGCGAGGGTAACTAGATCGTCAAAAGTTAAGGCCTAAAAAACACAAAAGATAAAAAATGAAATGAAAAATACAACTCCGAAAAAAGCCTCAAAGATAATGTAAAAAGAGAACGGGGAAATAACTAAAATTATAAAAAAAATTAAGAGGTGAGAAGAAGAAAGAATGGTATATGCAGGAGAATGGAGAGCGCAGTTTGGGATGCCGGTTCCTGGGAGTGCGACAATGAGGGAAAGGAGAAGGGAGCAGAGCAGCGCAAGTGAGGGTAGAGAGCGCAGCAGCGTATAGAGGGGAAGGGGGAGGAAGCGGAGCAGGCAGCCGAGGAGCAGGGGCGGAGCATGCGAGGGAAGAGAGAGAGCAGACAGGCAGGCGGACAAGAAAGGGCAACAAGTGGGGAAGGGGACAGAGGAGTAGAAGGAGGAAGCGGAAGGGAGGAACGAGCAGGGAGGTGAAGGAACGGAAGGGAGGTGAAGAAGGGAGCGGAAGGGAGGAGCGAGCAGGGAGGTGAAGGAGGGAGCGGAAGGGAGGAGTGGAAGGGGCAGCAAGCGAGGGAGGGAGGGGGTGAAGAGAGAGCGAGAGTGCAGTAGGGAGGTGAGCGGAGGAGCATGTCAAGGGAGCGGAGGAAGGAGCGAGAGAGGGGAGTGGAGATGGAGGTGAGTGGAAGGAGCGAGAAGGGGGAGGGGAAGGGAGCAGGAAGGGAAGGGGCAGCAGGTCGAGGGAGGAAGCGGCAGAGTAGGGAGCGAGAAGGGGGACTGGAGGAGGTGGGGAGAGGGAGTGGAGCAGGCAGGAAAGGAGGGAGCGGAGGAGCAGACAGGCAGGGAAGTCATAGTAGGAGCAGCAAGTGAGGGAGGGAGCAGAGGAGCAAGCAGATTGGGAAGGGCAGCAAGTGAGAAAGGGGCCGGAGGAGCAGAAGGAGCGAAAGGGAGGTGAAGGGGGCGAGTGAGGAGAGAGCGAGAGAGCAACAGGGAGAGCGGAGGAGCAGGGGAAGGGAGCGGAGGAGGGAGTGAGAGAGAGAGTAGGGAGCGAGAAGGAGAAGGGGAGGAGCGAGCGAGAAGGGGAGGGAAGAGCAGGGAGTAGGAGGGGGCGAGAAGGGGGAGAGAGGTAGCGAGCAGCAAGCGAGGGAGGGAGGGAGCGAGCGAGAGGGGGTGGTGAAGGGAGGGGAAGCAAAGAGAGAGGGGTAGCAAAGAGAGAGATTTGTTGTTTTCTTTTTTTATTTTTTATTTTAAAAAGAAGGTTGATGTATAGCAAAAACAATAAATTACGGAAACCTTAATCAAAATTAACTACACAATACTGTAACATAGCTTACTACTTAAAAAAAAAAACTAATCCCTTGAGGGCTTGGTTTTTTTTCATGGAAATGGAAGATTCAAGAGAATGGAAAAAAGAGGAGGTGAGAGGGAGGAAGTAGAAAAGAGTGGAGAGAGAAGTGAAGAAATGGAGAGTTTGAAAGGTAGCTATGTGGTGAGCAACGTTGGCGCTCCCGTGCAACGGTGCCAATTGTAGTTGATTGTAGTATAGGGGTCCGTTCACTGGGAGCCGCCCGTGTGCACCTACATAGCAATAGAGAGAGAAGGGAGGTAGAGAGAGGAGATAGAGGGAGTGATGAGAGAGAGTGTAGAGAGAGGAGAGAAGAGAGAGAGACAGAGAGCTAGAGAGAGGAGAGAAGAGAGAGAGTAAAGAGAGATTAGAGAGAGAAGAGAGTTCCCCAAGGATGGTTGGGGCTATGGGGGCTCGAGCGCCTACCCATAGCTATGCACCAATCACCCTTGGAGGGAGAGAGAGAGAGAGAGAGAGAGAGAGAGAGAGAGAGAGAGAGAGAGAGAGAGAGAGAGAAGGAGAGAGCTTTCTTTAGATAGAATAGAAGATGTGTACAGTGAAAAAAGGCCTCTTTATATAGTTGAGGAGGAAGGGCCATCTTGGCTCTCATTGGCCTATTTACAATGGCATCATAGCCCTTCAAACTAAATGAACTTCAATCTAATGGTTCATTAGGAAAAGGGCCAAACTCACATGATTCATGCATTAGAGAAAATTTGGCCTTGGAAAGGACCCTATAAAGATTGCCATGTAGGATGACAATTTTTGGCAATGTAAAATACTAAAATAAAATATGTTTCCGCCCACAGTCCTGCCCACACAGTTTTCGATGATTAGCTATTATGTGGGCAGTATAGTTTGTGATTGAAAAAAAAATCATAACTTTTGAACGACAACTCGGATTGAGATGATTATAGTGCCATTAGAAAACCCTCGATGAGAGCTTTTCAATGACATCAATATGATCCAGTTCCAAGCTACGGTGAAGAAGTTATGGCCAGTCAAAGTTTTGGTCGGTCAAATCGGTCAACCCGGTTTGAAAGAGATATTGGGTTGACCAAGAGTTGACTGACCAAAACTTTGACTGGCCATAACTTTCTCATCGTAACTCGGAACTGGGTCATCTTGGGGTGTCGTTGAAAAGCTCTCGTCGAGGGCTTTCTAATGGCTCCGTAATCGTCTCAATCCGAGAAAAGTTATGATGTTTTTTTTGTTGAGTTGCATACTGTACTACAAATAAAATGGCTTATTTACGGGCTGCCCCCGATGCAAAATTACAGTTCTTTTAAAAAGAAAAGTCAATTTGAAGGAGCTACGTTACGTAGATTTCAAATTTGAGTGTTTTGATTGGACCATGTGGAAGAAACTTTTGAGAAAAAAAATAAAAGGTATCTTTTTGAAAGGCCCCTTTTGTCCTCAAATTTTTCTCTAATGAGTTTGAGAGATTCTCTTTTAACTTAGAACCTTATGAACTTGACTTTGGGCTTTTTAATTAATTTATTCTACTAAGGCCCAAAGTCCTTTTATTCAAGTTCTATTTATCCAATTTGCGTGGTCACTGGGTCGGTCTTATACACGTAGGAAGTCGGTTCCCTCGCACTTATTATTCTAACTGTACAAAATGTACTGTGGTGGGGCCCACTAGGTAAGGCTTGGCCAACGATATTTCAAGTGGTGGGACCCACTTGTTCATTATTGTGCAGGAAATACCCACAAAATCTACAAAGCATGAAGAGGAGTGATGAGAGTGCACATGATTATGTGCTCAGAATCAAGTCTCTCAATAGGGAGTCAGCTTCCATTGGAGAGAAGATTCAAGATGGTGAGCTTGTTCAGATTTTCCTTAATGGTCTAGGGAGTGATTTTTCAAATTTGGTCCAAAGCTTTGAAATCCAAGACACTTTGCCCACTATAGAAAAGCTTCATAGTGTATTGGTGGCTGAAGAGTGTAGGATGATGCATACCAATGCAAGAATGAATGCTATTTCTCTGCAGGATGGTGATGAGAAAGCTAATTTCTCATTCAAAGACAAGAAGAAGACCAATGGAAAGAAGAAGCACTTCAAGGAGACCAAGGAGGAGGATGAGGCTTCAAGCTCAAAGGGCAAGATCAAAGACAAGTCCCAGTAAATAATGTTTTTTCTGTGGAAAGAAAGGATATTTTGCATTATAATGTCTCAAGAAGAAGAAGGCACAAGAGAGCAAACAAAGCAACATTGCACATCAGGAGGAGGAGGATGAAGAAGAGTCATCCTTGATGGTTTCCAACAAACCACCATCATCCAAGAGCAACACCAATGATTCTTGGTGGATTGATAGTGGGGCTAGTTCCCACATGACATATCAAAAGGACATTTTCTCCACTTTACTTTCTTACCATGATTTACATAGATCAATCTATGTTGCAAGTAGTCAAGAATGTAAGATAAGTGGAATAGGAACCATTCCATTGTATGTTGGATCATCCAAAAGGATGAATCTTGAGAATGTTCTTTATGTTCCTAAGTTAACCAAGAATTTGCTTAGTGTTGGCCAATTAATGGATAATGGCCTTGATGTATAATTTAAGCATGGAGTCTGTTCCATCCTTAGAAATGATGAATGTATAGCCAAAGGCTTTAAGCAAGGTAGATTGTTTAGACTTGATGCTAATATTGCAGTGGAGAGTGTTAACTTGGCAAAGTTGAGTTATCAAAGGTGGAACCATGGCACAAAAGGTAGGGCCACCCTAACTTCAAAGCCATGGAATCTATGTGTGCAAAGGAGCTTGCAGTTGGACTCCCCAAGCATTTGTCAAAGTGTGGGAAGATATGTGAAGCATGCAGCCTCTCAAAGGCTCACAAACTACCCTTCTCAAGATCTACATCAAGATCAAGCTCTCCTCTTGAACTCATCCACTAGGATGTTCATAGCTTTTCACATGAGTCTAATGGTAGTGCCAAATATTATGTAATCTTCATTGATGACTATTCTAGATATTGTTGGATGTACCTCTTATCTAGCAAAGCTATGGTGTTTGATTCTTTTGAAAATTTCAAGACTTTGGTAGAAAATCAACCTAGTACCAAGACTAAGGTATTAAGGAGTGATAATGGAGGCGAATATATCTCCAATAAGTTTATTGACTTTTGTAATTCTAATGGCATAAAGAGGGAGTTGTCATGTCCATACACCCCTCAACAAAATGGAGTGAGTGAGAGGAGAAATAGAACTCTGTGTGAGTGTGCTAAGGCCTTAAGGCTAGATGCTTCCCTACCCAACCATTCTGGGGTGAGGCAATAAGTTGTGCTAATTATTTGTGCAATAGATTGCCTAATCAAGCCATTGGAGGAATCACACCATTTGAAGCTCTATTTGGAGAGAATCCCAATCTCAAGGATCTCAAAGTGTTTGGATCCACTTGCTATGTACACCAATCTTTGGATACAAGAAAGAAGGATGATGCAACCTCCATCAAAAGCATCTTTGTGAGATATGGTGAGAATAGCAAAGGATACAGAGTCTTCAATCTCGTCACTAGCAAGGTGATAGTGAGTAGGGATGTTATTTTTTATGAAGGACATGCTTGTGATTTGGATGATAATGCTACTAATCATCTTGATGCCAAGGTTCATGCTAGGATGGAGGAGGAGCTTCCATGTGAAGAAGAACTTGAGGATCCACCTCAAGATGCAAGAACTCCAAGAAGATCTACAAGGGCAAGGACCGAGCCATTGAGGCTCACCTATGATGGTCAAGGTGATCAAAGGGAAGGCTCACCATCTATCACATCTTACACCTTTCTTACTTCAATGTTAAATGAGCCAACATGCTATGAAGATGCTTGTAAATCTACGAGTTGGATGGATGCTATGCAAGTAGAGTATGATGCTCTCATTGAGAATCATACTTGGGATCTTGTGAATCTTTCTCGAGGGAAGAAACCACTTTGATTGCAAGGGGGTGTTTAGATTGAAGTATAATCAAGATGGATCAATAAGTAAGCATAAAGCTAGGCTTGTAGCCAAAGGTTTTTTATAAATCAAAGGCATAAATTATGATGAGACTTTTGCTCCTGTGGCTAAGCTTGTTACTGTCAGGTTGATCATTAGTCTTGCTACAGTTAAAATAGCAATGATCGATTTATATAGTGCTTTCTTATTTCGAAGGCACCACATGTGCTTAGTTTTAAAGTTATCGGGCCATGCCTCCGCCGATGTTTAGAACCAACCAAGACGACCGCTGTAATAAGTGCATTACATTAGGAAGATTCGGGGGGTCATTATGCTCTTAAAAACACTGCAAAAAAGATTTTTAATGCTAAATATTGGTGGCCTACCATCTATAGAGATGTTAAAATTTTCATCAAAAAATGTGATGCATGCCAGAGGATGGGGAAACACAACACATTGGCCACTTACTCCAATTATCCCCTTAGCACCTTGAGAAGTGGGAAATAAATTTTGTAGGACCTATCAAACCGACCACGCGTAAAACTCATCGTCGTTACATACTCGTTGCCACGGACTACGCTACCAAGATGGTAGAGGCTGAAGCCACAATTAAGAACGATGCTAACACTGTAGCAAACTTTTTATTCCAAAACATTATCACGCTATATGGTTGTCCCTTAGAACTCGTTAGCGATAGGGGAACCCATTTCCTTAATTAGACCATTGAAGCCATGCTGTCATATTTTTTGTATTACACAACGCCAAACCACTCCATATAATCCAAAAGTAAATGGGCTTACGGAGCGGGCAAATGGAATTCTACGTAAAATTTTGACTAAAGTAACGGAAACACATTCTTCTGATTGGGATCAGAAGTTACCATCTGTCTTATGGGCATATAGAACTGCTGAAAAGATTACAACTAGGCAGACTCCATACTATCTTGTGTATGGAATGCATCCCATACTATCGATAGAATTCGAAGTTCCGACGTTTCGCATTAGTAATGAAGAGCGAATGAATGAACACAATAGTCTCCGGGAGCGGATGATTTCTTTGACGCAACTGGAAGAGGATCGTCGTCTTTCATTAATCGAGACTGAACGAGTTCAGAGTAAAAGAGATTTTTTTTTTGACCAATCCATTAAGAAAATAAAAATTAAACAAGGGGACTATGTGCTTTTGTATGATAACAGACACATGTTGTTTTCTGGAAAATTACATACCAGATGGATGGGACCGTATAAAGTTATAGAAGTTTTTAATAATGGATCACTTCAGTTAGCTGATCTCCAAGGACATTTACTTGACACTCGAGTAAATGGTTCAAGGGTGAAGCGCTACTATGACTAATGTCGATACATCAGTTTTTGAAGGCCGTCATTTTTCGTCCAATTATTATTATTTTATTTTTTTTAATTTTTTATTTTTATCGAAGTTTACATTTTTTGCGAAAATGCCGAAGCATGCTGCAATTGTTTGTATTGCGAAAAAGCCAAGACCTTCACTACATTTATACTTTGCAAAAAACCCGACACTATATTGGAATATGGTGTATTTAGTGAGTTCACCAACACGGAAATTGCGACACTTACCTTCGTATTTTTCGGGATTTTACCTTCTGACACCTTCGCATTTTTTGCATTTTAACGAAGGAAGAAATAAGCTTACCAAGCGAAGCATTCCTGCATTTTGTTTATTTATTTATTTTTGTTTTTTGGACTAGACACTTTATTATTTAGTATGTACCTTAAAAAATGAAGGTACATAAATAATAAAGTGTCTAGTCCAAAAATAAATAAATAAACAAAATGCAGGAATAGTAGTCCAATCCGTCGAAATATCATCAATACGCCTAAAACCTCAAACACTTCAGTTGTTGTCGTCACTCTTGCTCTCCGAAATTGCGAATTGTTGCGATCAAGCTCTTGTCTGCCATCTCTCATTTACATTTGCAAGCACTATGGCGATTGTATTCAAGACACACCCAAAGCCAGTGTTACCAATCTTACAACCACTAGCTGTTCGCGCACGAATTGAAGGTATTCTTCAATTCAATCCATCAGTTATTCTTATTGATCTTTGTTATGAGCTGATCCGCAACTTGGGCGAAACAGAGAAAGGACATATTTCCACAACTGTCCGCAATCAAGAGATTATAGTCACAGAGGGGTTTTACTGTCGTGCCTTAGGATTGCCTATGGATGGCAGTATGCCAGGTACCAAACCAGATTTCATTCCGGAGAGCGAAGTTTTTCAGGAAGGAGCTTATCTTGAGAAACGGGGATACAAACTCTCTTACATTAGAGACCTCAATCTCAAGAGCTTCGTTCGATTTACTCTTGCTTCTATCTTTCTACCGGAGCAAGAGTACACAATTTCAAATACCAATATGGGATACCTGTTGATAGTCTTAAATAGAGAGCAGATTGAATTCGGACATATTGCTTTTAAGCAATTCTATAAATTAATAAAAGTAAATCAGTGCTTCAGACTGGGTCAACAGATGGGCATCTTATGCATGCATGCAGGTGTGCTGACAGTGCAGGAGGATATCAGGATTGCACCAGTATTACCAAGGCTAGCGCCATCAATTGAGGCGAAATCCCAAATACAGACATCAAAGGCAACCACCGCAGCATCCACAACGTCATCATCAAGTCAAGGGAGCTCGGTGAGGATGTCTTTGCCATTGTCCCTATATACACCATTGACCAGTCCAGAAGGAAATAGGGACGTGGAAGAAGAGGCAGAGAACATTGTTGATCAAGAGCAAAATCAGACTGAAATACCACAAGAACCAGAACCACAAGGAGCAGAGCAGCTTTCTGAGGACCCGCAGGGTAGCGAAAGTGACGTTGAGGAACCAATCCTTGATGCTGAGTTATATCAACAGGTTTTTGGAACACTACTGCCAAATACTCGGGCAGCTATACAACACCTTGCCAGCTTGGAAAAGGTATCCAGGAAGCTGGGGTCCAAGTATGAAAGAGTCCGAGCAGACCTCACCCAAACAGATGCAGAGCTGAGCGAAACTAAGGCTTAGTTGGCCTATAGAAATGAGGAGCTCAAAGCAGCCAATGCGGAGCTGAGCAGGAAAGAGACAGATCTGGAAGAAACAAAAGGAAGGCATGATGCCACACTTGAAGTGTTGGAAGAGATGCAGGAGCAGTCCAACGCTTTCGAAAACGAGACATCCTTCTCAAACAACAACTTCAGACCCTACAGGCTTCCTTGCAGGAAGAAAGACGAGCACGAGCCACTCTTCAAAGTAGCAATGAGGAACTGAGCAATGAACTCAGTAGTGCTCAGGAGTCAATTGCCCAACTACAAAATTCTGCAGAGATGCTAAAGAAAGACAATCAGATATACAAAAAACAGGCCGAAGAAGCAATACTCTTGGCGAATTAGCGCTGAAGTCACACTCGGTGCCTTCGTATCTCATGGCAGGTACCAAATTGATCTAGTAGCGTGGAAGAGAATTTAGGAGCGGATGATCCAGACCTTCCAGATGCAATATCTGCAGCCGCAGATGATTGCCTATGAGAAGTTGAAGGAAGAACTAGAAGAGGCCAGATTCCAATCAGGCCAAATGCAGATCTCTGATGCGGAAGAACCTGGACAAGGACAAGATCAGGAGACGCAAACAGATGAGCCAACATCAGTAATGTCAGAAAAGGCCATCCAAATAGATATTAGCTGCAGTCAAGTACAGAAAAATCAAGAAACACAGACTAAAATCATGGAGGCTGCAGAGGTACAAGCTGCTGAAGACCAACCTGGGGCGTTAAGCGTGATTCCATACCAAGCCCAGGCGTTATCAAGTGCAGTAGTTACGAAGAAAAACAAGATTGTCTACTCACTACTAAGGTCAGAATTTTAGACATTTCGTGAGGAACTAACATTTTTTATTCCATCTTTTTGTAGTCCGAACTCCAATGGAGGATGGATTACCTTTTTTTACCTAAACTTTTTGGTTACACAAAGGAACAATGGGAAAACCCTTGGACCTTTTCTAACATAAATACTCTATGGTCTAGACTAACTGTACATAAAAAAGGAATCCTGGCCCTTGCCATTGTTCAGAACAAGTTCAATGTGCAAACTAACTATATTCATGTGATCGCAGGATCCTTGTATATATACATCTTAGAATACCTAAGGACATTTGAGAATAAATCCAATAACTAGACCATACTACACTTACAGCCATGTAAATATTGCTTCGCTCATTTCTTATGCCCTCCTATCTGATCAACAACTGTATATTAAAGCAAAATTTTTCGAATATACATATGTTGCACTTTCACTAACTGTCCCTTCTGTCGAGATGTCTGAAATCCTGACCAAGGATAGTTGGTATACATATAGGAATGAGTGGTTATCCAAATTTATCATTTCAAGAAGACTATAACCAGAAGAATAACTATTTCCTGGCAACAAAAGGGCTGACATTGGAGCAGGATAACGAAGAGAATGAAGCCCGAGCCAAGGCAATTTTTCACAGCAAGCCAGCTAGACGAAAGCGACAAAGAAGGATGTAAATCAGATTGTTGGCGAGCCGCTGCACAGTTGAGGAAGGGGATACGTGGAGACTTATGATTTCACATTATCCGAGTTATGTCATATATTGTAAAAATTTTCAATTTCCATATACGTAAAATGTGCTATAGTGCCTAAATACATGTAAAGGCCTATTTCGCAATTTGTAAATTCATATTTTAAGTAGAAGTTGCGACGTTTTAAAGAGACGCAATAGAAGTCCAGAACCGACATTTAACGATACGTAAACGACATTGAGGCCGGTGATCGTTCCTATAAGGTCGACACTTTGTGCCATTGTACTGACGCATTTCTATGCAGAGTTGAGTATCAATAGAGAGAAGAGCGAGTTCCTATAGCTTGAGCATTCTTTTCCTTCTGCTATCTTTCACAGAATTACTTCTTATCATATGTGCGAACACACTATGTATGATCTGTGGATGATTGTGATACTGTTCTGTTTGCGTCACACACATTTCTTATATTATACTGAATTTCAGTTACTCTAACATGGATTTTCAGGTGCCACCAGCAAGTAACAATTCTGACTAATGTGTGCAGGGTATTAGCCGAAGCTGTTAAGCATCATTTCTTGGCAGACCTTCTTTCATTTCTGAATAAACTATGTGTTCAGATAACAGGATTGTTTGAGGCTCTGTTTTGCTTGCTTTTTGCGATAAAGACTAATTCTCTGTGTTTGATTAAGAAGAATCCTTAGCTAATGTGATTCTGCTTACTGAATCTAATTGCTAGTTGTTGTCAGTTCCGACTGTTTCCTTGATGCCTGAAGAGCCTGAAAGATAAAGTAATCCTTACATTTACAGACCTTGACCAAATTCATCATTGGTGTTCCTGGATGCCAATTTACCCAAATATCTTTGGATAACCAGTTATGTCACTGTATTATTCGTTGTGAATTTTATACATACCAGTCCGTTTACCATCATATATACATTTACCATGCAAAAGATGAGATTATTCTCTCTCTTGGGAACGATCGAACCTTTTATTCTACATAATTCATCATTTTTGTGGAAATCTATAACAAAGCCACCACAAAACAATACTATCTCGCCAATCACCTCTCATGTATCCACAATGTTCTTGAGAGTAGAGGGGTCGATGACGAACTCCTTGATGCCATCCTATTCAACGACGATGCCATCCATGAGTGGGGATGCCGATATCATTGGATATCTTATGTTGAGACATCCTCACCCTGAGATGAGCAAGGTAGAACGACGTAGGATAATCATTAAATTTGTCTCTTTCACATTGATAGCAGGACAACTTTATTGCATCTGTAATGAGGGAATCATTTGCCGATGTGTCCTACAGCACGAAGTGTTCCAAGTTGTAAGTATTGCCCACAAAGGAATAGGGGAGGACACTTCGTTGCCGAAGCTACCAATAGGAAAGTGCTACAACATGGCCTGTGGTGGCCCACAATGTTCAAAGATATTCACTATCAGGTAAAAATGTGTGACGTTTGCCAACAGTTCCAACCGAACCCGGGGAAAGGATAGAATGTGTTTGTGGGGAAAAAACTCTCTTTTCAAGTAATTTTTGAGGGAGAATCATCGCTACACGCTATTACGCTGATGCGGAACTGCTTAAAACTGACGCGTAAATGGCCCATTATGGCCGGTTGCACTTTTATTGAAACACCGTCTATTTATTAATTTACGTTGGACTTAAATTTATTTAAGAGGCCTATGCCCCTATTTCCCGGGTCTGTCGGGACTAGGAGGTGCCAGTTCGTCTTAAAACCAGTTAAATGGCAGTTTTATTCACCGTAGGCCACTTTAGTGATTTAAAAGCAGTTTTGGGACTCAGCCCTTAAGTTTGGCCCCAACTGCCAAAAATCCCCTATTGGTGCCCATTCATGAAGAGGTGCACCTCTTTGGGCCTCAGCCCTCTCTAGCATTAGAAGGGGCCAGCCTCTAGGTAACATCATTATTCATCTTCTTGGAGATAAAGAGAAAGAGAGAAAAGATTGTAGAGAGAAACTTGTGTGCAGAGAGCTTTTGGTGAAGAGAGAAGGAAGGAGAAGAAGCTGTTGTGCTTGGTGACTCCACTCTTAGCCTCTTCCACTTTGCTGTCTATCCCATTTCACTGCTATTGATTCACTGGTTTGATCTCTAGCATTGTGTTTTTACCATTTTTTTTGTGGAATCAGATTTGGTGTTGTTTGTTTTTGCAGTCTCTTATCTTGTGATTGCAGACCCTACTATTGTGGAACTTCAATTTGCATCTCTCTGCTATGTCTAACATTGTGATTGCAGGACTTGCATTTGTTGAAAGCTTTGCTGTTTCACTTACAAGGTTTTGAGATTTGTTTAAGATTGGCTGTTATTCAAGGAGTTATATTTATGCTTTGTCTATTGTTGTGACAAAGATTCTTGAATGTTTGAAACCTGCTAATTAAGAGATTTGTCTGTGGGATACAAATCTCTGGCTCATAAGCACACAATTTTGTGTATAGAATGTGAGAATCAGAGATCTGTCTCTTGATTACATTTTGTGTAACGGATGTTTAGAATGTAGATAAGATAATAGTGATGCTTAACTATTCATACATGTATGGCATAGTGATATGTGTTTGAAAATACACAGTGAGTGTGTAAATCTTTCACAAGAGACGAATGCAAAAATGGTAGTGATTTGCAGAGGTATTCGATAGCATTAAAAAGGCTGTCTGGAGCAGAGTGTTGATCCACTAGTAGTGTGGAAGATAGGTGGCAGAGCGCTGCCTCTTCCTCATCGTTGCCCTCTGCGGATCTGCCTGTGGGTGCATCCGAATCCTTGCCCCGTTCCCTCATCAACGACCTCCTACCTCCTGAATCTGCGGTCATCACTCCTTATCTCTGTCTGCGGCCTGTGTAGAGCTGTGTCTCCCAATCCCTACCCTTACCTGCGCCCCTTCACCACTTTCTTGCCTGCAGATCCCTGCCTGCGGTTTCTTCTCCATTTCCTATCTGCGATCCATTTGCGCTCCAGCTCAGTCTCTGGCTCCTTCTACCCTGCCCTGCGACTATGTGTGGGCTGTACTCTCATCAACGACCCTGCCTGCATGCTGGAAGATCCTCCCCTGCCCCGCTCCTTGATCTGCGGCCCAATCAGCCCTCTTGGCATCACCTGACCCTGTGGCTCCCTCCTCTTGTCTGCTCCGTACCCTCATCAACTGCCTATTTACGCCCTCACCTGTAGCCGCTCTCCCGTCTCCTGTCTCCTGTGTCCGGCTCCTTCTACCTTGCCCTGCGAGTTGGTGAAGGTCGCCCTTCTTCTTCCTTCCGCACCCTGTTTTCTGTTGATTGTCAAGAACCTCAAATCTAATCTCTCGTCAGGCCCCGAGGGTGTGGATGACTATAATAAGAACTCTGATGAAGAATGATGAACTCACATATATGTAAGGAGATCCCTGGAGGTTTTCATACATGTTCACTTACTCCAGGGCAAGTGGTGGCTCTCTAGGCTAACACCTAATGAATGGCCATATTATATTATCGTATTTCGAGTTTTGCATTCATTCCACTTGTTTCAAGCAAGTGGTCTCACAACGTGGGCAGTCCAGATTTTGAAATACACTTATCCGCCCCTTAGTATCAACTTATGGTATGAAAATATAGCTTAGCTACATGCATGTGATTCCTATTGCAAATACCCTAAACTGCAACCCTTGCTGAGGCCCCGTCCTCCCCGTCCTCTACGTGCACACACATTCAAACAGTGAGGAATAGTAGACCGTTAGGAATTTGCCTTGCTGATTGCCATTGAAAGTGCCTGTGATCATGAACGGCCTTATTTTTGACTCCATACCCAATGGAGCTTGAGCTGTAATTGTGGTATAGACCGACTTTCATTAGAATTTTCTTAGATTGGCAGTTTGTTTGGGGGTCGTTTTATAATCCTTTAGAATGTCGTTACGATCTATTTTGGCTGAAATGTCATTTGAGAAATGGGGCATTGACTATGTTGACCCTATTAATCCAGCTGCCTGTGGCTCCCAAGCTCGCTACATCATCTTGGCCACCAACTACTTGACCAAATGGATAGAAGCCAAAGCAGTGAGGAAATCTGATACCAACTCCACTGCTAAATTCCTATACGAAAATATCTTAATATGTTTTGGGTGCCCACTAGAACTTGTGAGGATAGATAGATTAGATAGGAAAAGTTAGGCTAGATAAGATCTCCTTAGCTACTTGATCTTAGTTTAGATAGATTAGTTAGTTAGGCTTAGTTAACCCTAGTTAGCCTAGGAAGATAACATTTAGATTATATAGAGATATATAGTTAGCCAGGCGGATTTTAGACTAGTTGGCCTACTAAGATAGACTAAGATCTAGTTAATCATAGAGTACCAGATCGTGATCCTTAGCTTAGGGTAGCAATCGACCATGACCCGTAGATTAGATTATCTAGTTAGGTAGTTAGGTAGATTAGAAAGATAGGTAGGTTACCAAGTAAGATAGACTACACCAAGTAGAGTTAGATCAAGTCAGCCTAGACTAGGTAGTTCAAGTTAGAAACCTTAAAAAAAATAGGCTTGGTGACCCAATTAGACTAGAATGATGCCCCTTAGTATAGTTTAGTCTTAGATCAGGAATAGATAGGAAATTAGTTAGGTAGATAGGATAGGTGCCGACGGAACCCTGTGTTTAGAAAATTCCGCCTTGTAAACTGTCCTTGCCCTTGTAAAAATCCCATGTAGAAATCCCGACCTAACTTGCCTTTTCTTCTTTTTTCTTGTAAAAAAGCCCCAAAAATGCCTTGAACGGTCTGCAAATAGCACTATTGCTATTTTTGGTAGTCCTTGTCCCCGCCATTATTATTGCAAATGAATGCATGGTCAACTCTATCTAGAAAAATTCAAGCCTAAACGTAAGTTAGGCTCATTTTTTTGACAAAATTGATATTTTTAGTAAACAACGGGAGGTTCTAATTAAAAAATCTTGTAAATTTGGCAGCCAAACCAAAAATGGACTATGCACAATGCCAAAATTGATGCTTCAACATAGATTGGACTGATTTCCAAAAATGGCAACAGGCGAGTTAAAGCCACCCCTACATATATGGGTGAGTTATACGAAAGTGCATCTTATTACTCACTGATTACTCACTATCCATTACTCGTCGCCACCCGATTACTCGTCGTGCCATCTTTGTTCGCCATCTGTTCATTATTCACCGTCATTACTCGTCGTTCATTACTCGCCACCAGCCATTACTCGTCATCACTCATTACTCGCCATTCTCATTACTCGCCATCTTTCGACTACTTGCCGACACTCATTACTCGCCATCTCTATCTACTCACCGACTCATTACTTGCCATCAATGATTACTCGCCACCCCCATTGCTCGCCATCACTAGTTTAGATCACCCTCTGACCCTCATCCACATCAGTACCTGATTACACCCATGGCACCGAAATGTCGACTTTTGGGCGCTATTGCCCCCCCTGGCCAAAGAGTTTGCATCACCCGAAGCACCGCCACACCGCCTAGCCCCAGCCATTCTTCTAGTCCCACTACGTCCTCACAGACCGCTATCTCACCATCCGTGACTCAACAGACCGGATCCACCTCATCTTCCTCTCCAACCTCATCCACATCTCCTAGCCGAGAGTAGGGAGAGACATCTCCCTTGATCTGCCTGCTGATTCCTACTCGTGCCGCTCGTGCACTTTCGTAGTACACAATCCTCCCATTACTCACAGAGTAAGAGATTGCAGCTCTTTGCACCGATGGTTGTCCACCCGTGTTGACTACCACTGCCGCCTCCACAACATGGAAGTACCCATCTTCCAAAACTTTGCCCTAGTTGAGCAAGTCTTTTCCACTATTGACTTTGATCATTTCGCCATAACTTATAAGGAGCAAGACCATGTAGTCTCCCTTGATCCTGTGCTGATATCATTAGGGCTTAGCCTTTTGCATTTCACTCACCTACCAGCCACTCCAGCCCTAGCCAAGTTTGACATATCCACATTTTTTTGTCCATATCATGATGACGTAAAGACAAAAACCAATGACAGGTATCTGATTTCACAAATCAAAAATCCAAATCTCCGTAATGCGATAGATTTTCTGTCCGCCACCATCATCGTGAATTCTCACCATCCCTCCACGTCTCCAAACAAGTCATCATCATGATGACCATGATGGAAGGACCAACACCCGGACTTCGTTTCTCGTAAAAGAATTTCAGGCTACTTTCAAACGTCCTGTCCGGATCACTTGCGGTGGTCTGATTACCATCAGCGCCTTCACCCATATGGAAAACCTAGGTGTCCGAATGCCTACACACTCCTCCACATCAGCCAGCTCTTATCAACAAGATAGGTGCTATCAATCTTGGGTCATCTTTGGCATTAGACAAAGACTAGAGGCACATGCAAGGAAAAAGGTTTTGAAAGTACATTATATGTATGTCAATGGATTGTCCAATAACGCATGACAATATTGTTACATATATGAACAATTCCATTGCTCATCCTTCATTATCTGGTCATGATTTTGACTAACACACCAATGGAAAGAAAGATTATTCATTTAGGTAAATGTGGATTTCTAACCAAGGTGCCTACAAATAGCTTTGAGCAAGACACAACCATGTACATTGTAAATACCAAACATACAATCTATCTATTGAATGATAATAAGTTTTTTTGGTCAATTGATGCAATTAGGTAAGAACCTACAATGATACATTATGCTAAGGTGAAGTTATTATTTTTGTGATTTCATATATGGGACTACATTGTTGTAAATTTCACATTTAATATTTAGCATGTCTACTCTTAAAAATCCTATATGATTATAAGAACATGCTATTAAAAAAAATTGAATTGGGAGATCTGTAGAGAATAGAAGCGTGCATTCAAAATTTCCCTTTTAAGTGTTGATAAAAATTACCAAAATTGGAAATATCCATTATGAGTGTATAATATCATGATTTTAACAATATTTTTGGTTTGTCTACTTTAAAAAGTATTATATGCCCATAGAAACATGTCTCTCAAATTGTTGCAGAGAAAGAACACACTTGACTATTCTACAAACTTAAAATAATGTTTTAGATATGATCAATATTCAATTTGAATGTTTCAATTTTTCATGAATGAAAAATTTGTATCACAAAATGTGCACAAAAGTGTGCATTTCAAGCACTTATTCAAAAAATCATAACTCATAAACTATGATGAATCACATCAAATCCTTTCACATGTGTGTTTCTCATATATACATTTATCGATTAAAAAATTTGAGACTTTCATTTTGAGCAACTTATGTGTAAGATATGTTGTGTCAAACATGTGGGAGTATTGATCAAACTTCGATATTTTCATATATGCAACTATATTGTTGTAAATTTTACATTCAATTTTTAGCCTGTTTACTCTTAAAAATCATATATGATTATAGAAACATGCCTATTAAAAACAATTTCGATTTGGAGATCTATAGTGATAGATACATGCATTCAAAGTTACCCTTTTAAATGCTGATAAAAATCACCAAAACTGGACATATCATATATGAGTGTATAATACCATAATTTTAACAATATTTATTTTGGTTTGTCTATTTTAAAAAGTATTACATGACTATAGAAACATGTCTCTCATTTTCTTTTTTCAATTTGGAGTTATGTAGAGATAGATATGTGCATCTAAAGTTACCCATGTTAAGTATTGAAAATTATTGAAAGGTGCTAGAAAGTTTCAACTCTTTTGGAGGTGCATTTTACAACCCTTTCTTTGGCTATCTACTTTCAAAAATCCTTTGTGACCATAGAAACATGTCTATTAGAAATTTTTTTTGGAGTCCTATAGAGATACATACGTGCACCTAAGTGCTAGAAATTGAAGTTTTTTGGGAGAAAATTGCCATCAATTGAGAGAAACAAATTTTACGTCTTTTAATACCACAATGAAGAGTCAAGTCTAGTTTCACATACAATTGAAAGATTGAAATTTCAATCATTTGATGGCATGTTATGTCTCGTCAAGTGACCAAGGGTTTTATGCACACTTTTGTGCACATGCACACAAAAATGTGTTGAAAACAATTCTAGTGCTAATCAACAATTTTTTTCTCCATGATTGAAAGACTATAAATTATTGTCTTGTTTTAGTGACGATAATAGTAGCAACTCCATATTCAAACAAAGTTGGCATACAACAGGCCCCATGTAAGTCACCTATCACATCATCAGCAGATGGGATTAGGAGCCATGATGAAAATAGACTAAAAACAATGCCCCAATACATATAGCCCACGACCTAGCTCTTATTGTTATTCAAAATCAAATTCAAGTGGTGAGAATGACATTCTTCATTCAAGATGAACTGAAAATCATAAAAAAAATGAGCACACCATAATACCCTAAAGAAAAGACATATCGTTCGACCAATTCTTTTTCTCAATTGAACTTCCAAGAAAAATATGAATGGAGTGATATTTGGTACATCTTTATTTGAGTAAGAAAAATTATAAGAAAATAAGTCACTTCAAGTCTTTTAACACTATCTATGAAAAATTCAAAGATAGTAGCATCTCCATTGCTTCTCACCCTTGCAAGGTGCACACTTGAATGAATAGATTGCCTGGATTTTGATGACTCGGCCTTTGTCATCGAGAAACTTTTTGGAGCTCTCAGTTTTTGAGGTTGATCCTCAAGATCTTCCTCTCTTTGATACTCCTCAATCCTAGCAAGATCTCCACTTGAGTGATCTTCTCCTTTGCCAAGTTCACGCTCTCCATAGCTACACTAGCATCCAATTTAAACAATCTAGGATGTTTAAATCCCTTTGCTATGCAAACATCGGGATAACTCTAGGAGGAAGGGAAGCAGCTGGCCTTCGAGATCCAGCCTTCTTGGGGACAGGCTACTTTCTCTTCCTCCTAGAGGTAGTAGGCAAATCGGTTGTATTCAGAGGCAAGTCTTTGGAGGTGCTGGCATTATCAACATGCAGACCAAAATATATGTCCTGAAGCCTTTTGAGAATGACGAAATCCTTTGGCATGATGGTGACACGCTTGCCATGCACTGCAAAAGACACGAATCCTCAAAAAACTGGGACAAAAAATCTTCTGCAGCACCCTGCAAGGCCTGCATGGCTGTCACAACAAAACAAACATCCAGCCCAAGTGACAGAGTGACATTCCATACAGATCGGCCGAAAGGATCTCTAGGGATCAACAATTCAGTTGATCTCTGGAGTTTTCCAATCTCCCTCAGCAAGACCTGCTTCCTGCCATGCCTACGGCCAGTACAAGGGGGAACATGTGAATGGGATGGTTGTACAATGGGTATAGCACGGGCAGTGAATTTGGTCCTGGCCATCATACTTAGAGGAAAAAAATAAACAAAAAAAAATTTGAACAAAAGAAAAGTGGATGAAAACAAAAAAATTTGCGATGAAAGGGCACTAGAGATCGATACCAGAATTGAATATTGGTTTCGAGCGCAAGATCTACAGAGATTATTTTATGAAACGAGGTGCACGCTCGAAAGCAATATTGGAATACCAACGGTATCGACTCGAGCGCACTGTGAGAGGGTAGAAGCTAGAACGGTGAAAGAGCGCGCTTGAGAGCTATATTGGGAGCTAAAAGCGAAAATTTTGCGAAAAAAAATGAAATTTTCGAGGACTTATATATACGAAATTTCCGCACGTGTGAAAAGACGATGAGGACACGTGTTGATAGATTATTAGCGAATGTGGACTGTCCGTACTGACAATGATGACCCTATTATTAGGCCACGTGCGCGAATGCACTCTCGACGCGTGTCATTCTCACACGTGACAGATGTTAGATCAGTCATTCTAGGTACGGCGCATTTATTTTGACCAATCACAAGTCGACACGTGTTCTCTCGTCGCTAATCCACACGTGCGAATTTTCTTTTATAAATAGGTCTTCTTCGGCTCGGAATTTCACACAAATTTACGACTGCTTTGTCGGATATCGATTTCAAGCGCGCCACTTGCTCTCATTACCCATTCGTTGACTATTTTGCGTCTAGATCTGATACTGCATCGTCCGATATCACATTCAAGCGCGCTTCGCATCTCTTTTCTTTTTTGCTCTTTGTTCTTGCACTCGGATCCGATACTCCAACTTGAAATATCTCTCTCGAGTGCACGTTGCCTTGCCGTGCTTGCCGGATCTGGGTTTTGCGTCTGAGAGCGATATTTAAAACATTACTTCTATTGTTTTTGTTTAAATGTCTAATTTTAAATCTAGTTTGCTTTCTTTTTTTCATGAATTTGGTATTACTGATAGGTTAGAGTACTTCAAATCTCTTTTTTCTCTTTTTCTTTTTATTCTACCTTCTATAACTGAGGGCTCTGGTGTGTAGGCATTTTTTGAGATATATCTCAGATATAAGTCCCTGCTCAGTACTCCCTTATTCAGATCTCAGAATAAGGACATGATTCATTATCAGGACCTGGTGGCACTCGACAAGCATATCTATAAAGCTAAGCTTGACAAAATGTTTACCAAGTTACATAATGATTTCAAGTCTGTAGATGAGTGCCCAATTCATAATAAGAAATGTAGATTTGTTGATTTTCAATCTGCTTTTGTTTTTTTTTTTTTCTTTTGTTAAATATTTTTGACGATTCGGAGGCTGTTCCCTCCACTTTTGAAGCAGCTTCTTCTAGTGGTACAAAGTTTGAAAAGTCCAAGATTGTAGATATAGATACTTTTTTTATTGATACGAGTGTTAGTTTACTGTTCTGATTTTGATCTTGCTTGAAATAGGGCTACGGTTATAGGCCCTAGAACCCCCACTACCCTTTCTCCTTCTGATTAACCTTTGATCACTTTGCCTACTTATAGTATAGATAATAATTCTTTTTTGACAATATCAGATCTTTTTTACTTCACTGAAGTTGAGACTCTTTGCATTTTGAGCAAAGAGCTAGATGAATTTTTGGATATAATTGATTTTGATGCTGATGATCTTCTCCTGGTGTTGACGATGTACATAATGATAAGTTTTATTCAGGGAAAGATTGCTTGAAAATGGCTGTGGAGGAAATGCACAACAAAGAAGATGATCTATCTTCTGAGGAGGAGTTTCTTAGAATCCAAAGTCAACTTGGTTTTCCACAGCCAACTGTCTATTCACTAACAATATTGACATCAAAAGGTGGACATAATATTGATGGAGAGACAGTAATCAGTGAAGACAAAGCCGAATGCGTAAGTTTTTGTATCTTATCAAGTACTAGTAGATTGGTTATGTCAGTTTATATACTGGATCTTACTTTGTTTTTTATCATTTCAGGAAACGATTTTTTTTTATGATTTCGCAATATGTCGAGAAGGGCAGAGATCTTTTGATAGAGAACTTTCAAGAGATCATGCACTGGGGCACTATTTGAAGTCCTTCAAGAATAATGAGATAAGTAAAGTTTCATCAACATGGTGAAACTATCATTATGGAAATCAAGGCACTGTCTCATTTTCTTGGAGGACATAAATTCAATAAGGTGCATAGAATAATTTTTGTTAAAAAAACTGTTGCGGTTAAAATTTTAGAATATGGACCAGTGAATTCCATGCTCAGATCATCTCATTTTGCAGTGTATGCTGCTTACATTGATCTGAGTAAGCAGGAAAACTATGAGTTATTGGATTCATATGAAAGAAAAAAATTGTTGCATGATTCTAAGTTGCAACTTTCATTGGAAAAAATATCGGAAGCAACTTAGATACTGTTGAATTGTACTTTGTAAATATTTTTATTTAATTTACAAAAGTTTATTGTGTGTCTATAGCCTACTGGCTTGTGTAAATTTGCATGCTTTTTGAAATTTTTTATAATCCGTTGATTTTGTATTATGACGAATTTTGATTCTTCTATAAAACCATTGGAAAAGTTGCAGTATATAGCTATTTTGTGTGCTAGTCCCGCCATGTTGTGTACTTTTATGAAATGCCGCTCTTGCTTGCCAATGAGATTTTTCCATTATTTGCGATGACCATATGCTAAGACTTCCACTATTTCTTGCAAAGAATGTCAAATGATGTCGTAATATGTGCTGCATGTCATAAAAACATAATCTAAATCAGTACCAAAAGTATCTAATTTAATTGCACATATTTTTCTATCATAGTATAAAATCAAAATCCTACCATATAATGTGTTATATGATCAACACCGCATGCCATTTGAATTGCATCCACAAATTCATTGGTTGTTTTCTGTATCATTTGTACATCAGTATTTGAAAATTTATCTTTTCTCAAGTATTTCACCATGTTGTCTAACTTTTTCCAAACTTCTACTTTGTGTATACAAGTAGAACATTCTTATTCAAAATCTTGAGTCGCTGCAATAATTTCTTTCCAAACCGCGTATTGAACCTTAGATTGTTTGCCAAAATAATTTGATAAAAATCTTCGAGCTTTAGATCCTCCAATGCTCGGCTTGCATGGAATATTTCCTGTTTTACCTGATAGCTTGTCATCTTTTTTTATTTTAACATGGCCTTCATGTAAGCCTGCTTTGGACAACACATCCTCTAATCTGGAAATAGCTTCCTTCGCAGAGGCCTCTGGCTCGGAATTCCATGCAAACAAGATGTGAAGATATATTATTTTTTCTACAATATGCACCTCCGCATGCAATGTACAGATATGAACATTTCATAGAGGAATTGGTAGTACAGGTTTCCAATTAGGATCTTCTCGATTTCTTGATATTCTTGTACTCCTTGTCATGTCTTTTGTTGTTTTCATGTAGTACAAACAAGGGTGTTTAGAGTTAGCACCATGAGATACATTGAACATACATTTTAATGTCTTTAAATTTCTTGCTAAATGCCATTCAATGTTGAAAGTGCCAATTCCAGGAATATTGAGTGGAACTCCCTCCATGTGATTTTTTATGGTGGCAGGATATGATGTTATATTAAATATCCATGAGAGAATGTCATGGTCTTCTTTCAGCACCTATAAAGAAATACAAAAAGGTGATTAGCCTCATAATATTAACACAGAGAAGATTTTAGATATGAAATCCATATTCAAATGATTATCCCTATTTATTATGCAAAGGAACTGCTATACCTGAAATGCTGCCAACCACCAGATATCATTTTCTGATTGAACACTGAAATTGAGGCCTTATGAGTCTTTTAAATTTGAAAGTGCTCAATTCATGATCGTGAGACTGACTCTTTCCATTTTTTGTCCTTTTATAATTTCAGACTCATCTAATTTGAGAACAACTATCAACTTGTTATGGACATTCTCATTTGTAATACCGTAAAAATTTATGATGAATGTTAATAACTGATTAATGTCAATAAATAAATTGTTGGAATTGTTATAAGCTAGACTTTCTCCTTTCGAGCAATACACTTCATTGATATGAGATGGATTACCAACTATTGTCTGCATACCGTGGTTTTACATGTCTTTTTTTTTTAAAAGATGAAATGGTCGTGGGATTGGAAACTTTTTAATATTTACCTGTGCAAATGCCTCCTTTATCATCTTAAACATTGTTGCATATGCTTCCCTACTGATGCTAGAAAAGTCACATGCCCCCTGAAGCAATGTAGTGTCTAATATTTTTCCAACTTCATCCATAATGCTATCGATAATTGAAGCCTTAATCTTTTTCATTTTTTTATTATTTAACATTGATTTCATAGATTTAGAAGTCAAGATAGAGCCTAGTGAGTTCCCAATTGAAATCTCATCGGCCAAATGCTCTTCAACAACCAATGCTGATCTGCATTGCAAACATAATGTTCATGAAAATGTCAGTAGAAATTAGGACACTCATAGTGTTCACAGTAGTATATAATAAGCAAATCCACAGAAAGTTGAAATGAATAAATAACAAAATTATTGATTATGAATGAATCAAAAAGTTCAAGCAATATCAATACCAAATAAGCTATAACTTACTTATATGCACGGATTCGTCTTTTTCTATGACCTCCTCTGGATGATAGATCACATATATCCTTGTTTACCAGTCTTTTTCTCTTGTTGCTTCAGACCTTTTTGTTGAGCACATCCATATCTTTAACAAGAGACAAATCTGAGATACGCATGGAGTGAAATGCAATTTTTATCTCATCATTACTAGTTGTATAATGATGCAAAGAAGATTTCAACCTTTGGATCTCCTCCTTGAGCATCTCATTTTCATCCAGACAAGTTTTCATCTTTGTAGATTTTTCTTCGCACTCCTTTGATATTTTCCTTGATTCCTCTTCCAAATAATGTATTCTTCGTATTGAATGTGCATTCCCATAGAGCATCAAATTCTCACAGTAACCAAAAAGGCCATTTTTACCATGACACATAGATTATCAACTGACTCACCGAATGAAAATTTGGATGTGGCAATGAACATGGATCAATAGGATACAATGTTCCTGATGACCATAAATCTACATGTTTTAGCTTTTCCTCCCTGTATCGGACCATATCAGAAGTTGGCAATTTGGGTTGCTTTGAATTTCTCGTCCTGACTAGAGCATATTCTGGTGACAGATCCACATGAAGATGATAAAGCTTTGTCATCAGTACAGTAGTATAGTAACAAACAACACAATGACAATAACAAAGCTGGAGATGGCGCTAACGACTCTGCTGGAGATTGAGATGGCGCTAAACACTTGTTTTTGACCCTGGAGATAGAGATGGCGTAGGGTTTTTTTAGAAATGTCACTCCTAATTCAAATTTTTGAGTATTCCCAACTATTGGAAGGGAATATTTCAACATTTTGAAAAATTATATTTTAACTATGGCTAAACACCAGTGAAGTTTGATGTGACTAAACTAAGGTACATTCATTTACATGGAAAGTAGTGCGGGCAGATGCGTAAAGTAGTTAGAAAATGATATTATAATTACTTTATAGTTATTTTTCTCTCTCCTACATGGCATTTCTTATAGGGCCCTCTTTGGGCCTATATTTTTACTAATGACACATCCATAGCTTTTGCCTTGTATTTTTTGAGGATAAGAAGGGCGAGCATTAGGTGCCCCTTCTTTAGCCAAGGGGGGATGTTGTAGTTTACAAAGACAACCGGCCAAGTGGATCATGATGTGGAGCACAAACCTAATGGATTCACACCATCCATGGCCAACCCCAAATGCAAATGGTGAGGCTCATCCCTAAACTCATGCCAAGTTGCATCCACGTGCTTCTATGCTGGAGAATCGGCAAGGATCCTCATAGTATCGTTGGATGAACGATTGCTCAAATGCCATGTCATTAGCTCTGCGATGGAATCACACTTAAAGATGTGGCGTATCCTGGCTATGATGGGAAAATGTCTTACCACCTTGGCGGGTATGGTCGCTCCTTGTAAATCTTGCCTGTAGCGGTGTTCACCACAGCATGGACATGTGCTTGCCTCCTCAAACTCATCTCGATATAAGATGCAATCATTGGGACATGCATGGATGCTCTTGTAATCCATGATGACCGCAGAGAACATTTTCTTGGCTTCTTGTTGAGATGTGCCATGGTGTTATTTGGGGGCAACATTTTCCTGAGCAAACTACAACAAAATATAAATCTAGTTATATATAGTTTCTCGCAACGCATGAATCAAAAATAAAATGAGATTAGAGCAATTTGTCTATAATACACATCAGGAAGCAAGCAAACTTACCCAAACAACTCTGTCACGCTCGCATCCGACCACCCGTACTTAGTTTGCAAGTTCGAAAGTAGCAAACGAGCTTGCAATTTTGACATTTGTGCACCCTCGTACAAAGGAGTGGATGTCAAGCCACACATCATCTCTTCTTCCCTTGTCAATGTGGCCTCGAGTGGGTTTGTGAAGAATGCTTTTCATGTCATCCATGTCCCCCACGTGATCATGCGATGTGAATGGCACATCCTCGTGTGTCGTGTCTCCTCGGGACATATCTCCATGCAAGTCCGTGGGTGGTGTATGCGAGGAAAGTGGTGGCTCTCGTGTGCTTGCATATCTGAATTATGCGGATTGCATGAGAACATCTGGTTGAATTCTTTGATAGTCATGTGAATGTGAGTCATCATCCTACACAATACAAGTGCAACAACAATCAAGAATAACAGAATATTACTCCAATCAGAAAGGGCGCCAAACAATATACATGGAAAAGGAGCTTGCAATCATTTATTTAATTTTAGCAATACAAAGAGGTTTGCAAAGTAGAACTCACCAAAGAACCGACCTACGTCTGCACAAATAATGACTCCCTCTCAATCTAACCATACATGCGAACATGTGATATAGTGATACATCGCTCTCGTCATACTGCATACTTACATTGTGCACATGGGCATGGTATTCTTTGGTGTAACTAGGCCTCTGATCCTATATGTGATGGTCTTGCCTCATCATCTGAGGATGAGGAACATGAACTGGCCATTTGCATTGGTGCACCTTGGTAGTTGACAATGGATGCAGCATAAAATTAGAAATGATTATCAATACATAACACAAACTAGATAAATGCATTTAGACGAACAAAAGACATGTATATAATAACTAAATTTGAGTCTAGTGCAACTAGTATCTCGAAATTAGCAATACAATTAGATCGGATTATGCCTAGATATGCGAAGCATGCCTATGTGCATCACTACATGGCTAGCCTCACTCTTCAGTTCTCGCCAGTTTTTTTACTATACTATATTGTCAGCTTTCCCGATTTCCAGAAATAGATTCAGACCGGATTTCTATAAGAACCGTCGGTTCCTATATTTGGTTTCCAATATATACTATTTTTAGAAAAATTAATAAAAAATCATTTTGAAAATGATTATTGCTAAAATAGTCACTTGCTAAAAGCCATTAATAAATGTTAGGTTCTGTACGGTGAATTGATACTTGGGTTACACCCCCCTCCAAGGCTCAAAGGGACCCAACGGTTCTGAATGGTGGCCGGTTCTTACAAAGAAACATATCCGCCAGTTCTACACATAAGCTGATTTAGGGTAACAAGTGTACTCATCGGTCAGGGTTTTAATTAGAACCGAGCTTGTTGCCCTTGCTCTTACTCTTAGCTTACTCCTTGCAAAATCAAATGTGGGGAGGTCAAAAAAAAAAAGAGAAAGTGGAGGATGGAGGCTTTTTGATTTGTTGGATTCAAGGAAATCTCCTTTCTCACTCTCTCTTTCTCTAGCATCATAGTATCCATCTCAATATGATCTTGATTTGGTTTCATTGACACCACGTTTTCTATGTAGGCTTATTTTTTAGGCAAAGGAGTCGGCGGATGCAATTTTTTAAAGATAGGTCGCAACGACCGTCTGAATAGACAGATCTGCAACGTTTGCTATTCCGAAGACTATTCCAGGTGAGAATATTAGGTGCTTTAGATCCACACTTCCAGAGAGTCGGAATACCCATCAGAATATACAGATCTGTTGGATTTGTTAAATCATTGCCTATTCTGATGGCTGTTTCGATGCCAGATCTTGTTGCCAATTTTTTGGTGGATATGCTAAATTGCATATGGATGTTTGTTGCTCTTTTTGTAAAATTAATTTGTTATAACTATTTTTTGTGATACTAAACAAAACAAACAACAATATTGAATTTTTGTTTTGCAGATTTCATTATTGGATACTTGATCGATATTCATCATAGCATTTCAGACAGATCATCATAGCAGTTTTCTGAGGTACTTTCAAGGTTAGAATGGAGCTCGAAATAAATCATGCTAGTTCTAACAGCATACCAGTGTCTATTCCGACCTCCGTTGACTTTTTTTTTGAGCTTTCAAATGACAGATCTTTGAATTTTATGATACATTTGTAAATCTTGGGTGTCTTTTTTAAACAAATATTCAATTGTGATGACTAGTTCTATGATTTTTTCATGAGGATTTGTTACATGGGTTCTTGATATGAAATTGTTTTGTAGTTTTTTATGCCGATTTTTGGGCTCTAACATCATCCAAGCAGCTGACTAACACAACTAGTAGCAGTTCTATGTACTTGTATAATATTGTAGCAGTTTGTCTCCTATTTTTTTTGTTGTAGATCCACATTTTGTAGTGTAGAACTACATTCAATTTTATTTTCATTAGGATTTATGAAAACAGATCTACACATTCTAGAAAGAAATATGTACTTTTATTGATAAATCTGTTGATAATCAGTACATCTATCAATTGGGGTGGAAGTCAGTAGAGGTCGGAATAGACCTTGAAATATTTGTCTCTTTTTAAGACAGTATACCATCTGTTATTCCGATGTCCATTCCGACCTCTATTCATACATTTTTTTCAATTCATAAACAAATTATATGCTAGATTATTACCAGCTCATAAATGCTAGATTATATACCTCTGTTCATAAATGTTTATCTCCTATCTTTTGTTGTAGATGCACATTTTGTAATGTAGGAATACATTCAATTTTATTTTACATTAGAATTTATGAAAATACATGTACACATTTTAGAAACAAACCTCTACATTTATTGATGAATCTGTTGAAATGGGTGGAAATAAGTGGAGGTTGGAATAGACCTCGAAAATTTGTTTAAGGAACTATACCATATTTTATTCCGAGGTCCATTCCGACCTCTGCTCTTACTTTCAAAAATAGATCTTTGGCAAACATTGGCAAATTTGTGCCTGAACACTGCTAGATTATTACCACCTCAATTGATATATCAAGATTACAAAATTCCTGCCCCAGTTGATACATAAAAAATGAACAAAATGTGACTCAACATCACCACATTTTTTAGATTCTTTCACCACATTGAGGCCTTCATGCTGCCTTCTTGATTATGTTTGTCCTTGAAATGACCACACCTCTCCACTAGTGTTTTCATGAACCCGCTAAACTCCATAGTTGGCCTAAGAAAAAAAAAATGATCCCCACTCTCAACAATTCGTGGTATACATAATTAATGTTCCAAGCTTACTAGATTCTACTTTGACTTGTGGGATCTTAATCTAGTCCTATTATTTAAATTTACAGAATCATAATTTATGTGTTGTGTATTGGTTATGTTTCATGCTTAGAAATAGAGAGCAAGGGATATGGAGAGAGAGAGAGAGAGAGAGAGAGAGAGAGAGAGAGAGAGAGAGAGAGAGAGAGAGAGAGAGAGAGAGAGAGAGAGAGAGAGATTGAGGTAACCAACACTCCCAATTCTAGGAAGGTGTGTAGCCCTTGTTTTCTTCCGATAAAGACGTGGTTCAAATATTTTTTGTTGGACGAGAAGTTCCACAAGAAAGCCCAAACGCCGTAGAGAGGGAGCATGTGGTGACATTCTGGAATAGGATATAACCATACGGTTCAGGAGTTTTTATTAGCACTCTACTATGTTCTTTTTTTTTTTTTTTCTGCTCATGTGTGTTTAGGGTTTAGGGTTTAGGGTGTGCGTGTGAGCGTGCATGTGCGTGTGCGTGTGTGATGTCATTCGTTTTTGTTTCATGATTTGTTAGATCTTAATCTTTTCATGTGTGTGTGTGCATGTGTGGTTCCCATAAATTAGTCCGAGCTATTATAGGTATTGAGTCAAAACTACGAGGGCAATACCAACATATAAATCATTTTTTCGTCTATAATTAACCACATATCCTAAATCCTAACAATATTGGTGAACACATGAATCCATTGAGAATGCAAAGCGGGCTAACTGGCTCCGCGATCAAATTGTTTGTGCCCATAGGGTGTCTCGCCTAAAAATGACGACACCAAAGAGGCATATGGTGTGCAGGCCATTGACATTCTTGAACCTAATGGTTCACCACGTTGAAATGAGAAAAGTATGTCTGCTACTTCAAACTCAATAACTCTAAAAGGTTGCATGAGGCTCACTTGGATTAACAAGTGTTCACATTTAGCCATTTTGAAGTGTTGATTTCAAAGTAGCAACATTTTTCTCTCTCTTCGATGTTACGAACCATGTGGTTCAAGGATTGCCATGGGCCTACACACCATACTCCTCTTTTGTGTCTTCATAGAAGAGACACCCCCTCATTACATATGAGTCTCTTACTGATGTCTATTCCTCAATGTGGTTTAATTTGAATCATCATTTTTGTTTGAACTTAAAATGGTCATGAATTGACAATACATATGTGTTGGTATATCAAGATTACAAAATTTCCGCCCCAGTTGATGCATAAAAAATGAACAAAATGTCACTCAACATCACCACATTGTTTAGATTCTCTCACCACATTGAGGCCTTCATGTTGCCTTCTTGATTACGTTTGTCCTTGAAATGATGATACTTCTCCACTAGCGTTTTTATGAACCCGCTGGGGAACTCCATAGTTGGCCTAAGAAAAAAAATGATCCCCACTCTCAACAATTCGTGGTATACATAATTAATGTTTCAAGCTTACTAGTTTCTACTCTGATTTGTGGGATCTTAATCTAGTCCTGTTATTTTAATTTACATGATCATAATTTATGTGTTGTGTATTGGTTATGTTTCATGCTTAGCAAGAGAGAGAGAGAGAGAGAGAGAGAGAGAGAGAGAGAGAGAGAGAGAGAGAGAGAGAGAGAGAGAGAGAGAGAGAGAGAGAGAGAGAGAGAGAGAGTTAAAGGTAACCAACACTCCCAATCCTAGGAAGGTGTGTTTCCCTTGTTTTCTTCCGATAAAGACGTAGTTTAAATGTTTCTTGTTGGACGATAAGTTCCACGAGAAAGCCCAAACACCGTAGGGAGAGAGCATGCGGTGACATTCTAAAATAGGATATAACCGTACGATTTGGGAGTTTTGATTAGCACTCTACTATGTTCTTTCTTTTTTTTCTCCTCGTGTGTGTTTAGGTTTTAGGATTCAGGGTGTGCGTGTGAGCATGCATGTGCGTGTGTGTGTGTGATGCCATTCGTTTATGTTTCATGATTTGTTAGATTCTTAATTTATTCATGTATGTGTGTGCATGTGTGGTTACCGTATCATAGTCCGAGCTATTATAGGTATTGAGTCAAAGCTACCAGGGCAATACCAACATATAAAGCAATTTTCAATCTATAATTAACCACAAACCCTAACGATATTGGTGAACACACGAATCCATTGAGGATGCAAAGGGGGCTAACTGGCTCTGCGATTAAATTGTCTGTGCTGATTGGGTGTCTCGCCTAAAAATGGAGATACCAAAGAGGCATATGGTGGTGTGCAGGCCGTGGACATTGTTGAACCTCATGGTTCACCACATCAAAATGAGGAAAGTGTGTTTGCTACTTCAAACTCAATAACTCTAAAAGGTTGCATGAGGTTCTTTTGGATTCAAACAAGTGTCCACTTGTAACCACTTGGAAGTGTTGAGTTCAAAGTAGCAACATCCTTTTCTGTCTTCGATGCTACGAACCGTGTGTTTCAGGGACTGCCATGGGCCAACACACCATAGTCCTCTTTCGTGTCATCATAGAAGAGACACCCGCTCATTACGTACGAGTCACTTGTGGGGCCAATGAGCCTCTTATTGATGTCTATTTCTCAATGTCGTTCAATCTGAAACATCATTGTTGTTTGAATTTGAAATGGTCATGAATTGATTATACATATGTGTTGGTATTGACGTTGTAGCTATGAGTTAGTAAACATAAAAGTTTTGGCATCCATTTCACAATGCTTCATTTTTTTGGCCCACGAGACGAGAGAGAGAGAGAGAGAGAGAGAGAGAGAGAGAGAGAGAGAGAGAGAGAGAGAGAGAGAGAGAGAGAGAGAGAGAGAGAGAGAGAGAGAGAGAGAGAGATGCAAGTTTTGTAGATATAGGACTACATTCTATTTTATGAAAATAGATCTACACATCCTAGAAAGAAAGACCTCAGAATATGTGTTTTTGTTTTTGTTGATAAGTGGGAATTAGTTGAGGTCGGAACATAGCTTGGAATAAGTGTTTCTGTTTAAGTCCGTATACCATCTGTTATTCCAAGTTATTTCCTCTGCTCGTACATTTTTTTTCACATCATAAACAGATTATATGCGAGATTGTTACTAGCTCCTAGATGCTAGACTATATACCTCTGCTCATAAACTTTTACATAAATGTTTATCTCCCATCTTTTGTTGTAGATGCACGTTTTGTAGAGAGAGAGAGAGAGAGAGAGAGAGAGAGAGAGAGAGAGAGAGAGAGAGAGAGAGAGAGAGAGAGAGAGAGAGAGAGAGAGACATGTCTTGCACGTGCAGGAACAACAAGGTCCACATGATAGAGATGATGAGGAGGAATTAGATAGTTCTAACTAGTGTTTTGGCTCTATAACTAGCCTTTCCATATTTACAGACACTTGTGTACATGTTTTTACATCTATCATTTTTATTCATACATTTGCCAACCATCTTTCGATGCAACTAGTTTTTTATGTAAACTTGAACCTTGACTAGTCATGTAATTGAAATGTATTTGGCCCTAAAACCATGTAGAAATGTTTAATTTATTTATTATAAAGTGTAATTATTGTGGTTAACGTGTGATTATTGTGGTGTACTGTAATATATTCAACTATAGTTGAATGCAAAGAATCACTTTTCTTGTTCTACCCTAAACCCTTAGCTCAAGTATTTGAATTTATTTCTTGTACTAATTAACTCTACATGGTTGTATGTTTTGAAAATATATTTTATTGCCTGCAGAGATTATGCCAATCATATCCTCAATGTCTCATAACACATCTCCAAGTCACGGATCTGGCCGTAGTCGCGGGTCATCTTGTTTTTCATCCACGAGTGACAATGAAGTCCTCAATTATATGGATGGGATGTCTCCCTTGTGTGCAGGCAGAATCGTGGAGAGACTACGGGCTTGTTGAGATGCACGGAGTTTAAGTAGGTTGTCCACATCATCTCTTCTCGTGATCGTCTTCAAACTCCTCCCCAAATCATTCCCATTCTAGTCAACTCCCCCACTCCTCTTGACACTCCCTTTGCCACCTCTCTGTCCTATGACATAGATGAAGAGAAGTACATAGTAGAGGATGACCCTGATGGTCGCGTCATCACTTGCATGAGGCAATTCACGCATGTGGTCATCAATAGGAACATTTTCAAGGACTAGCGCAAACAAAGTAATGAGGAAAAGAATTATGCCATTGACCAGTTGTATAGAGAATTTCCAGTCCCCTCCCCTGATTTGGAATTTGACCAAATATGGATGGGACGACGCATGGGAAGCGTGATGAGAGCCACGACAAATCAGAGATCTGAGATGCGGTGAGAGCTGACAAATCTAGGCCATACAATGTGCACAAGGACGATTGGAAGTTTGCAAAGAAAGAATTTTGAGAAGATCCAAATCATTTCAAGCAACAAAGAGAGGCAGCAAAGAAGCGAATGGAGATGGTAGGGCCCTGGCACCTAGGCAGTGGTGGCCAAGGTTCTTTCCATGCCCACTTTGTAAGTCTCCCCACCCATAAGTTGAACTTGTTTTGGTCATGATTCATATTTTATTTGTGGATTTGTTTGAATTAAATTACAATCACCGATTTGTCGGTTCATGCAAAAATTTGTCGTAAAGCGATCTCTCACAAAAGAGGAGTACAAGTATGCATATTCCAAAACTTGCAATCATTACTCAAATTATTGGAGAGACAAGGAGTGAAAATTGACTGGGATGGATATCTTGAAATATGTATTATGGTTTCAACATATATTTTGTATTCACCACATTCATTTGGTCGGACACTCTAACAACATCACTTACAAAATTTACACATCTTCGTTGCACACAAGTATCGCAATCTCAGTCTCATGCATCGCAGTCACATGAGTCTGATGACCATGGCCAGGATGGGGACAATTCACAATAACATATCACGCAAATTTCGACGTCTGCGTCTGACGTATGCTCAAAAATTTCATAATTCGTCGCAATCCGACACGTTGAGTTCCGACGTCCCAGTACAAAATCCAAAAATCATAGTTCGGCGATCAAGAAATCTGGGTGGCAACCAATTTCTCAAAGGCACGTCGGAGTCCGACATGTCGGATTCCGACTTGCAGACATGGATATGACCTGTCACAGATTTTTTTAAACAAAAATACATGTCATCCAACATGGACGTCGGAATCCGAGGTGTGTCAGACTTCGACGCCCACATCAGCATGCCAAAAAGCCTGTCCACGACATCTGGCACGTTTGTTCGGGCCTGAATGGGCACAAACGTAGGATTCCGACGTGTTTGGAGACCGTCAGATTCCAACGTCTGTTTCAATCTTCCAATTTGCGTGATCCAGCGCCTTCTCTTTCACTTTGTCTTTTGCAGATTTGAGTGTCTTTGGAGCGATTGAGGGTGATTGAGGGCGATCAGTGCTTGAGGACTTGAAGATCAGTGCTTGAGGGCCTGAAGATCATTGTTTGAGGTTGGTGTTTGATTTTTGTTTGTTTGTTTTTTGTTTGTTTGTTTGAGGTTGATGAATGTTTAACATTTTGCATTGATGTAGAATTTAAGATTATAGATAAATACATAATCTATGGTAGTAATAGATTGTTAGATTTTTATTTATTTAAGACTAAGAATGATAGATGAGAGAGAGAGAGAGAGAGAGAGAGAGAGAGAGAGAGAGAGAGAGAGAGAGAGAGAGAGAGAGAGAGAGAGAGAGAGAGAGAGAGAGAGATAGAGAGAGAGAGAGAGAGAGAGAAGAGAGAAAAGGGAAGAAGTGTGTATGTATTGTGTCTTACATTTTGAATTTAAGATAATGAAGAAAGAGAGAGAGAGTGTGTGTGATTTGATTAAGATTTACGGTAGTAGATGAATAGATTGTGTGTGTGTGTGTTTTTCAACATTTTGCATTGATTTAAAATTTAAGATATGATATATATATATATATATATATATATATATATATATATATATATAGAGAGAGAGAGAGAGAGAGAGAGAGAGAGAGAGAGAGAGAGAGAGAGAGAGAGAGAGAGAGAGAGAGAGAGAGAGAGAGAGAGAGAGAGAGAGAGAGAGAGAGAGAGAGAGAGAGAGAGAGAGAGAGAGAGAATGTGTGTGTGTGTACATGTGTACATGTGTGTGTGACGAGCTTATAGGGACGAACAATCCAAGCCTTCCTGGTGTTCAAGAAGTGATTGGAACCGTGTAAAAGCGGATGAACGAACACCAGATAAATACAAGATTCAGAAAGATACTGCGGCCGCTGGGATGCATGGGATAGACAATCCTAGGTTGGGCTCGAGCGGAAAGGCGGGATGGCAAGCAAGTATGGTAAGTGAACTTACACTACTCTTATAGTTTATCTTTGATTTTATATGCGTTTATTATTTAATATGCATTGTGACTAGCTACTTCAACATAGCCCTAAATTAATTTCAACTTCAATTGAATGCATGGATAGTTGGTGGACTATGGACGTCTGCCAACTAAGGAGGAGTACAAATTTGCCTTCAGGGAATCATACAACACATTAGTCGACAAACTAAAGAGCGAGGGTCATCCTCCAAATGTAAGTAATAGTTTTTGTATTTATACTAATGTGGTTTGTATTTTGACGTCAATTTTATTTAATTTAATACGATCAAGCATTAAATATTAATGTAGTTTGTTTGCTTGTGTTCATGCAGACTGGATGTCACGACGACGACGAGTAGATTAGGTTTATAAGTTTTAGTTGATGTTAAATCTAGAAAGACTCGTGCGACATTAAAGCACCAATTTTGTAATACATTAATTCATATTATGAAAAATATTATTGTTGCAAATGATCCTACTATATTGCCATTGCTTTTATATGTGCAATGTTTTTTTTTCAAAAATTGCAATGTCAAATTTAGGGATGTGGATTGACGTAATAATCAACTAAGAAATGTCGGATCTCAAAACAACAATCAATATTATATCTAAAAATCTAAATGAAATTTATGATGTGCACAAAGCAATGCAATAAAGTATTGTCATATAATGAACATGAAGTAATGCAATAGAATATAAAATGAAAAGTAGTTTAAGAATGAAAAGTACCTCATGCTTAGTTTGTTGTTTGATCCAAATGTTGAATGCAACTCAAAAATATTGTTGAAAAAACAATTCACGAACATCGTTTCCCAAGAACTCAACTCCAAAAACAGTCCGAGAAAAATGCGCGCGCTGTTTTTTACGCATTTTTCTATTTTTTTTAACCTAATTAGGGACGTTGGAATTCGACATCCTAATGCGCCGGATAGACGTCGGGTAGACGTCAGACACATGTCGAACATATTTTTTGATCATTCTGTTAACAGATGTCGGACTCCGACAACTTTGGCGGACTTCAAAATCCGACGTCGAAGAATACGTCGGATGAGCGTCGGACATCCGTCGATGAAATTTTGGCATCATTCTATATTTACAGACGTTGGAATCCGACTGAATTCCAGGACGTCGCATTCCGACAGCCACGTCAGAGCGTTTGCGACGTCTTTGGACGTCGCAATCCGACGTCCAGGTCAACACCTCTTTTCGTCACCGAAATTTTGTTCTATGGTGTCCGGCACGTTGTGCCTGTCGGACTGCGACGTGTTTTAAAATCGTCGGATTCTGATGACCTTATAGCAACGTTTCTTTTGACGTCCGCGATAAATTAAAAAAAAAATTAAGCTCGCGATTCACGTCACAAAACACGTCGCAAATCGCGGCGGGTGTTGTTGTGATTCAGCTGAATTTAATAATTAGGCGTTTCATTATAATATATATTTGTAGTTCGAACATTTATGTATCAATATATATATATATATAATTTGTTTAACGTATAAAGTCTTCTACATGGATCTTCAATTGCATGTAGTCCAATTTAAGGATAGAATGGAGCCATTTGACAAGGTTATAACTATGTCCATGGGAGAACGTTGGCCACCACTTCCCAGGTGAGATGGTCCCTAAAGTCTACTGTAGTTTCTTACCAGCCTCCCGTTGTTGTTTGACACGATCTGGATTTTCGGGGAATCCTCTCTTCACAAACTTCAAGTCTTCTTTGTGCCTTGATTCGGATGGATATTCTAGATCTAAGGTATATATGGCTTCAAGATACACTTTAACTTCACTACATTCATGTGGTCTGACTTTCACTCTCATCACATTTCTCAGATAACTGAATCATATTCATTGGATGCAGGTATCACAGTCACAATCCTATGCATCGCAATCACATGAGTCTGATTGTGACGTCAATGGCCAAGACGAGGACGACTCAACTGGATCTAATTACAATTAGGTATATTTCAATAATCCAATTTGTAACATATCTCTGTACTTGGAACATTTATGTATGAATTTAAGTTTCTTTCATCAATTTTTAAGTGCTTAAAATGTAACTCAAATAAATTTTACAAATTTTTTTATTAATATTCTACCCTAAAAGCTGGTTCCATTCTACCCTAATTTTTTTTTTTTTTTGATTTTATACCCTCAAAATAACCCTCAAAACAGGGTAAACTTTTGATAGAGATATACCAAGGGATGGCCCTCAGTATATTCCTCAAAAAAGACATGTCGTCAATAGCTTGTTTGGGAGGATGTACTGAGGGCCCTTGTTATATCCCTCGGTATACCTGTGCTATAAACAACACAAAAATGAGATGAAGAAGCCTCGATTACCGAGGCAATTATTGAGGATCTTGTTCCGAGGCATACTTCAAGTTGTGTATCCTCGGCATACGATGTTTTTTCAAAAAAAAAATTCTTCATAAAATTCTCTCGATAATAAGGGTCAGAAATTCTCCAGAATGTTGTAGTTTTACAGGTTGGCGTGGCATGTTTTTTGACTTTTTTTCCACATCAACATTGTCGATTACATTTTATAGCATGTCTTGTGATTTCATGATGATCTGATTGCACATATATGTATCTCAATGATCATGACAAAATTGTTTTTTGTGCATGAAGTTTGTGCTTCCCTTGGTGTTGAGAGGGTTCTTGACAAAGGAGGTAAGAAGTGCAATCTACAAAATCAGTGGTTCGGTGAGGTACGGTGAATGCGCTTGTGATTCACATCATTTTTTCTTGGGGTGATTCAAGATGATGATCTTACTAACACATATGTCATTGTTGTTTCTCTTTATTGAAGATACATTTCATCCAAAGAGATACCGCTGGCATCCATTAAGGCAGCAAGACAAAGCTCCATCGAGACAACATGTTTGATCGAGAAGCATTGTCCCACATCCATTCTCACCATTCAAATGCATCTCATTGTGCATTTGGTAGATGAGGTGGCCATTGCATGTACATCATCCACTTGCGTCAATTGCCTATTCTTAGTGGCATATGCTGTTGCTATTGTGGTAATTCCCATGTTCCCTCACTAACATTGATTCATTTTTTTTAATTCAGGCATTGTCCATAGCTGTTGGAGGGCTTTGTAAGACAAAGAACAAGGCCTAAGGGTGGTATGGCGGAAGGATGGCTAGTGCAAGAGTCCATGGTTTACATCACGGAGTTCCTTGCGATCCTTCTATACCTCGTCTTTGGGATAAGAAGGACAATGAGCATGTTGTTGGGGAGGTTCCTCAAGGAAAAGGAGCGATCATGAGAATGAGTGAGTCCTTCAAGGAGATTGCTTTGTTTGCTCTCCTGTGCCTTCTTCTTCTTGAGACATTCTAATGCAAAATGTCCTTTCTTTCCACAGAAAAAACATTTGTACTTGGACTTGTCTTTGATCTTGCCCTTCGAGCTTGAAGCCTCATCCTCCTGCTTGGTCTCCTTCAGGTGCTTCTTCTTGCCATTGGTCTTCTCCTTGTCTTTGAATGAGAAATTAGCTTTCTCATCGCCATCCTGCAGAGAAATAACATTCCTTCTTGCATTGGTATGCATCATCCTACACTCTTCAGCCACTAATACACTGTGTATCTTTTCTATAGTGGGCAAAGTGTCTTGGATTGCAAAGATTTGGACCAAATTTGTAAAGTCACTCCCTAGACCATTGAGGACAATCTGAACAAGCTCACTATCTTGAATCTTCTCTGCAATGGAAGCTAACTCCCTATTGAGAGACTTGATTCTTAGCACATAAACCTATGCACTCTCATCACTTCTCTTCATGCTTTGCAAAATTTGATTCCTAAGCATGAGAACCCTTGAAGTGTTGCTAGACTCATAGATTGATTTTAGAGATTCCCAAGCCTCTTTAGCACTGGTACAAGCTGATACTTCTCTCAATAAATCATTGCTTACATTCATCTTCACACAGTGAAGTGCAAGCCTAGATCTTCTTTTGTATTTAGCTAACTCCTGTGCACCTAGAGGTTCAGCTTCCTCATCAATCAGAAACTCATAGAGATCCTGGAGCACCATGAGTGACTCCATCCTCACTTTCCAAATAGCATAATTGGTAGAATTTAGCCTCTCACTAGCTTCTAGAAGATATGCTCCAGCAGATCCCATCTTACTAGTAAGATTCTACACACAAGATATAGATTTGTTTGAACCTGAAAATCACAAAGATTTCTAACTTGTAGTGTTTCACTCAAATGTCGACTTCTAATCCAACAGATGGACTTGTAATCACAGTTCTATCACTCCCTCACAAAGCTGGAATGAAGATAAGATGAAGTGAAAACTACTCTCAAGCAAATCTTTCCAATCTTGGCTACTTTTGTGTTGAATTTTCACACGTGTGGATTGTCCACTACATGTACTTGTGATCTCCTAAGTGTAGATGCACCAAGATCAAGACTATATTGATATTCAAGATCAATCTTAGATCCTATGGCAAAAACACACTACTACATGCATTCAATTACTTCCAATTCTCACTCACACGTGTGGGAAGTGTTCCAAAAGCATTCTAAGTAAAAACAAGCTGCTCTCCTTGGGTAGAGAGAGAAAAACCATCATGAGCTCTCGGGTAGAGAGAGAAACCTAGAAATTCAATGACACTCAAAATCCACTCAATCTCAAAATCAATTAGATCCAAAATGAGGAGTACACTGATACTAGTAGATTCATGAGCTACCACTATGCTTAACTATGATTGGATCACACTTTGTCACCTCTTAATCCTATTGGACCATTGATCCATGCACCTCTAAATTCTATTGAACCATTTTCAAGCAAACCTCAAATTCTATTGGACCACTCATGGTTCCACCTCTAAATCCTATTGGACCTCTTAAACTTCATCAAACAAAAGCATTACACTTGTCTACACTCTAATTGGCACAAGTTTGGCCTCCTACTCTATTTTGGCTCAATAGTGGCATTACAAGTGGAAATGGATAATTTGCCATCTATGCCAAATTTGACCCTATCAACATCCTACACCTAAATGCTTGACTATGAAATTCTATGAGACCCCTATATCAAATATTTTTATTTACTTTACAATTCTCCACACGTGGGAACATCCTCCACACATGTGAGATTCACTTACAAACTTCTATCATAAAAAATACCATGCTAGATTTTTGCCAATTTCTCACATTTTGGACAAAAACTGACTCTATCTCTCTCATTCACTTTGATGTACTTTCAAAACCTGTTTTCCACTTTAAGAAGGTCTGAAATCAGCCTAGATTAATTAGTTTTCGTAAAACAAATTCAAAACTAATCAATGGCAAGTAATAGCTTATCCTAGGATTTGCACCAAAAATTACATCAAACTGACACTAGATGAAATTACTGTGATCCAATGAATATGGGTTATTAAATGCTGGTTCAGAGATGCCCACACGTGTTAATAGTACGGATTTTGATCCTGAAAAAGTTTGGGATCAAATCCCCTCACCAAAATCTGGATACCAGCTCGCCCTTCCAATACTAGCTTTTTGCACCAAAACCTGCTAAAAACTAGATTAGTTTCAAACACTGATCAATAGCCTTGTACTTGGCTCTGATACCATGTGAAAAGTACAGTACTAAGGACCATAAATGGATCTTTGAATGATCCACAAGGTTGATTGCGTGCTTGTTAAACAATCTATCAAAAACTAGTCATCAGAAAACAAGATCTAGTTTAGCAGCTTGATAGAAAACAAGTAGAGACAATCAGAGCATTGATCAAAAACTATAATCCAACTCCACACATGTGGAAATGAGGCTATAGTACGGCATGTAGACAGTGTTTAGAATGTGCCAAAGCTGGGTTTCACTGGAATAAAAAATAATCACCATACAATGAGAGGAAACTCGAGTTTCTCCTTGAGGCTCCAAAAAGTTTCTATCTTCTCACTATGGAGAATGAGAATACATAGTAAAACACATTTCCTTTGCTAAGTTAGGTGAAAATCCAGCATTTAATAAGGAAGTAGACTCCACTTTCTTGCCCTAATTTGAAAACCCTAGCCTAGATCCGAGAGTCATGCTTGGTAGGTGCATGGTAGGTACAAATCTCATCATAAATCATGGTCTAGTTCCTACAAAGTAGGAATCACTACCAAATGGATACAACCACTCCTCTTGACTCGTGGTAACCTACTTTAGGTGTGAATGTACAAGTGGCACTTTGGCCATTCAAGCAACCAACAAATAATATTGACAAAATGTACAATATTCTACATGGCTAGATTTGCCAATGTAGGCAATTTTTCACACTGAGGCTCTCTAGTGAATTTATAACCCTCTCTATATCCCTCTCTATAAATGTTTCAAAACCAAGTTCAAATAGGCTTATTCTGAGTCCAAATACAGGAACCGAGGCTTGAGCATTCCGCTCCCCACGTGACTCATTTTAAAAACTATCTTTCAAAGAAACGCTCAAAAAAAGCCATGGAAATCGTCTGTCCTCTTGTAGTGATCACTCCTACCTTTTTTTTCAGCTTGGTAAAATTGCACAAACCTCCCCACCACTGAAACCCACAACCACCCAAGCTGCTACACACTGTTTGCAAATTCTACCAGACAACTGCTGGTAGAATTTGTGCGCCTTTTTCTTGAATTTAGACTCTTGCAGTATAGTGGTATGTGCCCTGCCTGTCAGTTCGGCACATCTACGACCTGATCTCGATCCTTGACTGGCAATGGAAGCTCAACTCGAATGCTTGATCTATCAGGTTTCATATATCTATGTTCTACAGTTTTGCTTCAGATCTTTTATTGGTTTCTTATAGTCTGTAGATTATTTCTAAACTAATTTAATCAAGAAACAGGGAACAAGATTGAATCTACTGCTGCTGAAATGACCAGATCAACAAAACAACATCTAACTAAAGATTGCAAGACCTACAAAGTGCTTATTACAAATATCACTCAACATTTGCAATAAGAACTCCTTAGGGAAAGCAACATCGGATCTGAGTAGAATGATGGACCAGCCACTAAGCCTTGCACATCTACCTGATGTTAATCACAAAACCAAATCTGGAAAAAGGAAGAATCAACAATCACATTTATACACAAGTACCCAAACTGAATGCATGAAGGTGAAGCATAGAATGAAATGTAAATGGTAGGATCTTCAATTAACAAAGCAACAACATCTCCTTACAAATCATATGTTATGTGTTAGCCAAATTTTTGACACAAAAAATCGAGCTAATTTTGGGACCAATTTTGCTATGATATATAAATCGGCATGTAAAAGTAGCACAATTTCAATGTAAAATGGCTAAAAAATGCCAATCGATAGGGGTCCCAGCCCGCCCATAGTGGGGCTAGAGAAAATTTTGGCCTTAGAATTGGCCTTTAAAATTTGTGACGACCTTTAAAAAATTGACCTATAAGTATAGTTTCGGCTACTATGCCAAAATATTGTAATGTACTGTGATTTTTACTAATACAAAATCCCAAGTATTGTGTTTTCAGATTGTTGCTCAGTGGGAAGAGAGGGCTCAATAACCACAACTACGGAATTGCGAGTCAAAAATCAACAATGATTAAGGTTAAAGGATTCACACAATGCAAAATCGAAGGGAAGGTCAACCCAATTGATGGCCAAAAAAACCATGACCAAGGGCTAGAAGGATTAGGCATGTGACACCTATAAGGCTGATTCCATTAGCCACATGCTAAGAGAGTCAAGCCACTTTTAATGCAAAAGCAAGGAGGGATTTCAATTGTGGAATTAGTTAAGCAAAGAGCCCATATGCCAAAAGCAATAGACATGTGACTTTGTAAGGTGAACCTCTAATAGGCACACGGAAGGAAAAATCAAATCACACTCAATGCCCCATGCAAAGTTGTGAAGGGATGAAGAAAAGACAAAATGGCAATATGAAAGGGGAGGTAGGCCTCAATTCCATAAATTGTACATACGCAGAGATTCAACTATCAATAGAGAGAAGAGAGCCAGTTTTATAGCTTGTGCATTCCTTCGCTCTTTCGTTGTCATAGTTTCACTTCTTATCAGTTGAGCGAACACACTCTAAGTTATTTCGTAACTGATTTTGATAGACATCTGTTTGTGACATTCACTCTTCATTTATTTCCTGATCTTTGTACACGCGCTCGGATCCGATACCCTGTCTTCTTATATCTCTTTTGAGCGCACATTGTCTTGAGGTTCTTGTCTGACCTACATTTTGTGCCTGAGAACAATATTGGAAATTTCAGATTTGTATTTTTTGTTCAAAATGTCTAATTTCAATTCTAGTTTGTTTTCTTTTTTTCATGAATTGAGTATTAGTGATAATTTAGTATATCAAATTTTTTGTTTCTTCTTTTTTTTTATTCTTCTTTCTATTACTGAGGATTCTGGTGTGGAGGCATTTTCTGAGATTTATCTCATATTTAAGTCTCTGATCAGTACTCCCTTATTCAAATCTCAGAATAAGGACTTTTGCAAACATTGAAATATTTGCCTTCTTAGAGTCAACACTCTAGATGTAGACTTGGATTCATAAAACTTCTTTAATGAATCCCAAACATCCTTTGATGAAGTACTCTTACCAACTTCCTTGAGAAATTCATTGGTAACATTATCTTGATCATGTTTAGAACTCTTTTGGCCCTCTTGTCATACATAAAGCCTTCCAAAATTCCTACATTGCTTTCTGATATACTTTTACACGTTTTATATTTTCTTTCTGATCATCATGTCTTCTACCGATACTTCCCAGTCTCCACGCTATACTATCCATCGTGATATCCCATCTGCAACGGACATCATGATTCTTCCTAGCACAAGCATGGTCACTCAGTGGATGACCCTTGCGGAGCCGCTGCTCACTGCAATGGGTATTTATGAGAGAGCCTTTTCTGGTCACATCAATATGGATTTCATCACTCTTGCCTTCAGTACGTGGAAGGAAGAGAAATCCAAATTTTATATCACTTTCTAGGGAGCCACACATAAGGTGCACATCACTGAGGCCGCCCTTGCAGCTATAGGTATAGCATCCGGCACGTAGGCCTCACCCAATCACGAGAACGCCAAACAGGCCATCAAGCCATATATTGACCTCACCAACGATCTGCACTGGACCAATGATGGATACCTTTTGGAAGCCATCACTGAGCCTTCAATCCACGCTACTGCCCAGCTACTGAACAACTTCCTTATGGTTGGCAACCTCAGGAAAGACCGCATCACATCACAGATCCTCCACAGGATAGTGGAGTCCCACACCAAGTTGACCAAAGCCCCTCTTGAACCATATATTTGGTTCAAGACTATTTCTGGTGAGCTCAAACGAGCTATTAAGGCCAATACTAAGTGTGAAAGATTCAACTAGTTTCATCACATTTTGCAATATTTTCATATTTGGCATATTGAGGTCAAAAACTTGTTTTAGACTTAGAGGGTGACTTTTCAAAGTTCATTAGTCTAAATTTCATTTGAATAAACACTTTTTGAAAGTGTGGGAAAGATAGAATGCGAGTTTGAGTAGATTCAATTTGAATAAGTTGGGTACATTGAATCTAGACCCAAAATTAGTAGGGTTAGCATTTTGGTGTGAAAGCCAAGTGGCCAAATAGGGTTTGGACCTACTATAAAAGGATGTAACTCGTGGAGAGAGTAATCTTCTCTCTTCTCTATCTCATTTCATGCTTATACATGGTTCTCTTGGGTTCTACTATCCATTGGTGCACTATCTTGGTGATTGCTTGCAATTCTATGTGTAGAATGATTTATATTTGTTATTTTTGGATCCACACGCGTGAAATACAATAGCTTGCTGGTTTTGTACGGAAAAAAATAGTACATAATCATTTCATTCAAGTTTGATCAAGTTCTATTAGTGTTTGCATCTCAAATTGTGTGTAGATGCTGATTTTTCTACATTGGTGAGATTGGTAGTGTATTTCTCTTTCTAACCAAAGATCATTCAAGTAGATTGGATCTTAAGGATCTGAAATCTTTCACATGGTATCAGAGCTTGTGTTTTAGGTTATGAAGGAGGAAATCAGATCTATCAATGATTTGATGAAAATACCAAGTCTAGAGCATGCTAGAGAGGATTCTACACAAAAATCGGATTTTTTGCTTTTGTAGATTGGATCTTTTGTAGATCAAAACACTAAATAGGTCAATATACTTGTTCAATTCCGATTTTTTAATTCACATACTAGATTTGGCCTATTATTGGATCATTGGTTCAGCCTAAGTGGTGGCTTATAGATTGCATATCAAATTTTCAGCATTCGCATGTAGATTTGGAATAGTCAATTTTTTGTGATTTTGTCAAAACCCTAATTTTGATTGGATCTCTAGATAGTGAGGTTGATGGACTTCATTTGAGTGTGTTTCAATCTTAGGAACTGGCAAAAGTCATTAGATTAAGGATAGATCATAGGTTGATCAAGATTCCATGATTCTATGTGTTGATTTGCATGAATAAGTGCTAGAAGAGAATTTGTGAGATAGTTTCAAATCTTGGTGATTTCTTTTGAAAGCATTTGTTGTTGTTCAAAGGAGTGCTTTGTGCATTGAAGCAGGTTGAAAGAGAAGATCAGGTCATTGCCACATGACAACCTCAATTGGAGTGATGTTGGAAGCCAATGATAGGCTTACCTCAAGTAACTACTCATTGTGGAAAGTGAGGATGGAGTCACTTCTTGAGATGAATGATGTTTTGGATATTGTTGTAGGTTTGGAGGAGAGACCAGCAACACAACAAGATCAATTGAGGTATGACAAGAGGGCCAAGAAGGCTCTACACATGATAAAGATGAATGTTACCAATGAACTTCTCAAGGAAGTTGGTAAGTGCACATCATCTTTGGAAGCTTGGAATTCATTGAAGAAGATTTATGAATCCAAGTCTACTTCTAGAGTGTTGACTCTAAGAAGGCAAATCTTTTCTTGTTTGCAAAAGAATGAAGAAAGTCCAAGTACTTTTGTTTTGAGAATGAAAGCATTGAATGATGAGTTAGCTTGCATAGATGAAAGCATTCAGGAAGGAGAGCTTATTCAAGTGATTCTTAATGGCTTGTTGGATGCTCATGCTAACATTGTTCAAAGTATTGCTATTCAAAAGACTTTGCCAAGTTTGATGGATCTTCAAGAGATCTTGATCAATGAGGAATATAGGCTTCAAGCAAGAGGTGGATCTACATCGACACTTCAAGAGGATGCTATGTTCACAAAGGGCAAATTCAAGGGCAAAACCAAAAGCAAGTGGTCTAAAGGACAAGATCAAATGGATGCTTCTTCAAGAGGCAAAAAGAAGGATACATCAAAGCTCAAGTGCTTCTATTGTGGCATCAAAGGACACTTTGCAAGTGAGTGCTACAAGAAGAAGAGAGATCAAGGAGACAAACAAGGTAATCTTACTCTTGATGAGGATGGTTTGGATGTTCAAGATGCAAATGATGATGCTTTTGTGATGTCTTCATGTATGCTTGCTAATGATGGAGATCTAGATCCTTGGTGGATTGATAGTGGAGCAAGTTCACACATGACCTTTCACAAAGAGTACTTCACTTCTTTGTTGGCATATGGAGATGACAAGAGGGTGATCTACACGGCCAATGATGGTGAGTGTGCAATCAAAGGGATTGGCACAATTCCTATTTCTCTCTCTACAAATAGGAATGTTCATTTGGAGGATGTCTTTTTTATTCCATCTATTACCAAAAATTTGCTTAGTGTGAGTCAAATGCTAAGTAAGGGCCTCAAGGTGGAGTTTGATGGAGATGCTTTTGATCAAAAGGAAGGATGTCTTGATTGGAAAAGGTAAAAGGCAAGGGAAGTTGTTCAAACTTGATGCTTGTGTTATTGCTAACCAAGTTGGATGTGTTGCAAGGGAGCAAATTTCTATTCATGAGGTTTGGCACAAAAGGATGGGACAACTCAACTTCAAGTCATTGGAGGTAATGGCAAGGAAGAAGGTTGTGATTGGTCTTCCAAGTTCCTTAAGCAATGACAAGCATGTTTGTGAGTTTTGTGCTTTTTCTAAGTCACATAGACTACCTTATAATAGATCTATTTGACAAACCATTTTGGGATCAAGCTTTGTTGTGTGCCAATTTCTGTCCGAGTGCTATTTTGGATGGAAGGACACATTTTGAGATGCTATTCAAGAGGAGGCCGAGTGTCAACTTTCTAAGGACCTTTGGATGCACATGCTATGTCAACATTACTCTTGACTATAGGACCAAGGAGGATCCATCTTCAAGAAGAGGTATTTTTGCTGGATATAGTGAGGTGAGTAAAGCCTACAAGGTTTACATTCCTTCTACTAACAAAGTGATTGTTGGTAGAGATGTCATTTTTTATGAGAGGAACATTCCAAAGGTGTCTTCAAGCATGATTGATGGTAAAGTGGATGGATCTAACATTTTTGATGTTGATGAAAAGGATCCTACTTTGGATGGTGGTGATGATGGACCTTCATCAAGTCAAAAGCCAAGGAGAACATCAATAGAAAGACAAGTACCTTCAAGGCTCACATATGATCAAAAGAGTAAGCAAGTAGTTTCTGGAAATTATGGTGCTTTTCTATCCTCTTTGGATGAGCCTACAAGTGTAGATCAAGCAAGGAAAGAAGAGGACTGGATCCAACCAATGGATCTTGAGTATCGATCGCTTATGAAGAGTGGAACATCTTTTGGAGGACTTCTTGTGTACATGGAGCTATGCAAGTGGATGGATGTTATCTTGCTGTAAAATCAAGTATTGGATCTAGAAAACAAAGTTTGTTCAATGACTTTGATGGTCAAGTTGAAGATCAAGAGGTTGATCTCAAAGGGCTTCAACTAGTCAAAAGAGAAGTTGGCAATTTGGAGCTAGTCAAGAGCATCAAAGGAGAGGTAATTGGCAAAGGTGTTATGGATTTGTTTTTACAGCATATTGGAGACTCAAGTAAGGTCAAAGGAGCAGCAAGGGAGTGTTTCTCAAGTTTACTTTACTTGTTCTATCTCATGTTTGAGCAATTTCATGTGGATGTGTGCAAATTGTTAAGATATGGTAAAACTAGCTACATTGGTGAGCATTGTTTTGATGTTGGATTTGTACTAGCATTCTTGGCTGATTTTGCTGATGGAAATGAAGCTATTGGAGGTTCATTATGTCACTCATTCATGGCCAAGTCATCAAGGTATGATGGTATCTTGAGGCAAGGTGAAGATGGAGGCTCATTCATGGAGTATCATGGTGGATACAAGGCAACAAAGGACAAAGGAGGAGGAGACATGCAAGCAAAAGTTGATCACTCACATTTATTGTTTGTTTGCTGTATTTTTCCAAAGAGTTTAGAGTTGGAAGCATGGTGGAATCATTTCATTTACATTCTATTTGATTCTTCATATTCTAGTTACATCTTGATATGTAAAATTGATGTAAGAAATAGTGAAGCATCCCAAGTGGACACTATTCTCTATATCAATTATGGTTGTTTCTATTTTGAGCATTACATGATCATTGAAAGGAGGTCTATTCTCAGGAAGAAGATCATTCTTATGATGGATCAAAGTTCTATTGTCAAAGAAACAAGCCACTATCTCATTGTCATCTAGTGAGGCCGAGTACAAAGCTCTTACACATTGCACAAAGGAGATGGTATGGATCAAGAGGATGATCAAGGATCTTCACTTGCTGGATTTTTCAAAGAGCCCAATCATCTTTTGTGACAATCAATCAGCCCAAAGAATGGCATCCAATCCTATCTTTCATACTAGGAGCAAGCATATTGAGATACAATATCATTTTGTGAGGGAGCGAGTCATTGCAAAGGAGGTGGAGCTTCAACATGTGTCTTCAAGGGAATGTGTAGCTGATATCTTCACCAAAGCATTGGGAAAAGACTTGTTCATGAAGAATAGGACTTCACTTGGAGTATTATCAAAGTCTATGCTAAAACTAGCTGAAGAGGGATTGTGAAAGATTCAACTAGTTTCATCACATTTTGCAATACTTTCATATTTGGCATATTGAGGCCAAAAACTTGTTTTAGACTTAGAGGTTGACTTTTCAAAGTTAATTAGTCTAAATTTCATTTGAATAAACAGTTTTTGAAAGTGTGGAAAAGATAGAATGCGAGTTTGAGTAGATTCAATTTGAATAAGTTGGGTACATTGAATCTAGACCCAAAATTAGTAGGGTTAGCATTTTGGTGGGAAAGACAAGTGGCCAAATAGGGTTTGGACCTTTTATAAAAGGATGTAACTCGTGGAGAGAGTAATCTTCTCTCTTCTCTATCTCATTTCATGCTTATACATGGTTCTCTTTGGGTTATACTACTCATTGGTGCACTATCTTGGTGATATCTTGCAATCTTATGTGTAGAATGCTCATATTTTGCTATTTTCGGTTTCACACGTGTGAAATACAGTAGGGTACTATTATTGGTGATTGCTTATACTATCCATTGGTGCACTATCTTGGTGATTGCTTGCAATTCTATGTGTAGAATGATCTATATTTGCTATTTTTGGATCCACACACGTGAAATACAGTAGCTTGCTGGTTTTGTACGGACAGCAACAGTACATAATCATTTCATTCAATTTTGATCAAGTTCTATTAGTGTTTGCATCTCAAATTGTGTGTAGATACTGATTTTTCTACATTGGTGAGATTGGTACTGTATTTCTCTTTCTAACCAAAGATCATTCAAGTAGATTGGATCTTAAGGATCTGAAATCTTTCACACTAAGCAGCAGCTCGTTGTTGGCTCTTTATTGTCCCTTTTAGCCGCTTCTCACTTAGAAAACAGAATCCATGGCTGTGCTTTCGGTCTACGAATAAGCAGCGGCAAAGTCATCTCACCAGGCCTCGATTTCTCACAATCGTTGTCGTCCACGCAGTGAGATCATTATTCCTTACTCGTCTTTTGCGTCACGACGTCGCACTAGGCATACCTTGTTAGCTACGCTTCCACCCCCTACTGTTGTTCGCACTGAACTTCTCATTCCCCCAGTCTCTGATGCTTCCCTCACCTCTGTTTCATTCAAAGACAGTCTGTGACCATTGGGCCTACCATTCCCATCACAGCTGCCCAGGCCGCCTCAACCCCACACACCGAAGCCACCTCACCAAACACACACTTCTTTATGGATATGTTCGATGATTCCGACCCCCTTGGGACCACCGAAATTTTTGAAATGCCCCAGAGCCCTGCGCCCTTTGAACTCCAATCCCCTAGAAGAGGATTCGAACATATCCATGAATCTACTATTGGTGTTGAAGATGTCAGCCAGCAACCTCATATGGAAGATAGTCCAGCCGCACTTCAGGTCAAAAAAGCTGTAAAATCACCAAAACAGTTCGACGCCACAATGCCTGAAGGATTTGAAGAGGAAGACATTTTTTAAGAAGAAGACATAGTGGAACCTATTCCATGCCAACCAGTGACAGCTCCATCAGGTCCTGCTGCTGCTGCCGCCTCCACAACCGTTGATTCTGGTGATGCTCTGGGTTTGGTTTCAAGCCTTGCGCAAGTGATCCAGTCGATGCTGGATAGAAAGAAAGAAATGGAATAGAGAATCTCTGATCAGGGGTCATTTTGATCAGTCAGAAACTTGTCCAACTGGATTGAGAGTTGAAGATTGCCAAACAACATGAAGACAAGGCTGAAGCCGAAAAGAAGTTGGCCGAGCAACAAGCTGATTGCTTGGAAGAATACATCAGCTCCCTGCAAAACGCCCTGACAATCGCACAAGATCAGGTGGATAAGGCCATGCAGGATGCAAAGCAACAGGTGCAGCTACTGACAGGGCAATTACAGATGGCTGAACAAGATCGCACGCGGCTTCAAGGTGAATTGTATGTGACCACCCTTGAGCGTGATGCGTATCTTCAAACACAAATACCAGATCATCCGATCACAGCAACGGAGATTGCGTATTTGTTCAAGAAAGTGGAGACATACAAAGTGGCCCTTTGGGGATTTCAAGGCCGCTTTGACAGATTCAAATGACAGCTTCAACTGAGTTGGCAAAGGCTAAAGAGACCATCACCGCCTATGAAAAAGCGGCTATTTGAGTGTTGGAAGCCGGACCACAAATCTCCGTACCGGTCATGTCGCAATTATCCCCTCCGCACCAAGAAGCCGTACCAATGGATACAGGGGTTTTTGAGCATGGACTAGGCGGGAGCTCCAGATATAGCAGCCCAACCGCCAACCATACCGACAGTCCAAGCGGGTCCATCTTCATGAAGTTCAACACCTCTATTTAGAAGGCCCATCAACGTCGAGGACCAGATCCAGACCTTCTTAAAACAACATCCGCATGAGTTCTCGCATGGTGGATGGGTTCTGAAGTTTAAGACCTGCGAGATCGAGGCTGTCAAATAATTGGACAAAATACCTGCATTGGGAGAGCAGCCGGCATGGAGAATCATGGTTTTTGAGAAAACTCTGGAATCAATTAGGAGTTATGTCACCAGCCCTCGCCAATTGCGGGTAGATCCCTATTACGTGCCAATGCCGCGAAAAAATTAATGAAAAGATTTGGGATTGGCTATGGACAAGATCACCATCCATATGCCCAATTGGCCAATCATCCATCAGCCTTACAGCTGGACCATCTCAGTGGATTTCCACCACGCCTTATAAGCCTATCAATGAGAGTATGTCCACTCTCCAGATCCAACGGTGTGACAATCGACAATGTTTGCTAAAGATCTTACTCTGTTGGCGTCAGTGGCAACCAGATGGGACGATTGCCTCCCTCCTCTAGCATTCGATCCAAATAAGCCGATGGCCTCAGATCAAATCAAAGATCAGCTGCCAGTTGCTCATTTATATTTTCGTGCGACAATGATGGGAGACTCTTGGGAATCATGCTTCACATCATGGACAACCTCCAAGTGGATTGCCGGAGCCCACCGTTGTTTCCTGCCAAACAATTTGGATTATAATACTGCACGTCTCGATTTTATGGAGAAGGTGCAGCCATTTAATCAAGATTCAACGCGAAGCCAATAAAAGTCTCCAATAACTGCATATTGCAGGTGTCGTGGGACCGCCACCAGTTTAGGTGGGGGATACTATTGGAGGGTTTGTGGATCCCAAGGCAATCCTAACCCTAGTTAATAAGTGAGAGGGATTTGGCACCCTGCGTTGGAAATCACAGATGGAGTTGCTTAACCAGCAACATCAACTACAAATGGAGAAACTCGCTAAGGAGTTTCGAGATACCTTGAGGTCTATCCAAATTAATATGTCTGGTCAGCTACCCACTGGACAGGTACATCATAAACACAAAAACATTTGGTGTCCACACTGCAGGGCTACTAATGATTGTCCTTCATATTAGCCTATTCAAGCAAATTCCATACAACAATGTGAAGAACAAACATACCAATCTGGAAATTCTTTGCCTTATCACGAAAATCATCCAAAAAATCCAGAAGTGCTAGCCATAAAGATGGCTATGCGATTGCACAAGGGCCAATGAACAATAGATGCTTCATCTGTGGTGGAGCAGGCCACTTTATGGTTGATTGTAACGTAAAAACAAAGTACCATGCAGAATGCCCCGACTGTGTTAGAAAACAAAGTTTTAAAGATTGTTCGAAACAACCCAATAAGATCCTACCTGCTCTCCATGTCCGTTATGAATCCGATTAGGATCCTAACGTCAGACACAAGCCCCACAGCAACAAACTGCAAAATCTACTGCTCAAACGGGAAGCTCCTTGAAATTCCACATCGAGATTAACCGGATCAATCGTAGAACAGAGACATTATTTCAAGATATGAAATGAGCTATTACAGGAAGAAAGGGGACAAGATATTTCGTCATTTGCTACAATTTCAACTGTTAGCCGAATTTTTTATGACAAAAATTGGACTAATATTGAGTAAAAAGCAGTTGCGGCGAGCACCAAAATCCTGTGAATTCGGCGAAAGTTGATAGAAAAAAGTGGACCGAAAGGGGTCCCAACCCACCCTTGAAGTGGTTAGACATGTTAATTGTTAATAGACAATATATCTTAATAAACGGTCTAGAGAACCATCAAAAATATGTGACATAAGCCAAATTTTGTAAGACCGAGCAAAAAATGTCAGTCCATGTAGAAATAAGTCCCAGCCTATGCCTAAATGTGGCTAGTTAGAACTTTTACAACCTTAAAATTGGCCCGGATATAAAAATGCCGACAATGCTGAGCAAAATTTTAATGTAATCAAAAATATTTTACTAATACAAAAACCACCTTGTACACACACTCAGTCTCATACAACTATTACCAACTGTGACAATTTCTCGTTAAGTAAAACATTTTGTTTATCACACGTAATGCAACCACAGTATCATATATGAAATCGAGCGAACAATTAGCCATTCTAGAACAGATCATCAGAGTTGCTTAGAGTGTCAAAAATGATAGTACCTCAATATTATATTTCAACAGAATCGGTCAGTTCTTCCTCAAGATGATCTTCGTCTGTCACTTTCCATAGGTTCACTGGTTTCGAATTGTTGCTACTTGTTTGATTTCAGAGTATATGATGGCACGCTTTCTTCTAGGTCTCAATCTTGTGTAGTTCCGTTCTAGTCATAGTTGCATATAATACGTATTTTATAGTAAAATACCGTATAATTGACGTATTATAAAATATGTATAACCCAAACTTCGTGTCTTGGCATTTATCTAAAAGCCCATTTCACCAGTAATACGACTGAGTATAAGGGCCTCAAAATGGGCCTGCAAATGACGTTGAAAGTGGGGAAAAACATTCAATGATTAGAAATACATGGAGATTTCAAGTTACTTATCAAAGGAATGACTTCTAGAGCAGATCACCTTGCCAACATAGCTTACCACAAAGATCATTACCATAGATGTACACCAAGAAGAAACTGAGCACATTAACACAACAACAGAACTTTGGGTACTACTTAAGAACGAGACCTTGTATAGATTAGATGGATTGAGGAGCTTATCACATGGGATCACAGAAAAGAAACCACAACTGATAGAGCAGCTATGACCTTCAATGCATCAAGAATTAGCTAAAACTTGCTTCAAGCATTTTGCTAATGACATTACACTTGGGTTAATGCATTCCGCCTAGCCCTAGCAGCTAGAGTTATTTACAGGTTGACATGTATGGAGGGAGCAAGACCATCTACTTCATTCATGCCAGATAGAAACTCACTGATTGCACTATTGTGTAAAGAGTGAGAACAAGCGAAAAAAGAATTGCAGACACATAAGAAAGACATAAGGAAGCTGAAGAGTCAGAATACCAAACAACAAAATGAAATTGAAAGCTTGAGCAAAGAAGCCAAGATTTGGCAACGGAAACATGAAGAGAAGAAGATAGATGCCAAGATTCAGAAAATGCAATATGAGATGTGCCTTAAAAAACAAGAGAAGACCATAGCCATGCTATGAATAGAACTTGCCGCCACTAAATCCACAACCATTGTGATGGCATGCCAATTACATGCATACCAGCAAAACAATAAAGATAAAAGGAAAGGACAAAGCACCAGCCTACGAGAACAAATCTCGGCATATCCTCTTACAGGAAGGAAAATACTCATCGATCAAAAATTCTTCAAACAATTCGACTCCTACATCCTGTACATACCGCCTGTGGAGTTCCCACTAAGACATCAAGTTTTTGAGTATCGAGCGACAACTAAAAATAGGTTTAAGTGGCCCATAATCCTGGGTTCTTTTGACTTTTCCACCGAAGCATATTGTGACAGTCTAAGCAGATTCACTGTTATGACCACCCACCATATAGATGACATAGTACGACTAGCAGACCGTTATACCCACCAGTTATAGAGATGGTTGCTTACGCCTTGGGGGTATCAGAATAGGTCAACAACCCTAAAGTTAAATAAGTGGTGGTATAATCCAAATGAATCCATGGAACCAAGAGTTGATTTGGTGCTATATCTTAAAGTACGAGATAGGAACTCTAAGGAGTGAAAGACCATCAACGAGATGTTTCTCTTCTAGTTTTTAGAAGGAACTGATGCGGTCCTCATCGACACAGAAGTTGGCTCAAGTCAAAGTGAAACAAATGTAAACACCACAAACAAATATGTGCAAGAGTGCCTTTGTGACTGAGCACTAGTGGTGGAAATCATTGTATATATGTTTATCTTCTTATTAAAAAAAAAAATTGTATATATATCTTGCAGTGAACTATTATGTTGTCGTTGTTGAAAATCACACTCACCACCACGCATCATATAGACACAATGTGCTTGAATCATTTGTTGCAAGTCTGATTGATTGCATCCATGTCCCCCGATAGTTGGACTTTCAAAAAGGACATGTCATTTTAAGTTCCATTTTTTTAGTATTTTATTTTTTTAAATCAAAGGAACATTTGTTAACACAAATTTTTATTTTAGATTTGGGACCTTGTACACAAAATATTTGACAAATGGGATAAGTTTGAAACAAAGGGACAGATTTCAAATGGGTGGAAAGGCAAAAAATGTAGTGGTGTGTAGGACATGGATAAGGAATGAAGCTTGTGATTCGAGTGAAATATCAGTCACGGAAATGTGAGAGGAGAAAAAATAATGATTCTTGGTAAGATCCTACCATTTGCATTTCATTTTATGCTCCATCTTCATGCATTCAGTTTGGATACTTGTGTATGAATGTGATTGTTGATTTTTTCTTCTTCCAAGTTTGGTTTTGTGATAAACATCAAGTAGATGTGCAGGGCTGAGAGGCTAGTCCATCATTCTACTCAGATCCGATGTTGCCTTGTGCTTGGTTCCTTGAGGAGTTCTTATTACAAATGTTGAGTGATATTTGTAATAAGCACTTTGTAGGTTTTTGTAATCTTTAGTTAGATGTTATTTTGTTGATCTAGTGATTTCAATTAAAGTAGATTCAGGCTTGTTTCTTATTTCTTGATAAGATTAGTTTAGAAATAATCTACAGACTATAAGAAACCAAGAAAAGATCTCAAGCATAACTGTAGAATGTAGATATATGAGTCCTGATAGATCAAGCATTCAAGTTGAGCTTCCATTGTCAGTCAAGGATCGAGATCAGGCAGTCCTGCATTCCTATCTTCCACAAGCACACTTTTCACCTATTCTCTAAGATCGTAATTGCATTAGAACACCTTTCAAAGCTACATCCAGATTTGTGTAATACCATCGACAAACGTTCAAGAACCCAACTGCCACACCGCTCTCTACCGTTTCTTGAAACCAATCCTCCACTGACACGTCTCCTATCATGCACCATTTTATGAGGACAGATAGTTTGATTCTAGAACCGACAGTCCTAGAACCGACGACCAGACTTAAAGATTTACATCCGACGATTTTCCATCCGACATGCATCTGACGACGACCTACAACTGACGGTGCATGTGACGATTATATCCGATGTTGCATCCGATGGGCTAGTACATTGTGGCATCCGCCTTTGCATTTTTAGTTTGCATTCGACAATTGCACATACATTTGCATTCGACAAACCATTTTCATTTGTGATGCCCTCTATGCCCATTTGCATCCAACAATTTTGCATGCCACTTGCATCCGACATTGCATTCCACTTGCATCCGACAGTTTGCATCCAACACATCTGTGAAAGATTTCAACTAGTTTTGCTATTTTGGTCATATTTTTATATTTGGCAATTGAGGCCAATTTTCATATTAGACTTAAAGTTTGACTTTTCAAAGTTATATTAATCTAAAATTATTTGAATAAACACTTTTGGAAAGTGTGGGAAACTATAGAACACGAGTTTTAGAAATTCAAGTTTGAATTAGAATCTAGTCCACCTTAATGCACTAGTTTTTCATTATGGAGGGAAACCAAAGTTTAAAGTTAGGTTTGGACCTATTATAAAAGGATGTAACTCATGGGAAGAGAAGACATTCTCTCTCTCTCTCTCTCTCTCTCTCTCTCTCTCTCTCTCTCTCTCTCTCTCTCTCTCTCTCTCTCTCTCTCTCTCTCTCTCTCTCTCTCTCTCTCTCTCTCTCTCTCTCTCTCTCTCTCTCTCTCTCTCTCTCTCTCTCTCTCTCTCTTATCTCATTCATGCTTATACATGGTTCTCTTTAGGTTCTACTATCCATTGGTGCACTATATTGGTGATATCTTGTGATCTTGTGTGTAGAATGCTTATTTTATGCTATTTTTGGATCCACACATGTGCAATATAGTAGCTTACTATTTTTTTATGGACAAAAACTTCATCATATCTTATGTTTGATGTTTGATCAAGTTCTTAGTGAGTTTGCATCTCTTCAGATTATTGAAATTCATTAGAGTGTGTTTCAATCTTAGGAAGTGGCAAGAGCAATATAATAGATCATAGGTTGATCAAGATTTCTACATTCTATGTGTTGATTTGCTAGATATAAGTGCTATAAGAGAATTAAGAGGTTCCATATCTTTGTGATTTCTTTTTAGAAACATATGTTGTATTTCAAAAGAGTGCTTTGTGCATTGGAACAGGTTGAAAGAGAAGCATCAGGTCATTGCAACATGGCCACATCAAGTGGATACATATTGGAAGGCAATGATAGGCTTACCTAAAGCAACTATTCATTGTGGAAAGTGAGGATGGAATCACTTCTTGAGATGAATGACATTTTGGATATTTTTGTAGGTTTGGAGGAGAGGCTAGAAACACAACAAGAAAAATTTGCAAGAGCTTCGCTAGCACAAGTGAGGAATGAATCGAATTCAGTCAACTTATAGGTGAATTTGGTGGGTCCATTACATAGAATACTAGTTTGGCTGGTCAGTTTAGAACAAAAATTTACAAGCATGTACATTACTGTAAAAATAGGCTATAAAAATCTCGGCAAAGGCTTATGGAGATTTGAACCTATCAGGCGAATGTTTTCTAAGTCTGGCGAAGGATGAACCTTCGCCCAGGTACTGTCATAAATACATTTTTTCACAATCTAAATCTGTGGACAACCTAATTTTAACATTTTAAGATCATCTAGCAGGTCGGCAAAGGTTCATAATGAGGTTAAGATGCTCAACGAAGGTTCTTAAAATGGCATATCAGTGATACTTTGCCTAACTCAAAAACTAGATTTTCTTTTGACAGAAACCTTCACCCACCTCAATTTAGATAAATCTAGAGTGGATGTACAGTCTGAGAGCTCAACGAAGGTTTCTGGTACTGTATAGGCCAAATCTGACCAAAACAGTAATTTTCCAAGTCTTTTTCCATCAAAAAATTATTGTGTTTTTTTTTTCCTATGCTGATGACTTTCTGACTTTTGCTCATCAGCCTTTTCTCATTTTTTTGCTTTACTTTTCTTCTTTTTTTTTTTCTTTTTTTTTAGACTGTCTTTTTACAAAAATCTCAGAAAATTAAGTGCTGAACACAAATAATCAAAAAACAATTAAAATTTAAAAAAGTATTGAGATTGGGCTTGCTAAATTGGCGGAGCAGACTGTCAAAACTTGCGTAATCGGCTGTCATTCACCGGAGTATCAAATCGTTTTCCATCCAAGTGCTCAAGAATTACTGCGCCATAGTTCAAGATTTCCTTCACTTTATACAGGTCTTCACTGGTAAACTTCAACTTTCCCTTGATCAGCTTGGTTTTGTACATCAATGCCAGATCTCCTGCTTTTAGATCTTTTTTGTGCAATCGACGATCGTGCCATGCCTTGCGGCGGGCTTTCTCTGCTGCTAAGACATGAACTGCCATCAATCGGGTTTCACATAATTTGTGCAACGCTTCATGACGGAGTTGTAAAGACTTATCATCATTTAATCATCCTATTGCTGCTATGCGTAAGGATGAGATCAAAAATTCAATTGGCATGATAGCATCTTGACCATAAACCAGTTGAAAAGGTGTTTTATTTGTACTATTTTTGTAAGCAGTTATGAATGCCCATAATGCTGCATACAGTTTATGTTCCCAATCGGACCGACTCGCTTCAACTGTCTTTGTCATAATGGTAAGAGAATCTTATCGGAAGATTCAGCTTGCCCATTCTCTCTGGGATAGTAGGGAGTACTAAATTTGTGTATAACAAAAAAATCTTCCAGTAAACACTTTATTGTTTGATTAACAAAGTATGTACGCCGGTCACTGAAAATCTCGATCGAACATCCAAATCTGATTATTATATTCTCATATAGAAACTTGGTCATAGATTTTGCATTAGCAGTTTTGACAGCTTTGGCTTCAACCCACTTGGTCATATAATCAGTTGCGACGATAATGTATCGGGCCTGAGATCCTTGCGCGACAGGGTGAATAGGTCCAATAAATTCCAGTCCCCATTTTTCAAACGGTGCTTGCGATAAAACCGGATGAAGAGTTCATAGTTCTGTCGAGTAGGTCGTCGTGCTCGTTGGCAAACATCACATGTCTAAATAAAATTTTATGTGTCCTTGTGAAGCGTAGGCCACCAACAACATCTGGTACTTCATGTGGTAAAACACACCTTCGTAAAATATTATTTGATCCACAATGATACAATTGTCCTACAATTAATTGATAAGGTTGAGCCTTATGAATCAGTTGTCTCTTCTGTACTTTTGTCAAGGAGTCATTCGGTTGTCCTAGCATCAAGTACTCAACAATATCTGCTACCCACTCAGGTACTTCTTCAACATAGAAAAATGCAGCGTTTGGCAATGCATTACTCTTTGGAATGAACTTGGTGCATTACAGAGTCCAAACGACATTACTTTGTAAGCATAGGTGCCCCATTCTGTTGCAAAAGCAGTTTTATGGCGATCGGCAGGTGCAATCTTAACCTGGTTGTAACCACTAAATCCATCCAGGAAACTATAAGCTTCCGCTCCAGCAAGGCGATCCAAAATGCTTTCAGTAAAAGGTAACGAAAAGTGATCCTTTTGCGTCACTTTGTTCAACGCTTTGAGATTCACACAGATCCACAATTTTCCATTTTTCTTAGGAACAATGACAATCGGTGAAATCCATTAAGTATGCTCGATCTCATAACTAAAATCGGCATCAAGCAATCTCTGAAGTTCTTTCTTTATCAGGTCCGCCACATTAGGATTACAGCGATAGAACTTTGTAGCCTTTGGAATTGCATCAGGTACTAAAGGTATGGTATGTTCAATCACTGATGTCGGAATACCTTTCAAATCTTGATAAGTCCATGCAAAGCAATTTTGATACTTAATAAGTAACAAGTGGAGTGCTTGATACTGTTTAGGAGTAAGTTGTGATCCAACTTGTACAATCTTTTCTGGTTCTCCTAGTTCAACAAAATTCATCGGCTGCGTCCTAGCTGGGCCTTCGTAAACCTCTTTAGATTCCGGCATATGTTCTTCAGGTTCACGATGTGCTTTAGGTAACATGATAGCCACATCATCCACTGTATAACATTTGAAATGTTCAGGCATATCATGCTGGACTACATCTGTTTGTTCTTTTTTGAAAGGACTTGTCTTGGATCTTCGCTTAGCCTTATTAGCAGGAATCGATCGTGGAGGTGATGACTTTCGAGATGATAAATCTTTCTTCACAGGGGAAGACTTCCTAGACGATGATGTTTTACTAGAAATCTGACTTGAAGAATCATCCTCGACTTTTTCTTTTCCTTTATCCAATAAGGGTGGCACTTTCTCTGAATCAATCTTTCGAAGGGGATTTTCCCGTTTCAGGACTATATTATAATGTTGCTTAGCTTGTTTCTTTGTCATCGATCTTGTGATCTTGTCCTCCTTCAATATAACTGTTTTGGACGGTTTTACTATGAGTTCATCAAGAACATTACACACTCCAAATCTAGTCGGATCCATATGATTTAGAATATGCTCATCCGTAAGTTCTGCATTGCCATCATAAGTCAAGGCATGACTCACAGGAATGAGTTCATCCTCAATCGGATCTAGTATAGGTTTCGTTGATATCCAGGCTACATTCAGCACATTCAGTGGAAACGTGATTGGTGTATCCAAAGTTTGATCTAATAAGAAATTTTCACTCAAATTTGATTGATTATCTTGTTGACACATATATCCTGCTGTACTATCAATTGTTGCAAGAGCTTCATTCCAATTGACAGTATCCAGAGAATCGTAATGAACTCCCAAATTTTTCTCTGGTCGATCACAAATATGATCTGTTGTTGACAAATTGTCATCCTCTTTTTGAACCACTGATTTGATAGTCCAAGTTGTAGGATCAATTTTAACTGCACATTCACAATTTTTAAAAGTGATTTTTCCGGTACCCCAGTTATGAACTACTTGCGCAACTCGTAACCATGGACGTCCTAATAGAATTCGGTAGACATTTGGCGCTTCTGGTAAGTCCATTACTACGAAAATAATGACGAACTATACTCCCGCAATTCTGACAGGTATATCTTCCACCATTCCTTGTGGACGAACTGTCGTTTGATCAACTAGCTTAATGGCAAAAGTAGTAGGCTTAATCTTTGTAAGGCCCCATTTTGCACATAGCTTTGTAGAAATCAGGTTAACTTCTGAACCGCCATCTATCATGGCTGCTTCTTTAGAAAATTGTCTATGATGTATCGACAAAGTGATATTCTTTTGTTCACTTTCCCAAGTGGCTCCAACATGGAGTACTTCATTAGATTTTTCAAATCCAGCACAAAAAAGAGGCTCCTGATGGACTTCTGGTTCTTCTTGAGCTAACTTTTGCGCTAAGACTTCTTTTGCTTTTGGCACCAACTTCAAGAACTCTCCCAATGAAATATTGATCTTGCTAGACAAAATGTTCATGAGTAGTTCTGTATGCGGTGCTTCTAGTTCAGTCATCTTGAAGGGTTCTTCAAGATGATGGGGTATCCAAGAGCAGATTGTCACGGTCTTACTACTGGATTAGTTCCATATTGTGGTTCTTGATATCCCATCTGGGCATATCGTTGTTGAATTATCCAAGGGTTGAAGTTGCAAAAAGCAGTCTCATGATCAGGTGAATTACACAGATGGCAAACACGGATTTTCATTCGTTTTTTCAATCGAGGAAACTCGTTCATTGTCTGATTTTCTATACAAATAGAACATCAAACATTTTCCCTGATAGAAAAAGTCTTTGCAAGCTTTTCAGGTTCCTTGTTTGCTTCTTCGTGGAAATTTTCCAATGCTTTCATCTTCTCATCAAATTGCACTTGCAACTTTTCCATCTGTTTTTGCTGGTTCTTCCCCGGCACCAAAATTGTAGTGGGTTTCTTTCCTTGCCTAACCTAAATCCAAGATCTAGTCAATCTAGCATCAAAGAGATGGAGTTAGTTGTCACGCGCAGCACAGAAGAGGAAGGAAGTGGCTCCCTCACCAGCACTATCGGTCACTGATGACCAACCCTCAACTTTAGCGCCATATCCGAATGTGAGGAAAGAAAGAAGACAATACCAGAAGATACGACACTCGGTAGAGAGAGCACAAGCGGAGAAAAAAGAGCAAGAAAAACACAACCCTATAGAACCTCCAGCTGATGGCGAACGAGAACCATAAACGGGCTCACCACTGCACACTGATTAGAACGATCGGTTGCATAATCATGAACCACCTTTTCACATGGTGGAGTTTGAGGAACCACGCACTAAAAGGCTCACAATCTTACTGGTGAGCCGTATTAGTTTACTCCTCGGAGAACTACTGCGGATTACACCACAAGCTAAAAGCCTTTTGGTTGAATGGGCCAAAGCAGACACAGAGCCAGTAGCGCCTGAGCTTATATATTGTACGGGCTATGAAGAGACAAGTAACGTCCTTCACATCGGGACAACATGGGAAAGTGAGGAACACAACATCACCCTGCCAATCAAACACAAGAGATATGAGGATGAGGTAGCAGTAGTAGATGGATGATCAGGTGTCAATTTGATCTCCACTACTTTATATGAAAAGTGAGTTTATAGGGGTTGAAGCCAGCAAGATTTGCCATCAAGCCAGCAGATCAATCATGTGTAAAACCAAAGGGTGTGGTTGTCGATATCCCTGTAAAAATAGCAGACATGCAGTTTGTGATCACCTTTGTAGTAATGGATATACCTGAATCTCCAACTGCATACAGTGTTTTACTGGGAAGACCATGGTTGAGAACTGCGCAAGTAGTATACAACTGGGATATAGGAAAACTCACTTTTGAGAACAGAGAGCGGGCTGTAAAGATTGATCCAACCACATGGGCAGTGAAACCTATTGCACCCAAGGCTGATGACAGATCATCCATGGCAGATCACACAATTGATCGCCCCCAAGGCAAGCCAAGAGTGGTCACTATGATTCAGAGACGGATGTTGTGAGATGGACGGATGCATTAGCAACGATTGAATGCTGAGCATGTCAATATGAATCAGACCTTGAACCCAATAGATCTTTACCCAAGTGTTATACCATGGACACACCAACCACATTTGGGGTGAATATGATAAACGTAGCATGGCTATCAGCGGAACCTATTGAGAACCTAGTGGACGATGATTTAGTTCCTTGGCAATATACTCTGACTTATAATAAGGAGATTGAGCTAATAGATGAGCAGGTCCTACAGCACATGGACCTAGATCGTTACGGAATTAAGAAAGTACCAGCTCAACCGCCACAAAAATCTGCTATGGCGAAAGTCTTGAGGATAGATCCAGCAAGGGCACCTATGAACAAGAATAATCAGTTGAAGCAACACTACAACCAGGTGATCCGATGGAGTGATCTATCCAAAGAGGCTATAGCTACAGTGCATGTTGATATTTGCAACAACAAGGCAAATATCACACCAGTTCCGCTGAAAGACAACAAGGACGAATCCACCGATATTACAAAAAAGGACAAAAAGAAGGTGTTGGACTCCTTGAAGTCAATCAAGATGAACTCGGATACAGCGTCATCCTCTACTCATATGGCGGAGAACCAAAAGATGACCAGTCGGGCTAAGATCAATATGCTGAAAGAGAAATCTCGACGAGCACCAGTTCACGAGATGCCTGAGACTTTCAAGAATTATACCTTAGACGACATGGTGATTATGTTGCCGCAAGCCCAACGAGAATCTAATCAAAGTTAGGCACTAGCGGAACAAGTCTTCGAGGGACTGCGCAAACATAGCCAATGAAACTTGCCGAGCCAGGTAAAGAAGAAAAGATAGTGCATGTGGGAGAGCAGTTAACGCCCACACAATTCAAAAGGCTACAATCATTGTTGGTGGAGTATAAGGACTATTTTGCCTGGGATTATAGTGATCTGAAGGGCATTCCACCAACAGTAGTCCAACACACCATACCCTTGGTGGATGGAGCAGTCCCTAAGGTGAGTCGTTACTACCGCTGCAACCCGAACTACACGGAACTGATCAAACGAGAATTGCAGAAGTTGTTAGATGCAGATTTCATTTATGAACTTGAGCACATTGAATCGGTATCACCAATAGTTATAGTATCCAAGAAGAATGGCAAAATGCGAATCTGTGTGAATCTGAAGGCGCTAAATGCAGTTACCAAAAAGGATCATTTTTCCTTACCCTTTACAGAAAGTGTCCTTGACAGAGTAGCTGGGGCCGAAGCCTACAGGTTTTTAGATGCTTCAACGGTTACAACCTGGTGAAGATAGCACCCCAAGACCAGCATAAGACAGCATTCGCCACAGAATGGAAAACTTATGCCTATAAGGTAATGCCATTCAGACTTTGCAATGCTCCAAGCACTTTCCAACGAGTCATGCAGATGGCATTTAAAGAGTATTTGAAAATTTTCTTGGACGATCTATGCGTGCATGGACCAGACTCAAAACACTTATCCAATTTGGAGAAGGTGCTATAAAAATGTCATATTTTTCAAATTTCCTCGAATCCAAAAAAATGTCAATTTTGGGTTACACATGGCTTGATTGTCGGCCATATAGTATCTAGACACAAGATCGCCACGGACCTATCAAAGATCAAAATCATTGTTGATCTACCACCACTAGGAACGATCCGTGAAGTCTACATCTTTGTGGGTCATGCTAACTATTATAGAATCTTCATACTGGATTTTGCGGAGTTAGCCCGACCAATTTACAAACTCACAACGGATCCACATTGGAATGAGAAAGGCCTAAAGGCTTTCCAAAAGCTTAAAGATGCATTGGTTTTAGCACCAATCTTACGTCCACCCAATTGGTCCATTGAGTTTCATGTGCATACGGACACATCAAAGTATGTAGTTGGAGTAGTCTTAACCCAGCCAGGAGAACACAAAAAGGATTTTTCGATCTAAGACATGTTTAGTTGTTTTGAGACTTGTGCAATATTTTGAGACTTGATTGAGTGATATGAGAGCATGAACTTCGTCCGTCAATGTTATGTATCTTAGTTTATCATGATTTGTTAGAATTATATTTCTTCTTATTTGTGAATCTTAGATTATGTTGCCTTGATAGTGTTCTTGATGCTATTATTCATTTATTGGATTGATTATAAGTTATAACCATAGTTGCTTTAGGCTATTCTTCTTTTTTGTAAGTCTCTTGGCCTACAATTTTTTGATGGTCATTTATCTTCTTCTTTTTATCTTTATTCTAAGACTTGTGCAGTCTTTTGAGGGATTGACTTGATTGAGTGGTAAGAGAGTATGAGAGTTGTTAGTGGACAATAGAATTTTTGATTTGTGAATCTTACTTCATAATATGTAACTTATTATTCATTCATTAGATGACTATAGCATTGAATAGAATCTTCTTCTTCTCTAAATTTGATTTTCATTTTTATACATTACAATTATTAACAACCTAAGTCAAACAAATAATAATATATTACGCATTATCTATTAAAATAATAGTCTTCCCGAGCTGCTCACATTGTCCGGGCCCGGGACCTTTTTTAAAAAAAATCTTCCCTCATGTTTTTTTTTGGGTAGCGGTCGCGCTGCCTCACGGGCAGCCCTAACCCTGCCCAGAAAAAAAAAATTCCCATCTTTCAAATTTTTAACCCTCCCCTTTGCCCACCTGCCCAGAACCCTGCCCTGCCCGCCCAAAATGCCTGCCCGCCTACAAACTTGTGGGCTCACATCGCTAGTTATAATATATAATAACATATTAAATATTAATATGATATATAAAATTGTAATATTTAATAATATAATAACTAACTCTTTTTTTCCAAAGGAATAACTAACTGAAATTTCAAATTTAAATTAACTAATAATTGCATTTTTGTGAATCCAATTGTTGAAGCTACATGAAGAAAACACATTGTTGGAAATACATTACAATGCTATTATTTATCAATCAAATAGTACATTCCATATAAATTTTGAAAAATTATTCATCATTGGCTATGTCACCCACTAATGCCAAGTTTGCTTGTGCACTTTCGATTACTTTGGAAGGAATTTTCATAGTCTTTAACAAATTTGGATGTCGACGTGGCCTCCAACTCCATACTATCACTGATATTGGCTCCCAACGTTGTGGATCATAAGAATTGCTTCTCCATTGCTTTGTCCAACAATCCTTGTACCTTTCTACAATAGAAATATTACCTCTAGCTATTGGAGCCAAATATTGGACTAATACTTTCATATAGTTTGGTGAATCTTTGTCTTGATCAACATCAGAAAGTGTATCACCTAACCAGATTGGATAGACGTTCTCATTCGGTCACACTAGCACAAATTGTTCTTTTTGTACATCCATGTGAGACTTGAAAGAAACTTTTGGCTTTCCTTTGGCTGGTTCGCAATAGTGTTCATCATCATCATCTTCTGCTTCCACACCATGTCAATCTTCCATATCATCATGCATCCAATTAGTTTTTGGCCAAAAACCATTCATCAATTGTGTGTTGTTGGTGACACTGACATTTTCAAGCACATTTGTAATGTCATCCCAATATTTAATAATAGGAGAAATGAAATTTTTGAATGATGGGTTGACATTTTTACTCTTTATAGACCTTCTCCAAAAATCAAGGTACTTATTTAAACCATCCATGGTGGTATTTTGATCCTTGAGAGTCTGCAGAAGTGGTACTGCAAGTGGATCTCCTTTTGGAAGCATAGGATGATCGTCAGGATCTTGCTTCCATAGTCGTATATCTTCTTGTGGTTTCCATGTCTTCATTGTTGGATTCATCATATATTGCATGATAGGAATGCCATCTCTAACAAAAAACAAAATTGTAGAGGTTTCTTGTGGCCAACCAATGCATCTGTCCCATCACATATGTACCCTTCGATAAAACTTTTGAAGTTTGGCATCTCTTGTATCAAGTATGGCACCGGAGAAAAGCATGAGCTCTCAATGAAGGCATCCATCAAGTGACAAAATAAGAACATACAATTTGAACGAAGCCTTTCTAAAAGTCTACTGTACATTGCATCAACATCCTCATGTGTGGCCAGCCATTAAGAATACAAGATGCACAATCTCAAATATGCCCCTTGCTGTGAGAAGGGAGAGAAATGCAAAAACATATCGATTTTTATTTTCAGAGCCATAGTTGTCAAGTTGCAAGAACAAGACTCTTGGTAGGGCATTAAAACTACCATTTTGTGCTTGATTAAGGCATTGCACATTCATCATTGCATTATCAATTTGTAGTGGAAAAGTTCCTGGAATTTCAAGTAGAGAAGAACCCTCTACATGTGTTATTCCATTACTATTTTCAACTAAAGAAAATTCTTCTACACCTAGCATTTCCAATATCTTTGTTTTTGCTCTTTTGCAACTTTTGATGAATATTGTATGCATCCCTTGATAGTAGGCTACCAAAAATGGCTTGTTGTGGCACCTCTTTGAAATTGACATCTCCTTTACCATCCTCATTTGGAAGCTCCAAATGTCTCAAACATCTTGCAAGTGACCCCATTGTGAAATTTGAATCAGAAGGCCAATATCCCATTGCAAAATGACCATATCCACTCTTCTTATATCCATGGACTAACATCCCTGCCAAGTAGGCTAGTTATCTCCACTCATTCATTCAATCTTGATGGACGTAGTTCGTCAACATGGAGAGAAGAAATGACAAGGAATCATCAACATAGGTTTAGCTGCTAGTTGTCAACCTGTGCTCACCAATGTGCCATATTGAACGTATTTGGAGAACATTCATACTTAACTTTCAACTTAAAAACATTATTTTAATTTTAGCTTTCAAATGACATGTGTATATGAACGACGATACATTTTAAAGTATTAATCCCAAAAACCTTATTTTAAATACAATTTTTATGTATTATTATAAGACGGTGAGTGAAAGACAACTAAAAATTGTACCTTGTATTCAAAAGGTAAATACTGGAAGTTACATCTAATTTAATTTTTTAATGTATTATAGAAGTCACATGAAAGAAAAAATCAAAACAAGCCTTTCAATCGAAATGTGGGAGTCCATGTCAAATTTCAAGCCTCGCGCACAATGTGTCAAATAACTAAAAAAGAATGCCATGCAAAAAGAAGCTAACAAGAAAAGGAATAGAAAAAGAAAACATCAAGTGAGACAAGAGCTTAGTAGGGTAGAATAGAAATAATAGAAAGAAAGGAGAAAGAATAGAACAAGATGACCTCAAGTAGGGAAGGGCCTTAGTAGGATAGTTATCTCTACTTCATTCAATCTTGACGGATGTTGTTTGTCAACATATCGAGAAGAAATGAGAAAGAAGGAGAAGGAATCCTCACACACAAACAAGTGGCTGTACACATTACTGTATCCACCAGTGTTATCGTATTTTTCATACCATTAGGCTTAAGGGTTATAATTATCCTTGAGGTAAGGTTATATGGCCACTTTAACATACTAATATGAAATATACTATGAATTTTTTAAACATATAAAAGATAAAAGACACATGAACTTCAAGTTCTATTTGAGCAGTATCCTAATACATAAAAACCAAAACTGTGTTACAAACAAGCCACCCATCCCAGTTTTGTGCTAGGAAACACATGCTTAACCTTTCAGTTTCTCCAAAAGAATGATAAGCACCAAAAGCCTTTCAAGGATATAAGTGAATATATATAAGAGAAAGAGGAGTTCTTTTTTTTTTTTTGGTGGTCCAATCCTCCAACTCCCTTCTTTGCTGCACGCACACACCATTAAAAAAAAAAAAAACCCAACAACCCACAAACCAAAAAAAAAAAAAAACACCAACCCATGAACCCACAACCTTGTCCAAACCAACCCTCCATACACAGTCCATTCAAACAAGCCTCGAAGCCAATTAAAAACACACACACACACACACACACACACACACACCAAACCAATAAAAAAACCCCGAAGCCCATTCAAAAAAATCTCAACAAAAACCAACCCAAAGACCGTTCAAAACCCCACCCATACACAAAAAAATCCAAAACCCATTCAAAAAGCCCACAAACCCATGCAAAAAGCCCATTCAAATGCCCAAAACCCTAGTTAAAAAACAATAAACACAAAACCCCAACAAAACAACCCAAAAACACATTTGAAGACCCACAAACCCATGCAAAACAAAATTCCCAAAACCCATGCTTAAGACCCAACACAAGCCAGTCCAAAAAAAAAAAAAAAACTCAAAACAACAAAACCATTCATAAGTTAAACCTAACCTAAACCTTCTGCGCCGCCTTCTCCATCCACAGCTCGCTCTGGGTGCTGCTGGATCGCACCTCCTCATCCTTCCTACTCGCTTGCGATGTTGCTGTGATCGCACCTCCTCCTCCTCCTTCCTGCTCGCTCGGGGTGCTGCTAGATTGCACCTCCTCCTCCTTCCTGATTGCACATCCTCCTCCTTCCAGCTTCTACTACATCGCACCTCCTCCTTTCAGAAAGCTCTCCAAGTGCTACTGCTCGTGCATTGCTTGCTGGAGCTCGTTGCTCAGTACTAGATCACGCTGAACGTGCTACTATCATCGCTCATCCTACACTCATGACATCCTTCCCATTGTAAGTATGTTGCTCATCCTACAATGTCTCTCTGTAGGTGCTTTTTTTACAGATCTTTTTTCAAATGCAGACTTTGCAGAACCGGTTTTCTAATGTACAATTCTAATATGCACAAAATCAGTAAATGCAGATCGGAGTGGCCTAACATAGATGCTAACGACCTGTTCTCTACAGACCAATGCACTTTGTTCAGCATGCACCAAGGGCTATAGATCCACAAAATAGATTCTACAAACGTTCTATTTGAATAGCATGCAACACACAGCCTAAATAGATCTCATTCTATTTGAATAGCATGCAACACATAGCCTAAATAGATCTCATTCTATTTGAATAGCATGCAACACACAGCCTAAATAGATCTCATTCTAACGAATTGAATCCAACAAATAAACAAAGAAAGACGTACAAACCTTGGTCCTCCAAAGAGCTCAGCTTGTTGCTCAACAAATCGATTCCATCCTTCCCATTACATGTATGTTGCTCCATCCTTCTTCTTACTTACTTCTTTCTTTCTTACTTTCTGGAGTACCTTCTAATAGGATTCTCACAAAACCCTGCAGTAAATAAAGCATAAAGAGCCTACTACAAAACTGAAAGTTGTGGATTTTGGTAGAAGGATTAGACATTAAAAGCTAAGTTTAAAGAGAGGAGAGGGCCAACACTTTGAAATATCAATAAAGTTCTTATGAGGAGTTTAAACCTGAACTAGAAAATTTGAACTGAGAAATTTTGGAGGGAGTTCATTTTGGGGGAAATTTGAACTAAACAATTTAAATTTCATATTAAATTTTTATTTAATGGAGTGGACAATTAAACGTCCTGACCACCACACACACGAAGTAAACAATTAAAGGCCCTCACCATGCTTCCCTCCTCCTTGACGGACGTCATCCGTCAAGCATGCATGAAAGGCTGTTGCACTAGCCTTCATTATTCACATAGAGCACATATAGGCTGCCCTAGACCATGCTTCTCTCCATCTTCATGACAATCGTTTGTCAAGCACGAATGCAATACGCAAGGTATAGAAAAGGTTTTATGCACTAGACCTCATTAAACACGTACATTGCATGTGGGGTAGCCCTTCATCATGTTTCAATCTACCTTGAAAAATGCAATCCGCCAAGCATGAATGAATTAGACAAGGTTGTACACACTAGTTACAACATACATTCCATGTGAGCACTCCTTCTTTTTCATGCTTCCCTCCTTGACGGACGTTGTCCGTCAAGCAATGAATGAAGTAGACAAGGTTGTTGCGCTAGCCCTCACCATGCTTCACCTCTCATTAAGCATGTACATCCCATGTGAGCACTCCTTCTCCATGCTTCTCTCGTACTTGACGGACGTCATCCATCAAGCATGCATAAAGTAGATAGGCAGTTGCACTAGTCCTCCCCATGCTCTCTAATTAAGCACATATATCCCATGTCAGCACTGTTTTTTCAGGCTTCCCTCCTACTTGACGGACATCGTTCATCAAGCATGCATGAAGTAGACAAGGTAGTTGCACTAGCCCTCACCATGCTTCACCTCTAATTAAGCACATATATCCCATGCTAGCACTGCTTCTCCATGCTTCTCTCCTACATGACGGACGTCGTTAGTCAAACATGCATGAAGTGGACAAGGCTGTTGTGGACGACGTCGTTCTCTCAATGTGATCACTCCTTCCTTGTGCTTCCCTCCTACTTGACGGACGTTGTCCATCAAACATGCATGAAGTGGACAAGGTTGTTGTGCTAGCCCTCACCATGCTTCACCTCTCATGTCAGCATCCATTCTTCTCCATGCTTCTCTACTACTCGACGGACATCGTCCATCAAACATGCATGAAGTAGACAAGGAAGTGGACAAGGCTATTGCGCTAGCCCTCACCATGCTTCACCTCTCATTTTGCACCTACATCCCATGTTAGCACTCTTTCTCCATGCTTTCCTCCTAGTTGACGAACATCGTCTGTCAGGCATGCATGAAGTAGACAAGACAGCTTAACGGACATCGTTTGTCAAGCATGCATGAAATTGACAAGACTGTTGCACCATGCTTCACCTCTCATTAACCACATACATGCCATGTGAGCACTCCTCCTTCTACATGCTTCCCTCCTATTTGACGGACATCATTCGTCAATCATGCATGAAGTAGACACGGCAGTTGCACCTCTCATTAACTACAAGGTTGTTGCACTAGCCCTTGCTAAGCTTCACCAATGCATGCTTCTCTCTACCTTGATGGACACGTTGTTCATCAAGCATGCATGAAGTAGACAAGGCTATTGCACTAGCCCCTGCCATGCTTCACCTCTCATTAAGCACATATATCCCATGTAGACACTCCTTCTCCATGCTTCCTTCCTACTTGTTGACAGACGTCGTTTGTCAATCATGCATGAAGTAGACAAGGCTGTTACACCATGCTTCACCTCTCATTAAGCACATACATCCCGTATGAGCATTTCTTCTTCTCCATGCTTCCCTCCTATTTGACGGACATCATCCGTCAAGCATGCATGAAGTAGACAAGGCAGTTGCACTAGCCCTTGCCATGCGTCACCTCTCATTAAGTACATATATCCCTTGTCAGCACTCCCTCTCCATGCATCCCTTCTACTTGACGGACACCATCCGTTAAGCATGCATGAAGTAGACAAGGTTGTTGCACTATTCCTTGCCATGCTTCACCAAATCTTGCAAGTAGTCCATCACCGTGCTTCTCTCTACTTTGACGGACGTCGTCTGTCAAGCATGAATGAAATAGACAGGGTTGTATGCACACATACATTGCGTGAGGGCAGCTCTTCTTCCTACTTCCCTCCATCCTGACAGACGTCATCCATCAAACATGAATGGAGTAGACAAGGTTATACACACTAGCCCTCCCTAAACACATAGATCACATGTGGGCAGCCATTATTCTTGTTTTCCTCTAACTTCACGGACACCCTCTATCAAGTAAATAAAGTGGACATGATTAGTACTATGAGCTCTCACTAAGCAATACATTTTTTATTATCATGGTACATGTTTATTTACTTATTCATCACTGCTAATATTGGTTGTAGACATGGAAAAAGAGATCGGCATTGCAGAAGTAAATAACACAAGTCCTATGGAAGTGATCTCTTGTCATGACATTCTCCCAGTAATAGCCATGGAGGTAGATGTAAGGATGGAAATTTCTGAAGCTACTCCTTGGTATATGGAATCTATTGGACCAAATGAACATAAGGGAGATGTGTTTCTTCATGTTAATGACAATGGACAAGGTTACAAATGTATGGGAATAATTGTAAGCATGGATAACATAATGTCTGCATATGGTGTACCATGTAATTTTGCTCAAGTGGAATGCCCACAATAAAAAAAAAAAATTTGGTATTGAATTGCAATGGTCTAAGTATTCTCCTATCATGATGGGGCCAAGCAAAAATGGAAGAGAAGGTTCAATGATCAAGATGGGTTGGAATATTCCAAATCTTTCAGAATGGATTACAGATTCTGGACTCTCTAAAGTTTATTCTAGTATTATAAAAGATTCACTAAAGGGAAAAAGACCACATACGTTGTGCAATGATGTTTTTTCAAGGAGAGGCATTCAATTGGTAGAGGGAGATCTTACAAACGATCTAGCCATGTGCAAATTGGGAATTGTAAGGAGGACAAAGGAGAAGATATCTAAGGCAAAAGTTTTGAAGATAGATGGTGAGAAAGAAACACCATTCAAAAAGATTCAAGACATGGGAAAACAACAGGAGCTAGCTATCGACAAGGATATAGTCTCAAGAAATGCTGAAAAAAAGGTAACAATGTTGGATTCAAACATTGAGAAGGCATCACAACCAAAAGTGCTTAAAGAGAAAAGGAAAGTGAGAACTTCATCTTCATGGAGGAATGAAACAAGAAAAAAACGACATAGCAGGCGATCAAACACAAGAGGTGGAGAAGAAGTTGTACCTCAGAACTTTCAAGGATATGAGACTATTGCCAATCACCCTTGAACATGTGATATCATTGGCACGGACGTGACTACCCTCAGGATGGCTCAATCATTGAACCAAGCAGGACCAAATGAAAGTGTCAACAATGTAAGTAAGACCTTGGAAAAAGTAGAAGGTCAACTATTCTGGGATAAATTTTCACATATGTATCCATTTGGGGAAAATTGCATTTCCTGTGACATTGTGTGATTGTGCTCCTGCTCATTATGTATATCGATCAATTAACAAGGTTTATTACAAATATCTGATGAGCCAATTTACGAGTATGCCTCGTGTGGTTGATATGATAGCAAACCTAGTACCTTATGATGTTCAAACAAAAAAAATATTAAAGAGAGATGAGATTCTTGAGAGCAAAATTTTTTCTTACAGGTATTATGTTGTCTCTGGTCAACACTCTATATTAGTTGCAAGAAGAATAGTGGAGTCTCCAACATGTCCACAACATCTAAGAGACTGTTACAGTACTAGGAATTCAAGGATACTATGTGCACAAGATTATCTTGAAACTTTGAAACTTTCAAGATCCGATACAACTCCATCAAGAGGTTATGGTAAAGACTCCTTATCAAGATGCTCTATCACAAGCAAGAAGACAATGGGAATACTTTGGCTGTCCGCCAAAGCCAACAGGAGGGCGCTCCATAGCAAACTCAAAATGGAGGTGATCCTTGTACTTATGCTATGTTTTTTTTTATTTTTTCTATTAGTAGATTTTATGTTATAAAGATTTATTCATGCATTTCTAAATTTTAAGCGTATTTATGATATTTCCTTGTCTTACTAAATGTTGTGCAGGAATTCATGGAAGCAATAAAGGTTACATTGGAGGCAATAAATGCAAGAAGTGACTTGCATATGCTTTTGAGTAGCGAGTTTATTTTCAATAGGTGGTTGGATATTATGGAGAAGTACATAATTGGAGAAATTGCAAACAACAGGGGTGAGCATTCCAATAAGAATTCAAATGAGTTTGCGAAAGGTAAAAAGATGCAAGTGGATGGTACCACACAATTATCTCCCAGCATGTTTCATTGTATCCAAGGGTTGCTTGATGATGAGATTTTAAAGATACAAGAAATGATATTTCGTGGCACCATATTGTTAAAAAAGGCAAAAGTAGTAACAGAGTACAAAGACATGGAGGATGTGGCTACAAGTTTCAAGTATAATAGAGTACTGAAAAATGGAATTGTGGAGTACTTAAAGAGCATCTCTGGTGAGGAGAAGCTACAATATGATGAGGTGGCAAAAAAATACAATATCACAAACGAGCTTTATGATAAGATGTATAGTTGGAGCAAAGATTGGATGACAGAGTCAATTAACAAAGCAAAAAAAAAGACACCTCTACCTGAAGTTGTGAAGAATGAATTGCATCTTGCACATGCAAAGGCATTTGGAGTACAACAACATCTACATTTTGAAAGGCCTTGGAAGATTTTCAACACAGGGGAATTGATCTCATGCTTTACAGATGTGATAGCTGCATGTGGTGATTCTAATGACATTGTGTTAGTGCTTGTAGATATCTCTACATCACAAGGGCCTCAGTACGAGTGGACCACATATGCTTTTAAAAGGTTGGTGGAATGCATTGCTAGCATTATCTTGGGTGATTCTTATGTCTTGCTTGCACTAGTACCTTATGGACTAGTTTTGAGTGTTTTGGATACTACTTTACGACACATTGTTGGTTCCGTTCATCTAGAGTATGGATCATACACTAGAGGGGATGCATGTAAAAAAAGGTACACAAGTAGCCATAATCTTGTTGTGTTGATGGCAACGATCTCAAAGACAGAGGACAAGACCATATGGGATGCCCTTATTAGCAATGAAGTACCATCCACTATATAGGATGAAGATGAAAGTGAGGAGAAAAAAGAATCACCATCAGAATCAATGATAACTTCAAAAACAAAATTTGGATTGTTTGAGAAGCCTATAATATTAGAGTTGTGCAATAAGCAGAGGTTGTACCAGCAAATATCCCAAAGACCGCACTTTCTTTTCTATGCTTGTTTCCTCATTTTTCCAACATGGAAAAGTTGTTGTAGATGCATTTACTGGAGGATTCACCATGAGAGAGGCCCTACGTAGTGAGAGGAAGACAATTGTGTTTGTAAACAATTCTTCTGAGAAAGATTTGCTCGAAAGTTATGCTTCCATGATGGTTGAAAGCTTGCCTGAGGCTAATGCCTAGCTTGGGGGGGAAGATGGGAAGTGCAAGTCAAAGTGGAAGCCAATTACCTTCTTCGTGTCAAGCTCAGCCATTGCCTACAGATTTCCTTAGAGATATTGTTGAAACCTCAAAGGACATTGATTTGTTCAATATGCAAGAAGGTTATGTTGGCCTTGATGATGTTATTGAAAATCATAATGATAACACTTTGATTAAGGATGAGGGGCATGCTGAAATGGATGGTAAAGAGACTCTGGAGAACCAAGCTATAGAAAAGGACATAGTACATGAGGCAAGTTAGTAGAGTTATTGTACAGTCATGGGATGGATGCCTTGATGCACTTTTCAAAGAACTATTTTCTTTTTTTCTAATGGATGATAAGTTTAAATATTTGGATACTACACAAACCACCTTATGTCAATTGTGTTAGAAATCAATGATAAACTTCATTGTTACTGTTTACGATGTACATTAATGTTGACAGCTGTTACCAGTTGTAATTAGCCGTAGGCTAGTCTATTAGTCTATTCGTAGGTTTTCTCTCTCTGTTAGGGTTTAGGGTTTATATGTACATTTTATATTCAGTATGAAATTAGTGTGATAGAGTGATATTGTGTGTTCTTCTTCCATCTCCCTACTTGGTGATTGTTTATGGTAAATGCTTGATGTTGCATTTCTGATTGTTGATGTGGTATCAGAGCTAGGATAGTCATGTGTGCTTGATCAGTGGATACAGCTTGTCACAGGCTACGCAACGAAGTGAGAAAGTCCTTCACAGGAGGTGAAACCTTAGAGAGACAAAAATGGCTGGAAGAAATTCTTCTTGATGTATTTTTCAGGTTTTGGAGCTCACAATTATTAGTGGGGAATGAAGACACAGTCCTAGAAGCATTGGAAAGGCCAGGGCGGCATCATACAGATTGAAAATCTGTTGAGTGGAAAAAGTTTTACAATATTTTTTTAGTCTTTGTGAAAAGTATTATTTGTCAGAGAGTTGTGCCAAGAAATCTCTCATTTGTTTGTTTGGTGTACTGCAAATCACACCAGATAGTGTCTAGTACTGCCATTTAGAGCTTTGAGGCTTCATACCTTTCACATTACTGATATCTGTCTATTTGAACGATCACTTGTTTCAAAATCTAAGCAAAGAGGAGGCGGTGTAGCCGCCATGCCAAAGTAGAAAATCTAGAATATTCCCTCTGAAAGTTCTGATATTCTCTCTTTTTTATATTCGTACCAATATCGGATCCAAGCGCGCTAGCTGAAGAGAAACTCGAGCAGTTGTACATTTGCGCTCCAGTCTGATATCGCATGTCCGTACCGATATCGGATCCAAGTGCATGAGCTAAAGAGAATTCTTAGCAGTTGTAATCCGCGCTCCAGTCCGATATCGCATGCTCCAATATCGGATCCACGCGCACAAGTTAAAGAGGATCTTGAGCAGTCGTACTTCCGCGTTCCATTCTAATATCAGGTGTATAACCAAAAAAAAAAAATTATTATACAGTTCTGTGGCATGATAAAATTTGGAGACTAAGTTGTGTGCTCAGACTGAGCCATTTTTGTGATCCGGACTTGTCTATCCAGTAATGGCAACTCTAAGCGTCTCCTCTTCTCCTTTTCAAATGAATGTATTGGTGCTTTGTTGTTACAGCTCAAGAAACTGATCTTTCAGGCTCGTTGTAGTATTTACCTCACACTCCGGTTGATGGAATGCTGATTTCAATGGCTCTGATACCATGAACAGAAACAGTGTGCGGTAAAATAGAAACTATCCTTCTAGTTTCCCTGCAAGACACATCAAAAACTTGAAAGAAAAGTTCTCCTAACACATTCAGACAAATGAGACAAAACAATACTCAGATCTCTTTGCATTCGATATCACTGAACATAGTACATGATTCCTCTTTATGTTCGGGCTTAACCTACCATAAGCTAACACGTGTGCCACAACCCACGTTCTGAACAAGACATATAACCATTGTTACTGGTCTGATGGTTTACGTCAGCATCAGATGTTAATAGGTTCGAAGAGATGAACAGATGGTCCGAAGAGATGAAACGACTTCTAGGGAAAAAAAACAGATGGTCCAAAGATATGAACTGATGAACAAATGGTCCAAAGACATGAAACAGCTTCTAAAAAAAATGAAAAACAATAGAAATTGATACCATCACAATCATTCTGACTTGAATATGAAGCGTCTAAAATGCATCCCTTTCCCAGACAACCACTGCCTTTACAACAAATTTTGATACCGCACATCGAGATTACTATCAAACTATTCTATGTGAGATGCACGATCCACTTTGCTATTACAGATTTCAAGTTTGCTTGAACAGGGATTTTGATATGGCGTATCGAAATCCTTGTTACAAAGTATTAAGTTAATTTATCTTTAAATAAATCACGTTTAGGTGCATCTAAATTTAGGTTAACATGTTGGAGAGAGGGGGAGAATAAATGACGACACGAATGAGAAACGAACTTGAACAAGAAACAAACGAGAAGCAAACTCGAACAGAAAATGTTCGTGCGCAACGGAATGAATAATTTGACTCTCTTTGTAAGCATGACTACGCCTATCAGAATGAAGAGAACTTTAGTGATAAAAATCACAGTCATTCTAGATTACATAGTCAAACATTTAATGGATGAAGCGCTAGATGAATAATTTGTCGCAAACTGCAAGACAAATTATTTGTCGCGAATGATTCGCGAAGAGCTAGACTATGCTCGACTGATAATTAGTCGCAAATTATTCGTGAAAGAGAAGACTAAAAGTTGATTGTCTATTACCAGAAAGAGCAGCTAGAAAGATCAGACAAAATGAAGAACAAACATAGCAATATTAACACAGATCTGAATGCAGAACAAAGAGCTGTATCAGATTAAGTATATCATGTATACAAGTTAATAATGTGACATAGCACAATACAATAGAGGCCAAAATCGCGCGCCCTACGAAGCTTATTTTGTTTGTAATTGTTAAAAATTCACAATTCTAGCTTGACTAGTTTTGGTCATATGACTTGTAAATAGTTAGATGGTCATGATGTGGCTTGTCACACGTGCCAAATAGCATAGGATTCCATTCATAAGGATGTTCTCAAGTAGACCTAAGTGTTAGAACCTTTGGAATGAGTCCAAATTATGCTTAGATACAAGGGAGAAAAAATAGGAGCTATTTTTGGTAATTTTTGCATTGTTGAGGGATCTCCAAGATTCCAACCCTAACTTGGTAGGGATGAAAGATCCACCAAAATTAGCATTAGGGATAGGTTTAGGGCTACTCATACCTGCCCAAAACCGTGATGGATCATGTATATATAGGTGATGATATCTCACCAAAATCAATCAAGCAATTTCATGTTTTTTCTCTCATAATGGTGCAATTGCTCTCTATGTTCATAATTGTTTGAGTACTTGTGATTACTAATGATTATAGGATTGAATGTAGGTCTGGTGTACAGTACTCAGACTGTGGGAGGCCGTACTTTCACACGTGTGAAGCCTTCTTCAAGGATTTGGGCCATTTAGTGAGGTTCAAGCATAGATTTTTGATGGATTTTGATGGTTCAACTTGTGCTAATCTTATGAAATCATAATCTATTGTTTCCCTCATCATTTCAAGTGTTTTAGGATCCTTATTTGCTGTAATTTTTACATGGTATCAGAGCCTAAAGGCTGAAATGAGCTAAATCCTTGGTTTGCATTCAATTTGATCACAATTTTTGATCTAAATCTTGTGTAGATTGGATCTTAGCATCTAGTATTGATTCTAGAACTCAAAGTGAGTCAAATACATTGGAGATTGGTGTTGTGTGACTTCATTTGCAGGTGTTTAGGTGTCTAAAACCAGAGGCAAAGTTGAATTCAATTCACATTACCAAGATAGCAAGTTTTGCTTGCTCCAAGCATTGATTTCTAAGCGAGTTTTGGAGGTGATTTCATAGAGAAGGCTTTCTAGCATTCAAGGAGAGGGAAGATCAGAGTTTTGGGGACTCTTCAAGGCTGTTCTAAGGTGTAGTAGACACCTCCTAAAGTGATTTAGGTTCAGTCCAACCATTGCTTGACTTATGCACCAGATTAGATCAATTTTTCATCAATTTTGATCATTTTTTGCTTGTGATTGGATAGTAGATTGTGTTGCATCCTCATTAAGTTCCATTTAGATCTTTTACAAGTGATTTTGGAAGTATATTAGGTTGCTGAAATTCACTCTTGATCAGATCATTTGGAAGCTTTAATATTCTTTATAGAAAGAGGGGCAATTCTACTAGTATTGTCTACTTCAATCAAGCAAGTGCATTGTTTCTAGTATTCTATGATTTGATTTTGTTAGAGATCATTCTTAGATCTTTATAGGAAGTCTATTACTGATCTTTTCAGGTCCCTAAGAAGTGGGATAAGGTAGACCTTCAATCAAATCAATAGAAGTAACCTTCATTTGTGTCAAGTCCTTGATTAGGAGACTAGATGGCATCTATAAATGCATATCTTTTGGATACTAATGAAAGGCTCAACAAAACTAACTATTCCATATGGAAAGTTGGAATGGAATCTATCATGATCATGCAAGATCTGATGGAAATTGTAAATGGTAAGGAGGGTGAACCTATTCATCCTCAAGAAAAAGCCAAATACATCAAGAGGTGCAATGTTGCACTACATTGCATAAAAATGAATGTTGCAAATGAACTCTTAAGAGAGGTAGGAGATTGCACTTCAGCTCAAGATGCTTGGGAGACTTTGCAAAAGGTCTATGAATCCAAGAACCAAACTAGAATGTTAGCTTTGAAGAATCAAATCTATAGAAGCTATCAAAAGAAAGGAGAGAGTGCACATACTTTTGTCCTAAGAGTAAAGGAATTGAACAAAGAGCTAGCCTTTATAGGTGACCCTATCAAGGATGAAGAGCTTGTTCAACTCATATTGAATGGACTAAGCTTTGAATTTGACAATTTGGTTCAGGGATATGCAATTATGGGTAAGCTACCCATACTTGAAGAACTCCAAGCCACACTCATGGCCGAGGAATCAAGAAGGAGCCAAATGCAAGAGAGGATGGATAGGCTTTCCATCCAAGGTGGAGATGACCAAGCTCTCTTCACCAAAGGCAAAGGCAAGTCCAAAGGCAAAGGATCAACATTCAAGAAGTCTACAAAGCTTGAGGATCAAGAAGGACCCCCAAAGGCATCTCCATCAACCACCAAAGTCAAGAAGGACAAATCAAAGGTGAAGTGCTACTATTGTAGCAAGATGGGGCATTATGCCTCGGAATGCTTCAAGAGGAAGCAAGATCAAAGCCAAGCCAACATGAGCAAAGAGGAGGAGGAGGAGAGTTCACATGAGGACTCTCTCATGATGTCCATATTTTCTTCAACAAGCTTCAAAGGAGAAGATCCTTGGTGGATTGATTTGGGTGCTAGTTCACACATGACTAGTAAAAGGGAGTTTTTCTCTTCTCTCTTATCTTATGATGGACCTATAAAGTCTATCTATACAGCAAATGATGAAGCTTGTAAGATTGAAGGAGTTGGTAGCATTCCCCTTTGCTTAGGATCTTCCAAAAAGATCAACATAGAAGGTGTTTTGTACATTCCTACAATAACAAAGAATCTACTAAGTGTTGGCCAAATGGTAGACAATGGTTTCAATGTTGACTTTGCTTCAAATGAATGTTTCATCAAGAAGAAGGGTAAGATAGTGGCTAAGGGCACTAGACTTGGCAAACTTTATAAGCTGGATGCATTTGTGGATACTAATGTTGTCATGTTGGCCGAGAAGAGCAAGATATCTACCTTTACTTTATGGTACAAAAGACTTGGACATGTCAACTCGGGTTCCATGGAGGCTATGATCAAGGAGGAGTATGCTTTAGGCCTACCAAGGTCTATTGGGAAGGAAGACAAGGTTTGTGAAGCTTGTGCCTTATCCAAGGCACATAAGAAGGTGTTTCCTAACTCCATCACAAAGTCATCTCATCCTCTTGAACTCATACACTCGGATGTGCACATTGCTAGCACCAAATCTAATGGAGGTTCATCCATGTTTTTAACCTTCATTGATGACTACTCAAGATATTGTTGGGTGTTCTTACTTTCTTTCAAGTCTCAAGTATTTGATACTTTTGTAAAGTTCAAGTTGTTTGTGGAAAAGCATCATAATCATAGCATCAAGATTCTTAGAAGTGACAATGGTGGAGAATTCATCTCCAATGAGTTCAAGGCCTTTTGTGAGGAGGAAGGGATCAAGAAAGAGACTTCTTGTCCTTACACTCCTCAACAAAATGGAGTTGCTGAAAGAAGGAATAGAACATTATGTGAATGTTCTAAGGCTTTAAGATTAGATGCTTGTTTGCCCAAATCCTTTTGGGGTGAGTCTCTTGTATGTGCAAACTACTTGATGAATAGGGTGTCTTGCAAAGCAATTGAAGGCAAAACTCCTTATGAGATGTTGTATGGAAAGAAACCCAATCTTAATCACTTGAAAGTTTTTGGGTGTATATGTTATGTGCATGTGCCATTGGAAACAAGAACCAAGGAGGATCCATCTTCCACAAGAGGGATCATGCTTGGATATGCAAGCTCAAGCAAGGGCCACAAAGTCTATCTCCCATCCTTGAACAAATTTGTTGTTTCAAGGGATGTCATCTTTGATGAACATCATATGCATATGCTTGAAGAAGGCTCAAGTGCTCCAACAATCAAGAAGAAGATGGCCGAGGAGCAAGATCTTGGTTTTGAGGAGGAGCTCATGGAGGAGCAAGCACCAAACCCACCTATCACACCAAGGAGATCTTCAAGGGCAAAAGTGGAGCCATCAAGGCTCACATATCAAGGCAAAGGACAGCAAGTTGAGGGTATCTCATCCACTTCTTATGCTTTATCTAGTTTTGAAGAACCGTCTAATGTTGAAGATGCATTGAACTCCAAAGAATGGTATAAAGCTATGTTGGATGAGTATGATGCCTTGATTGAGAATGAAACTTGGTTGCTTGTTGAGAGACCTCAAAGGAATGTAATAGGATGCAAGTGGGTCTTCAAGCTTAAGTTGAATGCAAATGGGAGTGTTAACAAACATAAAGCAAGATTAGTTGCAAAAGGTTATGCTCAAGAGAGAGGGATAGACTATGAGGAAACTTTTGCACCCGTGGCCAAGATGGTCACAATAAGACTAATCATTGCACTTGCATCACATTTTGGATGGATTCTATGTCAAATGGATGTCTCTAATGCTTTCTTGAATGGTTTTTTGGAAGAGGATATCTATATGGAGCAGCCACAAGGGTTCATCAAGCATGGAATGGAGAACAAAGTATGCCATCTCCAAAGAAGCATCTATGGCTTGAAGCAAGCCTCGAGATCTTGGAATTCAAGATTACATTGCTATCTTATTTCACTTTCTTTTGTTCAAAGTGAATATGTCCCACTCTTTACATTAATTTTGATGATGTTGGTATTGTACTTTTACTCATTTATGTAGATGACATCATCATTAGTGGAAATAGTGTTGATGGTATTGGAAAAATCAAGATAGATCTATCCTTAGAGTTCAAGATGGTAGATCTAGGGTGTCTTCACTTCATCTTAGGCATAGAAGTACTTAGAGGGTCTGATTTTATCTTTATAAGTCAAGTAAACTATGCTCAAAGTCTTTTGAAGAAGTTTAAGATGGAAGTATGCAAAAGTGTTGACACACCAATGGAGCAAGATGTAAAAGTGCCAAATGAAGATGATGAAAGATCCTTCATGGACATCACTTTGTTTAGGCAACTTATAGGTTCCTTAATGTGGATCACTATAACTAGACCAGATCTTAGCTTTAGTGTATGTAGGTTGAGCCAATCCATGCAAAAGCCATTGGATATCCATTGGAAAAAGACTAAGAGGATTCTAAGATACATCTCGGGTACATTGGATTTTGGGATTCTATATAGAGGAGATGTGATTAACCTTCATGCATTTAGTGATTCAGATTTTGCAGGGGACAAGAGGGATAGGAAATCAACAAGTGCCTATTCAACTTTCATAGGAGAAGGTGTGGTTTCATGGCTTTCAAAAAAGCAAGAAACTATATCTCTATCTTCAACCGAGGCCGAGTACAAAGCTTTGACAACCACTACAAAGGAGGTACTTTGGATCAAGAGATTATTGGTGGAACTAAAGATCATGGATTCAGAGGAGGCACCAATCATCTACAATGACAATATATCAGCCCAACACCTTGCATCTAACCCAATCTTCCATGCAAGATCTAAGCACATTGAGATATGCCATCACTTTGTGAAAGAAATGGTGCAAGCCAAGGAGATTGCTTTGGAGCATGTTCCAAGCAATGAATGTGTAGCTGATCTACTTACTAAACCACTTCAAAAGACACCTTTTATGAAGTTCAGATCATCACTTGGAGTGATTAGTAAAGCAATGATTGAACCAAGCTAGATAGTGAGGAGGAGTGTTAAAAATTCACAATTCTAGCTTGACTAGTTTTGGTCATATGACTTGTAAATAGTTAGATGGTCATGATGTGGCTTGTCACACGTGCCAAATAGCATAGGATTCCATTCATAAGGATGTTCTCAAGTAGACCTAAGTGTTAGAACCTTTGGAATGAGTCCAAATTATGCTTAGATACAAGGGAGAAAAAATAGGAGCTATTTTTGGTAGTTTTTGCATTGTTGAGGGATCTCCAAGATTCCAACCCTAGCTTGGTAGGGATGAAAGATCCACCAAAATTAGCATTAGGGATAGGTTTAGGGCTACTCATACCTGCCCAAAACCGTGATGGATCATGTATATATAGGTGATGATATCTCACCAAAATCAATCAAGCAATTGCTCTCTATGTTCATAATTGTTTGAGTACTTGTGATTACTAATGATTATAGGATTGAATGTAGGTCTGGTGTACAGTACTCAGACTGTGGGAGGCCGTACTTTCACACGTGTGAAGCCTTCTTCAAGGATTTGGGCCATTTAGTGAGGTTCAAGCATAGATTTTTGATGGATTTTGATGGTTCAACTTGTGCTAATCTTATGAAATCATAATCTATTGTTTCCCTCATCATTTCAAGTGTTTTAGGATCCTTATTTGCTGTAATTTTTACAGTAATGAGGAATGAAACCTCTTCTCTTAGTCTCTTCTTCACTCACTTGATCATCTGATCATCATCCTCGTCTGAATGATGTCCAGAATATGTATATATACATAATATTACAGGTGTGCAAATGTGAAAATACAGAGTGAATGTGTTGTCTGTAGGAGATCATGGGTGGCTGCAATCGTTGTCCAATTTGTTAGCGCAACTGCATGGAGTGAGCATAAAAAGGGTGCGACATTAGCCAGTGTTGAAGTGAACGTTGGTGATGATGCGAAAAGTGGGTCACTCTTACGAATGGCCTTAGGATAAGATTTATAGGGTGCCTTAGCTTTTAGGGCACCTTCGGCATTCTATAGGATAGTGTCCCCTTTTTGCCTGTCACCATGACTTGTGTAAAAACACAGTGTTCGCGATTCTTTCGCCCTTTATTCGTCTGTGCAAATTTGCATGTAAATATGCAGGCTGCATGACAACGTTAGTAAATATGTAGCAAAAATGGAGGCAGATTAAAAATGGGATTTAGGAGAGTCGAAGGAGTAAATCCAGCACCCCCTCTTAATCTAGATCCGTGAATGCCTTGATCTTCAGATTGAGCAATGCACAAAATTTGTTGTGTGCATTGATACTGAGTGCTTTTGTGAAAATATCTACAACCATGTTCTACGTTCTGCAGTACGTTAAGCTTACCTCCCTGTCGAGAACCTTGCCCCTGATGTAGTGATATCTAATCTCAATGTGCTTACTCCTAGAATGAAATCTAGGGTTGGCCGATAAGGCAATAGCACTTTGGTTATCACAAAATAAAATTGTGGGGCTGTACTGATACAGATTGATGTATGATAGCAAATTTCTCAACCAAAACACTTTCTTTATAGATGAGAAACAACAATGTATTCTACTTCAGTAGAAGAAAGTGCGATAGAGGTTTGTTTACGAGTGTTCCATGAAATAGGACCGTCATTGAAAAAGAATGTAAATCCAGATGTGGATTTACGATTGTTTGCATCTCCTCCCCAGTTTGCATCAGAATAGCCACTAAGTTGATGACGATTGTCGTTGCTGACATCTCCATAGCATATGCACTGGTCCATGGTAGCTCAAATATATCTCATGACTTGAATAAGAGCCTTCCAATGGGTAATGCCAAGATTAGCCATATATTGGCTGAGTGAGTTTATAACAAAAGAGATATCTGGTCTTGTACAGACCATTGCGTACATGAGACATCCAAGTATCGATCGATACAGATATTTTCTCATATGTTCCTCTTCCTACTTGGTCTGGGGACATTGGTCCTTTGACAGATGCAGGCCTGGATCCATTGGTGAGTGAGCTAATCTATAATTCATCCAATTTTATTTGTTAAGAACATTGTGAAGATATCTTTGTTGAGTGATGTAAATCAGTCAATTTGCTTTGTCTCTATGGATTTGAATTCCAAGGTAGAAGTGAGCTTCGTCCAGATCAGTCATGTCGAGTACTGAGAACAACATTTGTTTTGCATCCTTGACCATTTTGGTATTGTTGAAGAGCAACGTATCATCAATGTACAAGGTGATTATAATGATCGGCACTACAAGAAAAGGTAGCAAAAATTGCGGAAATTTCCACAATTCTTGTCATTTTTTGCCAAAAAAATTGCGGAAACTCATCCGCAATTTTTTGGCATAATAATTGCAGAATCCGTTTCCACAATTTGTTTGGCTGATATTTTTTGCCAAATTTTTTGGCAAAAATTGTCAAAAAAATTGCAAAAATTCATTTTCACAATTGTTGTGACAAAAATTGCGGATATTTTTCCGCAATTTTTTGTGCAAAAATTGCGAAAAAAATTGCAAAGATTCATTTTGGTAATTTTTTTCAAAATAGTGTCAAAAATTTGTGGAAAATAAATTCGCAATAAAATATAAATTGCGAATTTATTTTCCGCAATTTTTATACACTATTTTGAAAAAAATTGCGGAAATGATTTCCGCAATTGTTTTGGCAATTTTTGCCAAAAAAATTACGAATAAATACCTGCAATTTGTTGGCTAAAATTGCAAAAAATATCACCAACCCTAAACCCTAAACCTCGATAGCAAGTCCTTTACCTCAGATAACGGTTGAGCTAAACATGACTGTCGTGGCGTCGAATCCTTCTCTATAGTTGCACGCTACATGACATACGAAAAAAATTATAAAATTGTTAGAAAACTTATCTCTATCTCTCTAATGAGGTCCATACTTTTTATAAGGCTTTCACAATTTAGAGTATGACATCCCATGCATTGTCTTGTGTCTCAAAGTACATGTGTAATAACTAGACTCTTAGAAAGAAGTGAGGTTAAATCTCTTTAACTGTAGATAAAGGCTGAGCTGAACCCAACCGTTGTAGCATTGGATCCTCCTCTACAGCAACATGATGCATATCAAAACTGAAATAAGGAATATATCTCATTCTCTCTCTCTTTCTCATTTTCTCTTTCTCTCTCTTTGTCTCTCTCCCTCTCTCTCTCTTTATGTAGATAGCTAGGACCGTACCAAGTTTCAAAAGAAAGAGATGGAGAGAGAGAAAGAAGAAATGAGAAAGCGAACTAACTTGGGATAAACTTTTTATCATCTTCATCTACATTTGTACAGTCTTTCAGAGTTCTTTCATTTCTTCACTTTGTGTCTCTATCTCCTTCCTCATTTCATCTACTTGGGAAGAATACTGCATCTCTTTTCTATAGACACTTAGGCCTCTTACTCTCTTTTGTCCCCAACTATTTTCTTCTAAAATCTTCATTACTTTGTCGTCGGGGTTTGTTCCTGACATATAATTAATTAAAATTTTCGTTCTACAAAAAACAAAAAAAATATAGCTTATCAAATTTACACGCAAAATCATATACATGTTCATCATTACATTTTATAAAATTAAATGTATTTAAACCATAATTTCAAAAAATATATGTTATTATATCTCATGTTGGGTGTTACCTTCAAAGTCTCAGCCACATGTCAAGATCCAACTCGTCTGTTTTTAGTTTGCCAAAACCTTTACTAGTATGAGCATCCACATAGATCTCGGCAACAATTGGAGCCCTATTCTTTTCTTGTGTCTGAAATTTGGCACTCAACAATAGACAAAAATAAATGACATCGTGAAAAAAAAGAGGTTTTGCATATCGGAATATACAAATGCAAGTTTTGTTGTATACACACATACCAGTCTCATATTGATGCCCGCATATCCAGCTCGACCAACATTCGACATCTTTTGTTGTTTTGATCTGTTGATTTTGTTTTGTTGACTCAATTTCTAAGCAAATTATTGTACACACATCAAGCAAATGAATAATAAGTCAGTAGTAAGATAAATAAATCATGCACTACTAGAGATGACCAAGCATTCAAGTCAAATTTTGGTTTCAAAATACATAGATAAAACAAAAAAGTGAAATACAACTTGGAAAGTTTTGCTTTTTAAATATTAACGTAGAAGCTGGCATCTCTCCTTTTCCATCCACTCAGGACATTTTGGCGTTAAATTTTTTGCCTCTACTTTATCAATGTCGTTCTTGAGTCTCTGTCTCAATGAACGAAAACTGGACGACAATTTGTCCTTGAAGTACTGTGATGAAAACTAGCAATCATATTATGCCTGTGATATGAAATAAAACTCATCAAATTATCTCTCTCTCTCTCTCTCTCTCTCTCTCTCTCTCTCTCTCTCTCTCTCTCTCTCTCTCTCTCTCTCTCTCTCTCTCTCTCTCTCTCTCTCTCTCTCTCTCTCTCTCTCTCTCTCTCTCTCTCTCTCTCTCTCTCTCTCTCTCTCTCTCTCTCTCTCTCTCTCTCACACACACACACACCCTCTCTTTCACTTGAAACTCACACACACACATGATCTATATGAGATTCAAATAAAAGTAGAGTAGTACCAACAATGCTTGACAAATTGCCTCGATTTGCACCTTTGGTACATCTCTTATTGTTGGATAATGTAGAGCCAACTTGGCCTTCATCAACATGAGCATGCACATCTTATCTATCATTACTTTATCATTGAAGGTGTGCTCAAGGGGTTTAGGGAATCGTCTCTTTAAATCATCTATGACCCGATGCTTCTCAGTGATAGGGACAACCCTCCAGTCTCTAAACATATTCCCATCAAATGTCGCATGACAGAGCTCTCTCATATAAGCTAGGACCTCCTTCCACTTAACGTCCTCAACTATAGCCCCTGACGTATCAATGTCATAGTATAAAATCGGATTGGCTCTAGCAGGTGGTGGTGCGTCACGCACGAGTGAGTCATCTCTATATCTAGACTCCTCAAAATCATCGTCACCTCCACAAGCAAAAAAACAACCACCTAAATGACTCTTACGTGGTGCTGACCTAGCAACGCGAGGTGTGGAGGTCTGAGAGTGGACCTATGTGGTGAGGGCCTCTATGATGGTATGGGTGAGGGCCTCTATGATGGTACATGTGAATGTGCACTAGTAGGGGGCCTTTGAGGACTACCTTGTTGTGAGGCCACTGGAGAGTTCAACATGGACCTATATTGTTGGAGAACAACATCCATTTGTTCTCTTTGCCTAGTAGATGCACTACTTAACCAGTTCATACACTCTTTATGAAACGGAGACCAAAGAGATGGATGGTCAGACATCTGCATATTAAAAATGAACTACGATTAAGATAACAATGATGAACATAAAACATAAAATTAACTATAACCACAAACCTAAACATAAACTTTATTCTCTTTTTATTTAATTTCTCTCTGATAATCCTTACCTCTGATCCATTGTTTCTAAATCTTTAATTTAAATATTTTACCCTAAATCTCTTATATCATGTCCTCATGTATACCCTTTCTATAAATCTTTTAATCTAAACTCTATACACTAAAGCCCTTTTCAACTGTCTTACTTGTTTTCATGATTTTAAAATGTTTATCTTTATCAAGCTGTAGCATATGCTCTTCACATTATTTTAGAAAGTTTCAATTGAAAGAAAATACCCACAAACAAAGCAACAAGATTTTAATAAAACAAAATAGCAATATTTCTTTACTCCAAGCTTTACTCAAATTACTTTAACTCTAATGAAAGGGAAACAAAAGAGTGTCAATGAGAGAGATAAAAGGATAAAGAGTCATCAAGGTTTTCAAAAAACTTACTTTACTCCAAGCCCTACTCCAAGCTTTACACCCTTTTAAATAGCTTTACTCCTTTTGAGAAGCCTTCCTATGCTCTCTTTGAAAAGGTTTACAAGCTTTTAAATAGCTTTACCTCAAGCTTTTGAAAGCTTAAACTCTGATGAAAAAAAAAACAAAAGAGTCTCAATGAGAGAGAGAAAAGAAAAACAACAATAAACACAAATGTAACAAAGCAAAACAGGTAAACTTTTGAATGTTGGCTATGGTGCTTACCTTTGTGTCCAATGCTTAACTTTTTGCTCAAGCCTTGGCTATGGTAAGAAGGTAAAGAGCTTTGGCTGTGACAAAAGAACATAAACAACAATAAATACAAATGTATCAAACAAAAACAAGTAAACTTTTGAATGTTGGCTATGGTGCTCACCTTTTTGTCCAATGCTCCACTTTTTCTCCAAGCCCTGGCTATGGTGAAAAGATAGAGAGCTTGGCTGTGACAAAAAAACATAAGAAAGATCAAGCATCATTAGAAGAGCCATAGAGAGCAGCACCATTGCTAGGCACAAAAATATCCTCCTCTTCGTGCCCAAAATCGAAAATCGAAATGAAAAGAAACCGCGACGCGCCAAGCAATCCGGCTTCCGGTAATCGACTCTATGGTCGACGCTAGCAGCGTCGACCATAGTGTTGATTATTAGAACTTAGTAGACGCTATGGTCGACGCTGCTAGCATCGACCATAGCGTCTACCAAGTTCTGGTAATCAATGCTATGGTCGACGCTAGCCAAAAAATTGTAAAAAAAAAAATTCTGCAATTCTTGCCATGATGGCAAAAATTACAGAAGTTTTTCACGATTTTGTCTGCAATTTTCTTCGCAATTTTTTGCAATTTTCTCCGCAATTTGCAATAATTTCCGGAATTTATGCCATGTCTAAAAATTGTGGAATTTTTCTTTGGAGTTCTGTCTGCGATTCCTACCACGATGGGAAAAATTGCGGAAAACTTTGTGCAATTTTTTCTACAATTTCAGCCGTAGAAAGTTTTTCGCAATTTCTGCAATGGCCTAAAAATTGCAAAAAAAAAAAAATCTGCAATTTTGTCTGCAATTTCTACCACGATGAGAAAAATTGCGGAAAACTTTCTACAAATTCTTTTGCAATTTTTGCCGCTGAAACATTTTTCGCAATTTCTACCATGGCCTAAAAATTGCAAAAAATTGTTTCCACAATTTTGTCTACAATTTTTACCATGACGGGAGAAATTGTGAAAATTTTATTCAATGTTTTATACAATTTAATCCGCGAAAACATTTTTCGCAATTTTGGCCACGACCAAAAAATTGTGAAAAATCTTTTCCATATTTTTTTTCACAAATTCTGTGATGACGAAAAAAATTGCAGAAGTTTTTTGCAATTTTTTTCGCAATTTCTGCCATGATGGAAGAAATTGCGGACGATTTTCTACAATTTCTACCATAACGGTATAAATTGCGGAATTTTTTTCGCAATTTTTTGGCTTTCCGCAATTTCGACCAAAAAAAATTGCGAAAGTTTTTTTCCACAATTTTTTTCGTAGTTTTTGTCACATTTTCTTGTAGTGTGAAGGATTGCTGCACTGACCTTGAATAAACTTAATCAGCAATGCTTGGTTTGAATCCTTGTTCAATGTGGAATGTGTTGATCCTCTGAAACCAAGCTCTGGCAAACTGTTTCAAGCCATACAGTGCTTTGTGGAGTTGACAAACATGATTCTTCATACTTTCCAAAACGTATCCTTCAAGCTGAATCATGTAGATATCTTCTTGTATAACTCCATTCAGGTAGGTTGTTTGTACATCACGTTGATGCACTTCGAGGTCGGTAGCTATAGCATAAGACAAGAGCATTCGGATCGACGAATGTTTGACTACTGGACTGAAAATCTCGCTGTAGTCGACATTGGGGATCTCAGTGAATCCTCGTGCTACTAGTCTTGCGTTCCTTCGATCAATTGCTCTGTTGGCATTGTATTTGATCTTAAAGATCCATTTGCAATCAATGATGTTGCAACCAATAGGAGCTTCGACTAATGACCATGTCTGGTTCTTGATCAGAGAGGAATACTCTCTGTCCATAGCTTCTCTCCAGAGATCAGAGTCTAGTTGGCTAAGTGCCTCTTCGACTGTCGTCGGTTCCTGCATTAAGAGACAGACAGAATCAGGAGTATACCTTGTGGGCTGTGTGAGCACTCGGCTTGATCTTTTGGGAGGATTCGACTGATGAACCACTCCTGGGACTTGTTGCTGGGTAGAAGCAACATCTTCATCTGATTCGTTGTCTCGAAGTGGGTCGACAATAGACACGTCTGAGCCAGAAGCTCGGACTGTCGTGTCAATGGCAGGAGATGTAGGTTCTTCTTGAGCAATATCCTTGCCTTCGAGGTCAGCGAATTGATCCTCGATAAAGACTGTATCCTGGCTATATAAGATTTGTTGGGTATAAGGACCGTATAGCTTGTAGGTGTTATCAGACGAAGTATATCCGATCAAGATGGTTTTGAGACCTTGGAAGTCCAATCTCTTCCTTGTGTCCTTTGGGATCTGCGTGTAGAAGACAAGCAGAAATGAAGAAGTAAGAACCAATTTCTTTCAATCCAACAAAGACAAAACCAAAGATCGAGACAAAGATGGTGAAGAGGATGATACATCTCATCCTTCTAACTCAAAGACCAACAAGAACAAAGTGAAGTGTTTCTTCTGTGGCAAAAAGGAGCAGTGTGCCTCTAATTGCTTTAAGAAGAAAAACCAACTCAAGCATGCTAATCTCTCCAAAGAGATTGAAGAAGATTCTGTTGCAAGTGATAGATAATGATCACTAATGGTGTCCATTTTTTCATCATCACCTTTCAAGAAAGATGGAGCTTGGTACATAGACGGCTTTGGATCAAGAGGTTACTAGTGGAGCTAAAGATAATCATGGAAGAGGATCTACCTATGATCATGTGTGACAACATTTCAGTATTCCAAGCCCTTGCCAACAACCCAATATTCCATGCAAGGAGCAAGCATATCAAAGTTGCACATCACTTCATGAGAGAGAAGCTCATTGGAGGTGAAATCAAATTGGAGCACATCGACACATCATCTTGTATTGCTGATATGCTCACCAAACCTTTGAGCAAAAGTTCCTTCATCAAGCATAGAGCCACTCTTGGAGTTATACCAAGATCCATGTTCAAATCAATATAGATTATTTCTAGGAGGAGTGTTGAAATTGAAAAACAATCAATATTGATTTTTTGGCTTGCTACAAATGTTGTACCATGCAAGTATGTAGCTCATTCATGCAAAATGCCAAGTTTGGCCTACATAGAACTCGAGCTACATGGTTATGTAATATCTAGATTGATGAATACAACTTGCATATAGTTTGTAGACATAGAATTAGCAAAGTCATGCTTGGAAAAACTTGTGGCAATTCACATGCATTAATTGTAAGTGATCCATAGTGACATGCAAGGTATGCACAAAGTGTAATGGACACCTGCATGATGATTTGGACATTTCTAGTTAGAACTAGTACACTTGTAAAAAGTGGTCGGTCCACTGCACTCCCTTATTGTGTTCTTGGATGCTCAATCCTGATTGGAGGTCTTGGGGGATGTTTTACTAGATGTGCGCTCCAATTTAGCCAAGATCTAATTGATCCATTAATCATATTTTGGATATGTTTTTTTCACAGTTAAGATAGGATAACTTTCAGCTATGCCTTTGCTAGGATGTTGATAATGTCCCAAAAGTTTGTTGATGACTTAGTTACTTTCTCAAAGATTTGCTGAAAAACTATGGCAGCCTTGCTCATTATGTTAGATCAACTATCTCAATCTTTCTCTTCGTTAATCAATAAACACAGCAGAATAATTCCAATCACCATAGAACCCAATCACACAATGGCTTCCATAGTTGTTGTATATCCATGTACATTTTCTCATCTTGTAATCTTCAATTTTCAAAATTTCTAATTATTACCTTTCACTCTCCCTGAAACGTATAAATTTTCGTTCCCGTTCAAAGTAATTATTGTTGTTGCTTGAGTATTAACCAAACACCCCACAAACAAACTAATTAAAGATTAAAAATGGTAGTTCTTCGTGAATCCCTACACTTGACCTATGGTTTCAGAGTCATGTCCTTGACTTTTTAAATAGGAAGTGGGCATAACTGACACTTCTTGATTATGGTTTGCTAGACTTTCTAGTTTTAGAAACAATCCCTACCCTAAATTTAAAATATTTGCCTATAGATTCTAAACTCATCTTTACCCTTGAAAACAAAAAGGGGCCGGCCCTTGATATATAAAGGCCTGTCCGATTTGTAAATTACCTAATGAGACCAACCAACAATTATTTCTTCTATGTGGATTGTAATTTTGGTCATAATTTTTAAACTCTTCCTTTTCTATAAAGGTTTTGCCTTCAATTTGATCAACCAACACCATTCTATTTGATAACAATATTTGTAATTATTAAAAAATTTAATTGGCATTTTTGTAGGATTCATGATCTTCTCTAAAGCAAATAAATATCACACAACAAATTTGTATTTTGGGAAGAAGGGCTTACATTCTTGGATTAGGCTAAACTAGTGCTGTCTCATAATTAATATAACAATGTACTTTTGACACTCATATTTTTTGGTGCATAATTTTCATTTCATTCATTTTATTTTTCATAAAATGTGTTTTGCTAATACTTCTTCATTTGTTTTGTGAATGTGTATGTAGAGGACATCCGCTTCGTTTGTGGAGGAAAGTTCAGGAGGAAACCAAGAGGAAGAAGGGGAAGAAGATGAAGAAGACGAAGGTGAAGATGAAGGACAAGATTTGGTGGGAAAGAGAGCGATGACTAAGATGTTTTTAATTACTTCTTAGATATGATGTGTTTGTTTATTCGCAAAAGTAGAAAAGATGGTGTTAGCATCAAAGCACTAATTAGAAGATGCGAACATGTGCACTTTTTTGAAGTATAAATATAAAATCATCTATTTCATCATCTCTATTTCACTATCTATGAATTGATTGTTTGTTATTTGTGTTTTTCTATTTTTCTTTCTATAAATTCATTGTAAACCTTTACAAACAATAAAAAACAAACAAATCAATTTGAGTTGTAAAAAATAACTCATGTATTTGTTTGGATTGTGTGGCCTTTTCCTTCAAAGATGTCTCCTATTGTGAAATGCACTTTAGAGATGTAGAAGACACCTCATGTATTTGCTTGGATTGTCTCTTTTCATCTTTGTGTTCTATAAAAGTAAACAATGAGAAACAAACCATTCATTAACTTTATTCTCAAAAAATCATTGTTAGTTTACAAACCAATCAACAAAAATCAAACTACTATGAAATGCAATTTATGATTCAAAATTTTATGTCCATGTCCAGTATATAGGATTCGACATAATCCTAGACTTGGATATCCGGTACTCCAGTGTACAAGATTATTAGTATGCCAAGCTTGTTACACCAAGTCTCATTACTGATGTAGAGGGTGACCTATAGATATATGTTGCTCTACAAACCAAGGATCTACCTCCTTGGATGTTTGGTGAACTTCATGTCATTTTTGTAGCATAATCAACTCTTTTGAATGCATTGTTTTGATAGCTCTACTTCTCTTTATGTGTAGCAAAACAAATATAGTTTACAAGTACTACATTTGCTTGTTGACAATAGCATACTCTTTTCTTGTAGGTTGGCACCCATTTATAAGGTAACCTTATACAGTTTTGGCATGTGACATGTTTGCACCCTACTGCTACTGAAAGTTAAACATTTTGTTACTAACTTTGAATAATAATTTTCAATGGAGTTTGTAAGTGTTTCTGTAATCTTCTACTTGGCATCAAGGCTATGCATGGTCAAGCTATTTCTGAAGGTTGGTTTCTACCCAATACCATTGCTTCTTTCAAAGTTCTACCCTACATACTGTATTAGGTTTTATATAATGGCAAAGGTTATGCATCTATTAATAATTCCCAAATGATCTATTAAATTAGGGCTTCGGTTGTTCAATTTCATCTCCATACCATACTATAGCCATTATCTTGTTATTTGAACTTGCAAAACCTAATGCAGACATGTGTGTTGTTAGATATAGATTTTTAAATGTCAAAAAGGCCTAAATTGTGTTTGTACTACTTTTTTCAAGTAGATTTATGGATGGTCAGATTTAGACCCATTCTAATTGGCTAATATATATACATGCGGCATATAGTCACTAAAATCTAGTTTTTTGTTGAGGTATCTAGAAGTTGTTATTTTAGAAAAGTGGCTAAGTGACATTATGGCTGATATAAGTAGCTGTACTAGCTGCGTGAAGAAAGAATCTTCATGTTCGCATTTTGTATGGAGAACTTTTCTCTTTTGATTCTATGTCCATCCCTTTCATATTTCTCATGATATCTTGAGTTCTAATGTGTAGAATGTGAATTTTCTTGTTGTACTTGGATTCACACATGTGAAGGACAATGTGCTGCTGATGTTTGTACGGACAAGGACAATGTTATATCATATATTAGTGATTTTGATCAGATCTTCATGTATTTCCAAGTTCTAGCATGATAGATGCATGATTTCTAGATTGTAGATAAATCTAGATGTGCACTCCAATTTAGCCAAGATCTAATTGATCCATTAAGCATGTTTTGGATTTGATTTTTTCACAGTAGGATAGAATAAATTTCACCTATGCCTTTACTAGGATGCTGATAATCTCCCAAAAGTTTGTTGGACTTAGTTATTTTCTCAAAGATTTGTTGAAAATCTATGGAGGCCTTGCTCATTATGTTAGATCAACTATCTCATTCTTTCTCTTCATTAATTAATAGACACATCAGAATTAATCCAATCACCATAGAACCCAATCGCACAATGGCTTCCATAGTTGCTATATATCCACGTACATTTTCTGATCTTGTAATCTTCAATATTCTCAATTTCTAGTTATTGCCTTTCACTCTCCCTAAAACCTACAAATTTCGGTTCGCCTTCAAAGTGATTGTTGCTATTGCTCCTTAAGTATTAACCAAACACCCCACAAACAAACCTCTTAATCTGATCAAATATTGAAAGTGCTAGTTTTTCATGAATCCCTACACTTGACCTTTGGTTTCAAAGTCATGTCCCTGACTTTTTAAATAGGAAGTGGAAACAATTTGACACTTCTTGATTATGATTTGCTATACTTTTTAATTTTAGAAACAATCCCTACCGTAAATTTAAAATGTTTGCCTACAAATTTTTAACTCATCTTTACCCTTGAAAACTAAAGGGCCCTTGATATATGATAGGCATATCTGATCTGTAAATTACCAAATGAGACGAACCAACAATTATTTCTTCTATGTGGATTGTAATTTTGGTCATGATTTTTAAACTCTTCCTTTTCTCTAGAGGTTTTACCTTCAGTTTGATCAACCGACACCATTCTATTTGGGGACAATATTTGTAATAAATAAAAAATTTACCTGGCATTTTTGCAGGATTCATGATCTTCTCTAAAGCAAATGAATATCACATAACAAATTTGTATTTTGGGAAGAAGGGCTTACATTCTTGGATTAGGCTAAACTAGTGTTGTCTCATAATTAATATAACAATGCCTGCTAGCTGGTGTCTACCATAGTGGAATATACGAAAACTGCCCAGATGATGCAGCAAAAAGTTTATGGCCAAAACAAATGGCTAGTGGCACCAGCTCACTGGCCACGTAGTATGAGGCTCAAGATGATGAGGTTGACAGTCTTAGTGGAGCTAGAGGAAATTTCAGCGAGAAAGACAGAGCAGGGCAATATAAATAACTCTCGACTCCCGACTAAAATCATGTCAGCTTGTGCAAAGGATTATACGATCTCACCTCGAGCCAATTTTCATCTTTCATTCCGAAGTATTATTGCTCGTTCTATTGAATCAGTCATCACAGTAGTAGTACGCATTTGCAAGATGGATAGAAATAAGGCAGCTTGTAGAAAGTCATTGCTTGCCGTCGTTTGTATTACTCAGATTCAGAATGATATTGGATTGGATATTGGAAATGGTATTGAAGGGGAGCTAGGAAACGGTGTCGGGGCTGGGGTTGGAAGTGGAGTTGGTGTTGGCGTAGGCACAGGACATGGAGGTGGCTCTGGTGCTGGTCAGGGAGGTGGAGCTGGAAGTGGTTTCGGCACTGGTGCGGGTAATGGAGCTGGTCAAGGTCGTTGAGCTGGAAGTGGATATGGTGCTGGCTCGGGGTCAGCAGGCACTGGGCAATGCAGTGGTTCTGGAAGTGGCTACGGTATTGGCTCTGGCTCAGGTACCGGAGGTGGTGCAGGGCATGGCAGTGGAGCTGGAAGTGGCTACGGTAGCGGCTCAGGTGCCGGAGATGGTGCTGGGCATGGGAGTGGAGTTGGAAGTGGCTACGGTAGTGGTTCTGGCTCAGGTGCTGGAAGTGGCTCTCGGGAAGGTTGTGGAGAAGGAAGTGGATATGGTGCTGGCTCTGGGCATGGGAGTGGAGCTGGAAGTGGATACGGTAGTGGCAGTGGCTCAGGTGTCGGAGATGGTGCTGGACATGGGAGTGGATCTGGAAGTGGATACGGTAGTGGCTCTGGCTCAGGTGACGGAGGTGGTGCTGGGCATGGCAGTGGAGCTGGAAGTGAATACGGAAGTGGTTCTGGCTCAGGTGCTGGAAGTGGGTCTGGGGAGGTCGTGGAGAAGGAATTGGATATGGTGCTGGCTCTGGCTCTGGAAGTGGCAGTGGGGAGTGTAATGTAGAAGGTTCTGGTTCTGGGTATGGTAGTGGCTCAGGTTCTGGATCTGGATACGGGACTGGGAGTGGAGGTAAGGGTGTGGACATGGGAGTGGAGGTAAGGGTGTGGGAATAGGATATGGATCTGGTTCAGGCTATGGAAGTGGTTCAGGGAACGGATCAGGAGCAAGTTCCGGCTCAGGAAATGGTAGCGTGAATGCAGAAGGAAATTGAGACACTGCTCCAGGAAATGGATATTCAGTAGCAGCAGGTGAACTAAGTATCACCGTTAACGTATCAACTTCCAACTGTAGTTCTCAGCATGACGACGCCAGATGTTTGATTTAAGAATCAGAACGACATACAGTTACTAGCCGCATATTGTACTAGCGGTCCAGAGACTATAGTATTTTGAATAGAGATCGCAATGAGCTTTAATTACCATAATAATCGTGTGATTGTATGTCAAACTTTTGTGACAAAGTGACATGACAACATTAGAGTTGTTGGTCAAAAATATTCTATTTTGAAAGCAATTTGGTAACCTATATATGCAATATTTTTGAACAATCATCAACATATCTTTGTAAAATAGACATGAATACTAGCATAAGAAGTTCCTACTTTTGCATAATAAGTTATAATAAGTTCAAACTTCCATTATGCCAAGTTCACAATAAGGTTTTCTTCCATTATGCTAGGTTCACAACAAGGTTTTCTTTATTGCTTAATTGTAGTACACAAGCAAGAAAAAACCATCTCCAAACAATAAACTTATGCTTTGTTTTCCTATAACTTCCATC